>JAPFRF010000024.1:6957588-7270088 GCA_029282475.1 Phrynocephalus forsythii
CCACCGAAAAGGTCCGATTATGAGTGATGGACTTTCGGGCCTCTTTCGGGGTGGCAACCCGGAGTGAGTGCGCTCGCGACTGCCGGACTGGACAGGACAGAGAAAGGTAAAGCAATTTGATCTGCGTGTATCAGCCAGTTCCAAGGACCACCTGGGCTCACGTGGTTCATTTCATAACTTACTGGTTCCTAAACGAAATGCCCATCCCTACTTTTTACCTTGGTGACCTCTTAGGGCCTGATTCAGAAAAATCAGAAAAACACTCCATTCGGAGTGCTGAACTGAGCTGAGGTTTGCAGACGAGCCTCCTGGCTTTTTTCTGTTTCCATTCCTTTGCATTCCAAGTGCTCAGCTGAGGTTTAGAATCATAGAATCATAGAGATGGAAAGAGACCTCCAGGGCCATCTAGTCCAACCCCCCGCCATGCAGGAACCCCCATCACAGGACTCCCGACAGATGGCCATCCAGCCTCTGCTTAAAAACCTTCAAAGAAGGAGACTCCACCACCCTCCTTTGTGGCAGCATATTCCACTGCCGAACAGCTCTAACTGTCATGAAGTTCTTCCTAATGTTCAAATGGAATCTCTTTTCCTGTAGTTTGAAACCATTGCCCCAAGTCCTAGTCTCTGAAGCCATGGAAAACAAATATGTTCCCTCTACAGTATGACATCCTTTCAAATATTTAAACATAGCTATTATATCCCCTCTCAGCCTTCTTTTTGTAAGGCTAAAACCATTCCCGGCTCCCTAAGCCATTCCTCCTAAGACATTTCCTCCAGACCCTCAACCATCCTGGTCGCCCTCCTCTGCACCCGCTCGAGGTTGTCAACATCCTTTTTAAACTGAGGCGCACAGAACTGGACACAGGACTCCAGGTGGGGTCTGACCAGAGAAGAATAGAGTGGTACTATCCCTTCCCTTGATCTAGACACTATGCTTCTGTTGATGGAACCAAGAATCGCATTGGCTTTCCTGGCCACTGCATCACACTGCTGACTCATGTTCAATTGGTGGTCCACCAAGACTCCTTTGCACAGGAGTTGTTTTTCTTCGGTCGTTCAGTTGTCTCCGACTCTTCGTGACCCCATGGACCAGAGCTCGCCAGGCCTTCCTATCTTCCACTGCCTCCCAGAGTTTGGTCAAATCCATATTGGTTGCATCGATGACACCGTCCAACCATCTCATTCTCTGCCGTCCTCTTTTCCTTTTCAATCTTTCCCAACATCAGGGACTTTTCCAAGGACTCCTCTCTCCTCACAAAGTGGCCAAAGTACTGGAGCCTCAGCTTCAACATCTGTTCTTCCAGTGAACATTCAGGGTTGATTTTTTTCAGGATGGATTGGTTTGTTCTCCTTGCAGTCCAGGGGACTCTCAAGATTCTCCTCCAGCACCACGGCTCAAAAGCATGGATTCTGTGGCGATCAGCCTTCTTTATAGTCCAGCTCTCACTTCCATACATCACTACTGGAAAAACCATAGCTTTGACTCTCCGGACCTTAGTCGGCAAAGTGATGTCTCTGCTCTTTAGGATGCTACCTAGGTTTGCCATTGCTTTCCTCCCAAGAAGCAGGTGTCTTTTTATTTCGTTGCTGCAGTCGCCATCTGCAGTGATCAAGGAGCCCAAGAAAATAAACTCTGTCATTGTCTCCATTTCTTCCCCTTCTATTTGCCAGGAGGTGATGGGACCAGTGGCCATGATCTTAGTTTTTTTTATGTTGAGCTTCAGCCCATTTTTTCACTCTCCTCTTTCACCCTCATTAAGAGGTTCTTTAATTCCTCCTCACTTTCTGCTATCAGAGTTGTATCATCTGCGTATCTGAGGTTGTTGATATTACTTCCGGCAATCTTAATTCCAGTTTGTGATTCATCCAGACCTGCCTATCACATGATGTACTCTGCATATAGTTAAATAGGCAAGATGACAGTATACAGCCTTGTCATACTCCTTCCCAATTTTAAACCAGTCAGTTGTTCCATATCCAGTTCTGACGGTTGCTGTTTGTCCCACATATAGATTTCTTAGGAGACAGATAAGGTGGTCAGGCACTCCCATTCCTTTAAGAACTTGCCATAGTTTGTTGTGGTCCACACAGTCAAAGGCTTTAGCATAGTCAATGAAGCAGAAGTAGATGTTTTTCTGGAACTCTCTGGCTTTCTCCATAATCCAGCGCATGTTCTCAATTTGATCTCTAGTTCCTTTGCCCCTTCGAAATCCAGCTTGCACTTCTGGAAGTTCTCCGTCCACATACTGCTGAAGCCTCCCTTGTAGAATTTTGAGCATAGCCTTGCTAGCGTATGAAATGAGTGCAATTGTGCGATAGTTGGAGCATTCTTTGGTGTTTCCTCTCTTTGGGATTGGGATGTAGACCGATTTTTTCCAGTCCTCTGGCCACTGCTGAGTTTTCCAAATTTGCTGGCATTATTGCATGCAGCACCTTTACAGCATCCTCTTTTAAGATTTTAAAGAGTTCAATTGGAATGCCGTCACCTCCACTGGCCTTGTTGCTTGCAATGCTTTCTAAGGCCCACTTGACTTCACTTTCCAGGATGTCTGGCTCCAGGTCAGCAACTACGCTATCTTGGTTATAAGGGACATCCAGATTTTTCTGATACAATTCTTCTGTATATTCTTGCCATCTCTTCTTGATCTCTTCTGCTTTAATTAGGTCCCTACCATTTTTGTCCTTTATCATATCCATCTTTGCACGAAATGCCCCTTTAATATCTCAAATTTTCTTGAATAGATCTCTGGTTTTTCCTTTTCTGTTGTTTTGCACTGTTCATTCAAGAAGGCCGCCCTGTCTCTCCTTGTTATTCTTTGGAAGTCTGCATTCAATTTTCTGTATCTTTCCCTTTCTCCTTTGTGTTTTGCATCCCTTCTCTCCTCCGCTATTTGTAGGGCCTTGTTGGACAACCACTTTGCTTTCTTGCATTTTCTTTTCTTTGATATAGTTTTATTGCAGCCTCCTATACAATGTTACAAGCCTCCATCCATAGTTCTTCAGGTGTTCTGTCCACCAAATCTATTTCCTTAAATCTATTCTTTACTTCCACTCTGTATTCATAAGGTATTTGGCTTAGATTATACCTGACTGGCCCAGTGGTCTTCCCTACTTTCTTCAGTTTAAATTTGAATTTTGAAATAAGAAGCTGATGCTCTGAGCCACAGTCAGCACCAGGTCTTGTTTTTGCTGACTGTATAGAGCTCCTCTATCTTTGGCTGCAGAGAACATAATCAATCTGATTCCTGTATTGTCCATCAGCACCAGGTCTCGTTTTTGCTGACTGTATAGAGCTCCTCCATCTTTGGCTGCAGAGAACATAATCAATCTGATTCCGGTATTGTCCATCTGGTGATGTCCATGTGTAGAGTCGCCTTTTGTGTTGTTGGAAAAGAGTGTTTGCAATGACCAGCTTGTTCTCTTGACAAAACTAAATTAGCCTTTGCCCTGCTTTATTTGGAACTCCAAGGCCAAACTTGCCAGTTATTCCTTTTATCACTTGACTCCCTACTTTAGCATTCCAATCCCCTATGATGAGAAGAACATCTTTCTTTGGTGTCAGTTCGAGAAGGAGTTGTAAGTCTTCATAAAATTGGTCAATCTCAGACTCTTCAGCACCGGTAGTTGGTGCATAAACTTGGATTACTGTGATGTTGAAAGGGCTGCCTTGGAATCATACAGAAATCATTCTATCATTTTTAGGTTGTATCCCAGCACTGCTTTTCCCACTCTATTGTTGACTATGAGGGCTACTCCATTTCTTCTATGGGATTCTTACCCACAGTAGTAAATATGATAGTCATCTGAACTGAATTCACACATTCCTGACCATTTAAGTTCACTGATGCCCAAGATGTCAATGTTTATTATTTCCATCTTATGTGTGACCACATCCAGCTTACCCTGGTTCATAGATCTCACATTCCAGGTTCCTATGCAGTATATCTCTTTGCAGCATTGGACTTTCCTTTCTCTTCCAGGCACGTCTGCAGCTGAGCGTCCTTTCGGCTTTGGCCCATCCATTAGCTCTGGCGCTACTTGTACTTGTCCTCCACTCTTTCTCAGTAGCATGTTGGATGCCTTCCAACCTGAGGGGCTCATCTTCCAGCATCATATCTTTTAGCCTTTTGTTTCTGTCCATGGAATTTTCTTGGCAGGAATACTGGGGTGGCTTGCCAGTTCCTACCCCAGGAAGTCTTTTTTTCTTTTTGCATTCTACCCCAGGAAGTCTTTTTTCTGTTTGCATTCTGTTGTGTTCTTAGAGTAATCTTTGAACTATCTGAGTTTTGGAGCATATGAATAATAAGAGAGAGGAAGGATCCAAGGTTACCTTAGCTACAGCCAAGCCCTAGCCAAGTTCGGACCTCTGGAAGGGATTAATTGGTTTCCCATTCATTTCAATAATAATTCAGATAACGAATTGCCTCTGGGAACCAATTAAATAACTTTAACATTGAAAATAATAATATCTTCTGAAATGAAAGGCGCCTTTTCATTTGCTCCTAGAAATCTCCCAAAACAACTGTTTTCATTAGGGATGGGTATTTTGTTTCGGAACCAGTAGGTTACTGAGTCTTTTAATGTAAGCTACAAAAGAATGCAAGCAGTTAAAAAGAAGAGTAAAAAACTCCATGTAAAAGTTATGAGTGAGAGAAACTAACACAACGTGTATGTGAGCATGTATGGTAGATTCATATGAAAGTCACATAATACGGAGCCTAAAATTCATGCCTGAAGAGAAAGGTCTTTGCCTCCTCCCAGAAGGACAACAGAGATGGGGCAGTCCTGGCCTCTAGTGGGAGGGAGTTCCAGAGTTGGGCGCAGCAACAGAGAAGGCCCTTTCATGGGTTCCCAGGAGACGTCCCTGTGAGGATGTTTCCTGACCTTCAGCCAAATGATGGGTTCTCTTAACTTGAGCCCGTTGTTGGGCGTCCTACACCCTGGGATCACTGAGAACAGATCCGGCCCCTCTGTAGGACAGCTCTTCCAAGTATCCCCCCCCGGGTGCCTCCCCTTCACTTTTGGGGGGAGCCTGGGAATGGAGGGCCGGAACCCTCTCCCTCCTGCTGTCCTCCATTCCCCCACCCCCAGAAGTGGGATTCAGAGGCAGGCCGCCTGTCCCGGAGGAAGGGGGGCATCCTCTGTCTTGTGGCAAATGTGTTGGGCATCTTTGTTGAATCAGTTGTTGCAGATGATTTTTGGTTGCTTTTATGAGAGAGACACCTCTTGAGTTACTATATTTAAAAAAACTTATTTATTTAACCAGAAGGGAAGGGTATATGGGAGGTTTCCTAACAATAACTATTGTAAAAGCCATTTTGCTAAGCTAGGAACATGCTTCTGTTCACTAAGAATGCAAGGCACACACACCAACTAGACTTCTACCAGGACATTCCAAGTGGTGTGATCTCAACAACCAATAGGCTTCGCTCTTCACATTAAATCCAGCCCATAATACTCCACATTCACATTAACCCTGTAATGGCTGAAATGTAAATCTTGCCAAATAGTCCAACAAAATGCCATCAGGATCTTGTCCCAGGAAGTCAGGGAATTCCACCCATGGACTTTGAAGGCCCTGCTGCATAAATCCCAGCCACCCCGTCTTCTCCTCACAACGTCTTTTTGAATGATTTTTAAATGGTAAGGAGGAAACCTTTTCTTTCCCCACAGGGTCTGGTGACCTTTGAGGAGGTGGCTGTGAATTTCACCCGGGAGGAGTGGGCCCTGCTGGACCTGGACCAGAGATCCCTCCACAGGGAAGTCATGGAGGAGAACCGTCAGATGGTGGCCTCTCTTGGTAAGGCTCCTCCTTTCCCTGGTTCAAACAGAGAGAAGTAACTGCAATGTCCAAGTTGCAGAATGTTAACAGGTGGTGGTCCGGCTATACCTTCCCCTGTCCATTACTACTAGGATTTTACTCACTGATCGGCTTTTGGTATTCTCCTTAGAGTGGAAATAATGGGGAAATGGAAGCAATCACACAAACATTTTAATATAATGCAAGAGAGAAGAACAGAAGTGAATAAATACACAAGAAAAAAACTGTTTAAAAGGAGATGAATCAATAAGGAATAATTAAATGAATTTCCTTAACAGTTTAAAATACAGTGGTATCTCAACTTAATTTAATCCGTTCCAAATACATGCTCTTAAGTCGGGGTACCATTCTAAAAATGAAAAAAATATATAAGTCAAGCAGACCATATCTAAAATTTGAAAGGCAGCAGTTAAAATGCCAACAGTTTTCTGCTCTTAAGTCAAATTGCTCTTAAGTCGAGCTGCTCTTAAGTCAGGGTACCACTTTATATTAGTTGAGGAGTTAGCTTGCATAAGCCTCCTTACCAGAGGCAGGTAGAATTGGTTGACAATAACAACAGGATCGCATTCCAGGGAAATTGTAGGACTATAATAAGTTGTTCCCATCATTTTCGGAAACCTTACATCCTCAACAAATTTACTCACTTGCTTGGACATCCACTGGAGTCATAATCACAATCAATAGATCGTTAAGCAGAGTTCAGCCATAGGAACTGGGCTTCTTGACAATTGGACTTCTTTTCTTGAGAGATTGAAACGTTTCGCTGTTCTTGGAGACTGACAAAACTGTTTGGATGAACAGAAAAACGTTTCAGTCTCTCAAGAAAAGAAGTCCAGTTGCCATGACTCGACTTCCAGATCAACTCATCTGGGTGACTGGAGAATCTTCACAGACATCGAGAAGCAGAGTTCATTTTTAGATGTAAGCTTTTAGACTTGCTTCCTTTTGTGTAGTCTGCTTCATCTAAAGTCCTTTCACCTCTGTGGCTCATAGGATTCCTAAAGACCATCTTCACTGGAACGTCTGTTGCTGTCTTCCTCCCACAAGTCATTAACTTTCTTTCCTGTGGTCATTTTCCATTAAAGATCTAGTTCAGGCATGTCCAAACTTCGGCCCACCAGATGTTTTGGAACACAACTCCCACAGTCCTTTGCCATGGGCAATCTAAGCTTGGAATTCTGGGAGTTGTGGTCCAAAGCATCAGGAGGGCCGAAGTTTGGACATGCCTGATCTAGTTGGATCATTTAGACTAGAGTCTTGCAGAAATCCTGGTCAATGTAGAGAGCGGCAAAGGTTTCTGAGAGTTTTAGCTCAAGAAAACCTGGGGACCTAAGGATGGGAACCACTGATTTTGACCCTTTCTCCCTCCCAGAGGCTTCTGTCTCTCCCTCTTGAAATTCATTCTAATCTAAGTTTGTTCTTCCTCCAGCAGATCAGGAAAGTTACATCGGGGGAGAGACCGACAATTGCTCCATGCCTGGGAAGTGCTTTGCTGAAGATGTGGCACTTAGAATTCAAGAGACAGTCCATGCTGTGAACATATCTTCAAGTGATCAAGCATCCAGAACAGATTTTGATAGGAAACTGCAGCTTGGGAGCCACCGGGAAAAAATTGAAAGAGGAGATGATAAAGGCCCAAACCAGGAAGAGACGAAATATACATCCAGGAATTCCTCCCTCCCGGTGCAGCAGGGACATGATACAAAAGATGAATTGTGCAACCTTCAAGAATATAAAAATGGCCTTCTTTGCATTTCAAGCCTTGGTGCTACTCATTTAATCACAATAGGAGAGAAACCCTTCAAATGCCAGCATTGTGGAAGGGACTTTATGTATACTTCAGCTCTTCTCATACACCAGAGAGTCCATACAGGACAGAAGCCGTACAAGTGCCAGGAGTGTGGGAAATGTTTTGCCAGGAATTCAAACCTTCTGACACACCAAAGAGTCCACACTGGAGAGAAACCATACAAGTGCCAGGAGTGCGGGAAATGTTTCGGTCACAACTGTAACTTTATGAAACACCAGAGAATCCATACTGGAGAAAAACCGTACAAATGCCAGGAATGTGGAAAATGTTTCAATGAGAATTCAGTCCTTCTGAAACATCAGGTAGTCCACACAGGAGAGAAGCCATACAAGTGCCAGGAGTGTGGGAAATATTTTGGTTACAATTCTAACTTTTTGAAACACAAGAGAATCCATATTGGAGAAAAACCGTACAAATGCCAGGAATGCGGAAAATGTTTCTATGATAATTCAGCTCTTCTGACACACCAGAGAGTCCACACAGGAGAGAAGCCATACAAATGCCAGGAATGTGGGAAGTGCTTCGCTCAGAATTCAAAGTTTCTTATTCACCAGAGAATCCACACTGGAGAGAAACCATACAAATGCGAGGAATGTGGGAAATGTTTTGCTCAGAAGGCAGCCCTTCTGACCCACCAGAGAGTCCACACTGGAGAGAAACCCTACAAATGCCAGGAGTGTGGGAAATGTTTTGCTCAGAATTCACAATTTCACATTCACTGGAGAAGCCACACCGGAGAGAAACCATACAAATGCCAGGAATGTGGGAAATGTTTTCTGCAGAATTCAGACCTTCTAAAACACCAGATTGTCCACACAGGAGAGAAGCCATTCAAGTGCCAGGAGTGTGGGAAATGTTTTGCTCACTATTCAACCTTTCTGCAGCATCAGAAAGTCCACACCGGAGAGAAACCGTACAAATGCCCGGAGTGTGGGAAGTGTTACTCTTGGCATTCACAGCTTCGGAAACACTTTGAAGTCCATACAGGACAGAAACCAGTCAAATCCTAGCAGTGTGAGAAATTTTTTGCTCCGAATTCATATCTTCTTGATCATCCGGAGATCCTCAGAGGATCAACAGTATCCATGTGTCTCATGAAAAATGTAGACGGGGAAATCTACATGGAATGTGATCACAGATGTTGGCCAAGTCCTATTCAAGGTTATTGGAACTTCCTCCCTTCATGGGAATCCTAAATGTATCAAGTCGTTTTTCTCTAGCCAGCAGGCAAAAATTCTGTAGAGACCCATATTGCTCTGCTGTTGAAATCTCTCCTGTTCTTTAACCTCTGAGTTGTGGTCTGTCCTAGATGAATCAATGGAGGTTGTGACTTTTTCTTCTTCTGCTGTTACTACATGATTCCCTAAAGTTGCAATTTCCTGCAGCCCATCGCAACTTAACAGCAATTGTCTGACGCAAACTATCTAACACACTTAATCTCTGTTTGTATTCTCTGTGATATTTAAATGTTTTAAATCTTGTGACATTGATTTTGTGAAATGAAACATGATTTCGTGTACTGAATTATTTTGATGTTGATGTTGATTTGATGTGCTGTGACGTGTTTAGGTTTTTAAAAAATTGTTATGCGCTGTTACTGTTGTGACCTGCCCAGAATAGCTGTTTGGCCAGATAGGTGGGATAAATATACCCGTATATACTCAAGTATAAGTCAACCCGAGTATAAGCTGGGGCCCCTAATTTAAAACCCCAACAACTGGGAAAATTTATTGACTCAAGTATAAGCCTAGGGTGGGAAATGCAGCAGGGCCTGGCAACTCCTCCTTTGTGAGCTGGGTGGGTGTGTGATGTTTAAAATGACTTTTAGCCACCGAGGCAAGTGCTTGAGTTGGTGGCTAAAAGTCATTTTAAACATTGTTTTAAAATGACCTTTTAAAAAGTCATTTTAAACATGGGGGGGGTCAGGAGAACTGGCGCACAATGTTTAAAATGACTTTTAGCCACGGACCCAAACTTGCCTCACTGACTAAAAGTATTGACCTGCATATAAGCCGAGGACCCCTTTTTTCAGCCCAAAATTAGGGCTGAAAAACTAGGCTTATACGAGTATAGTATAATATACAGTATATAATAAATCTCATGGAGTTTTTTTGGAAAAACAGGCAATTTGTTGCGGACCCCTGAAGCTCATCACAGCAGGCTGCAGGTATTTAGTAAGAATGGAAGGCGATACATTCTTGTAGGATAGGGGCTGTTGGCATACAAGGAGCCATAAATACAACAAGTTGGATCTGTTATGCATGCATGTATAGTGGTACCTTGCATAAAGGAATTAATTCGTTTCAAATGAAATTATGTTAAGCAAATTTTCCTTTATACAAATTACCCATAGGAATGCATTGAAAACAGAGGAATCCCTCATCGCGACCATTTTTATGTTGTACGGATTCGCCCCATAGACGATTCTGTTAAGCAAATTTCCCCTATCTCCGGAATTTTTTATGTTGTACAGATTTTTATGTTATACAAACTATTTGTTATACGAAGGTCCACTGTATGTGTTAAAACAGTAATTTCATACCATGGTATGTATCTTTAAGAAGCACTGCATTTGGTTAAAAATATAGGGGGACTACATTGAATGGGATGGCAGATGTTGGAGAGGTCCTTTAAGTGCCAAGGTCCCTTCCAGGTTATTTGAACTCTTCCTCCCCTGGGGGTGATTTGGGGCTGGGAGGGCAGAAGGGGGGGGCAAAGAAGTAGAAGGGAAAGCAGGGTAGGTTCTGAATGAGGAACAAGAGGTCCCTCCTTAGCAGACAATGACTTTGGGGAGCTTGGAAGCCCCTCCCCCCCCCGCCCCGAGGGAAGAAGGAGGGGGGAGCCTTTTATTTTAAAGATGGCGGACGGTTAACATTTTAGTGCAGTGGTGGTGAACCTTTGCCACTCCAGATGTTTTGGACTACAACTCCCAGAATTCCGAGCCTGGATTGCTAGTGGCAAAGGACTGTGGGAGTGGTGGTCCAAAACGTTTGGCGTGCCAAAGGTTTGCCACCACTGTCTTGGTGTCTCGCTGCTCCTCCCCTTTTATTTCCACTTTTACTTTACTTTTGGCTTCACATTTTTACTTTTTGGCACTCACTCCTTTAGTTTTTTTAATATTGTATTTTCTTTCCTTTTCCCTTTTTATTACAGTGGTACCATGTATAGAGGAATTAATTTGTTCCAAATGAAATTATGTTAAGCAGAATTTCCTTTATACAAATTTCCCATAGGAATGCATTGAAAATGGAGTAATCCCATTTTTATGTTGTACGGATTCTCCCCATAGATGATTATGTTAAGCAAATTTTCCCTATCTCCAGAATTTTTATGTTGTACAGATTTTATGTTATACAAACTGTTTGTTATACAAGGGTCCATTGTAATTTGGAGTTGTCATTTTCCTCACACTCATCATGTGGAGGAAGATTTTGTCATCGCTGCTTCTCCGGTGGGAACCACAACGATATGGAGACAAATCATATCTTCTGCCTCGGTTTTAGCTGGTGTAGCCCAAGGAAATGTCATTTACTTCGACTTCTAGCATCTGCCTGCACATTTCTCTGATGCCACCGTGATCTATTGCTGCGAAAGAACTCTCTGTCGCGAAGCTGTGATTTGTACTTTCAGCCGTGAGCGTTACCATGACGCTGGAAGCAGGTGATGTTTGTCGAAAGTACAGGGTGGAGGAATCCCCCAAGCTGGGCGTCTCGGGTTGTGATTCTCCCCTGTTTTGGAAACCTCTGATGTCCTGCCATTCTGAGGAACAGTTCAGAGAGCTGCCATCCTGCCTGCAGATAAGCAGTTTTCATCTTATTCGCTGGGCGAGACAGGGACAGGTAAGTTTCACTGTGGAAAGCGGGCAATTTATTGGCTGATAAGACAGTTCCGTTGCCAGCAATGTCAACAAACTGAGAGACCATCCTCAGAGGGAAATGCGAGCTTGAACAACTACCGACGGCTGCTGTCTTTTGAAAGAACATAAGAACAGCCTTGCTGGAACAGGCCCCAGCCCATCCATCCCAGCCTTCTGTCTCACACAGTGGCTCACCATTTGCTTCAGGGTATTCCCAAGCAGATGTCTTCATCACCTGGGATTTAAGATTCCCTGCAAATGGCATTGAGAGATCTCCTGCCTCTCTCTCCAACCCAGAGGTTGTCCTTAGGCATCCATCATGGTAGCCATTGAGACCCTTGTTCTCCATGAACTTGTCCAATCCTTTCTTACAGATGTCAAGGCTGACAGCTGTCACCGCTTCTTCTGGCAGGGAGTTCCACAGACCAGTGATCCTCTGGGTGAAAAAGGACTTTCTCTTATTTGTTTGAGATCTAGCACCCAAAAGTTTCATGGGGTGCCCCCTAGTTCTAGTGTTGTGTGATAGGGAAAACAGTTTTTCCTTATCTATTTTGTCCACACCATGTATGATTTTATAAACTTCAATCATGTCACCTCTTAGACGCTGTTGTTTAAGAGTGAAGAGGCCCAGCTGTTGCAGCCTCAGATGGTAAGGAAGGTTTTTCAGTCCCCTAATTATTCCGGTTGCCCTCCTCTGCACCTTTCCCATTTCCATAATATCCTTCAGGAGGGATGGTGTCCAGAACTTACACCATACTCCAGATGGGGCCTCACCATAAATTTATAAAGAGGCAAAATGACACTTGCTGACTTATTTTCTATACCCTTCCAAATGATCCCTCGCATTAAATTTGCTTTTTTCACTGCCGCGGCATACTGGGTTGACACCTTCATTGAGCTCTCCACCAGGACACCAAGGTCCCTTTCCTCGTTTGTTCCATCTACCTCCAGAAATTTGCCTGGCACCCTTGCTTCAAACTTTTAAAAAACTATTGAAAACTTGGTTGTATAGAATGGCCTTTCCTGATTTCCCAAATATCTAGTAAGACAACATTCTTCTTTTTACCACTTGTCTTCTTTTTTTGTTTCTTTGTTTTTATTTAATAATCTCCTGATTTTTTTAACCTTTGTTTTAGCGTTACTTTAGTTTATTATTGTGGATTTATGTATGTTTTAGCTGCCTAGATGCCCTAAGCACATCCGATCTCGACTGATTTCGGAAGCTAAGCAGGGTCGGATGGGAGACCACCAGGGGAATACCAGGTGCTGTAGGCGCCTGGAGTAGGAACTGGCAAACCACTCCAGTATTCCTGCCAAGAAAACTCCATGGACATGGAGTCACGAAGGGTTGGTCACCACTGTCACGACACAACACACACACAGTGTATGTTTTGCTTATATTATGTTGTTTGTATTTTGGTTTGGTAAATGTTTTACTTTGTTACTTTGTGATGCTATTTTATGTTGTAAACCTACCAGAGTAGCCGTAGGGCTAGATGGGCGGTATAAAAAGTCAAATAAATAAATAAAGTAAAAATAAAATGTGCTCTGGGGCCAGATTGGCTGGCTGTGGCTCTGGAGCTGTAACAGACCAAAGAAGAAAAGAATTTGGGACCAGAATATCTGACAGAGCGTATCATCCAAAAATCAACATCGGCCCAACCCACCAGAACATCTCAGTCTTATTCCCTTCAGATTGCCACCCCCGGGAGGCATATAAAACCTCCACCAGGAACCGTCTTCCGAGCAACATTAGGACTGTGGAGTCCCTGTCAGCATTCAAGAAGTTATTAAAAACCTGGCTCTATATGGCTGTGTTCGGCGATCAAGGGGGTTGATTTATTCTTTGAGTAGGAATTTGAATTTTCATGTCCGCCCACTTTTCTTTCGCCATCTTGCTTTAGTATCATTATCTTGATGGTTAATTTTTCTTTTTTAATTTTGGATTCCGCTCTTGGTTTGCTCATTATTTTTATGTTCATATTTTGGAACCGATTACTATTCCTTTGTGCTCTGTATTATGGAATTTTTGTATCTGTTAACCGCCTTGAGTTCCCTTTCGGGAAAATCTGGCGGGATATAAACAAACAAACAAACAAACAAACTCGCTCCTGAAGAAGGCCCTGCTGAAAGGCGTCGAGCCAGAGCTTTTTAAAATGATTTAACAGAGAATAAAGATTGTTTTCTCCTTTTTACATCCTGAGACTCTGTCACCCATCCGTATATTGACTTTTGTGGAGGTAAAGCAAAGTGTTCTGCTTATATACCGCCCCATACCACTACAAGTAGTCTCTGGGCGGTTTACAATTTTTAATTACAGTGTGCAGACTACACATTGCCTACCGACCTCAGAAGGATGGAAGGCTGAGTGAACCTTGAGAGCCTGCTACCGGGGATTGAACCCCCAGGTCGTGAGCACAGTTTAATCTGCAGGACAGGCATTTAACCACTGCGCCACGAGTTCCTTGTGCTCTGCCTTGCCAGGACTCCCCCTTTGGCTTCAATCCCCTTGATTGGGCATTGCAAACCGAAATGGGCATCCAAGCCAAAATAAAAGGGAGAGTCCTGGAGCAGAAATAAAATGGAGGCTTCCAAAGATTTGGAAAAGGAAGATGATTGGGGGTGGGAACTGCTGGCTGGAGTCAACTGAAAGAAAGCTCTGGAAGCAAGAAAGAGGGGCAGCCACCAAGATTTATTTCCCCACTGGGCCCAATTCCTTGACAGGGGCCACTGAGGCCCCAGGAAGACCAGAGAGCCTTTTCCCTTCCCAGCCAGAGATCCCAGTTTGTTTGGGAAGCCAATTGTCAACTTGGTGCCAAGGGTGGTTTTTAATCCTGCTCGCTGGAAGGGTTAAAATCATAGAGTTTCAATTCCTAGAAGAGACTAGATCAGCGTGGGCAGGAAGCGGCGAATCTTCCACAGGAAATTGCCCTCTCCTCTAAAAGGGTGCCACCACCCCGCTGCTGTGCTACCATTTTCTTCTTCCGGAGGGAAACGGTTCCTAGAAGAGACTAGAGCAGCGTGGGTGGGAATGGGTGAGTCCTCCACAGGAATTTGTCCTCCTCTCTAAAAAGGATCCCCTCCCGCGGCTGTGCCACCCTTTTCTTCGGGTGCAGCACTTTCAAGTCGGTGCAAAGGCTGTTTTCGGTCTCTCTGTCCTATGGAAGGGTTAAGGGCATAGAGTCCAGATTCCTAGAGGGAAGAGGAAGCGGTGGGTGGGAAGCATGGGGTTCTCCGCAGGAAGTGTCCCTTTGGCATAAAGTTCCCCTCTGTGCCCGTCCTTTTATCCCTTCCGGAGGGAAACGGGGGCTTCGTCTCTTCCGAGGTCCGCGTGGTCTCTTTTCCGGGGGGTCTCCTTCGCAGAGTCCACCCAAAGGGCGCCCAGGGAGAGACAGCGAGGGAGGGAAGAGGGAGAAGGGGAGACACACACGGTGAGTCCCTGATGTTTGGGGGCTGCAGGAGAAGGAGGGCTGTGGGGCAGGAAGGAGGAGAGTTGCACACACATAGAGAGTAATACACCCATTAGGGAGGGCATTTGGTCCAGGGAGGATCCCTTAAGGAAGAGCCGGGGGTGGCCCAAGAGATTGTGCTGCCTGATTTGGTCAGGGAGGGGTGGGTTTGGGGGTCTCTTGAGGTCCTCTGTGGGTGCAGGAGAAGGAGTTACACCCATCCAGGGAGGATCCCTTAAGGAAGAGCGGAGGTGGCCCAAGAGATTGTGCTGCCTGAGGCCAAGGATCGGGTCCTCCTCTCCCCCCTCCCAGCATGAGAGGGTCGGCCTGAGGTGGGGATTTGGTGTTGGGGGGGGCTCTTGATGTCCTCCGTGGGAAGCTGGAGAGGCCGAGAGGGACCCCCCCCCTTGGAGGCGGGAGGGAGAGGCTCAAGATGAGTTAATCAGTTCAGGAAAACGTGGAGAGAGCTGGATGCTAAAGCATTGCTAAGTGCTGTTTCCTTTAAACAAGCTTTAAAAGGGTGTGCGTGTGAATTAGTGCTTTTAGGACTTAGGTTATTAATGCTTTAGTAAACCTTGTAGTTTTTGGCTGTGGAGTCAAAGGTTGGGAGCTTAATTGCATCACATCATCTCGTGCCTCTTTAGGAAAAGAGCCAAGCTGTGTGGTCGAGTTGTGGAAATTATAAGACAGTCCCTGAGGGTTCCCAGGAGAAGAAGGGAAGAGGTCACCCACTTCTAAGCAAACTTTGCCTTATGTCACAAGCTTCGGTAAGCTGCAGGCATAAGAATAACTACTACTATTATTATTCTTGTCAATGAAAGCTTGAGAGGGAGACTCATCAAGAGCAGAACAGATCCTGGAGAGGGTGTGTGGCTTCCGGTTTTAGGGGATGGCCCTTCGTGAAAGGTGAGAGACCAACCTGTTTGGGGGGGGGGTAGTTGATGTCTCTCGGGTGCAGGTTTCAGCTGAAATAACCTCCTCAAGTCACTCATTTTTCTTTTTTCTTTGAAATCTTCCTGACTTATGTTTCAGGAGAGAGGTCTGTTTTTTACATTTTTTTGTTTGTTTTATGTTATTGTGATTACCTATGGCAGAGCTGTCCAACTTTGAACAGGCTGAGGTCTACTTCTTCCGGATGAAAGTGCCTGTGGTCTACTACACTAAAAGCTCTACTTATGAATTTTATCTGTTCTGAGCATATGCTCATAACTAAAAAAAATTGTAAGTAGAGCAACATTTCCCATAGGAACACATTGAAAATCAATTAATCCTTTCTGGAGGGAACATATTTCAATGCATTCCTATGGTAAAGGCTGACTTTGCACAGGAGTTCTAGGAGTTGCAGTCCATGCACATGCTTCCCTTATACCCACTCGAGCCAGTGTGGACGGGTGCAAGGGAGGCGCGTACATGCTTGTGCAGATCGCCCCTTCCGCTTGCCCGGGCTGCTGGAAGAATTTTTTTAAAAAGGTACACTTTCTCTCCAAACCCACCCGGGGCCTGACTTGACTCTACTGCTCCTCCTGTTTTCCCCCTTCTCCTTTCCAGCCCCCTCGCTGCCACTGCTGCTGCTGCCCATACCTCTCACTCACTTCTGCCATGTTCTCTGTGCAGCTGGGATGGGCCAAGCCAGCAGCGGGGCAATCACATTGCCACGGCGGCGCAAGGAGGAGGGAATGGCTCAGAAGGGAAGCAGGAGGAGAGGCAGGTCACAGGCTCTGTGAGGCAGCTGTGGGGGTGGGAGGAGGAGGAGGAGGATGGAAGGATGGGAGGAACAATTCTCCGGGGGAGAAGAGGGGGACATCACAACACAAAGGAGGTGGGCACACCCATGACCCTGCCCCTCACTGTCCTCTCCACTCCCTTTCCTTCGCTCTGCACCAACAACTCAATTGTTCATGAGACAGTAGCACGAGGATCATCTGGCCAGCGGGGGGAGCAGGGGACCGCGCCATCGCCCTTAAACTGTCCCGCTAGGCTGAGAGTGGTCTGGCAGACCCAGAGCTTTGCTGGGGCAGTGTGGGGTCCTTGGGGTGGGGAAGGTAGGGGTGGAGAACTTATCCCCTCACATTTTATTGATGGCTGGCGGGCTACTTTTGAACCCTTCATGGGCTACTGGTAGCCCCCGGTCTACCTGTTCGGCAGGCCTGACCTATGGTTTAACAATAAAGCCTGCTTGATTGATTGACATTAATTATTGACAGCACATCTTCCTCTTGCACAGCATGACTAGCAGGGCCTGAAGGTGCAGCCTTTGCCATAAAGAGACTCCTTGGGGTGCTTTCCTTTGAATCCTTTGGAGGCTTCCTTGTGGCACAGATCAAAGATGGACGAAGACGACTCAGCTGGCACTCAAGCTGAAAGGGAGCCTCACACTATCCAGGCTGGAAGGAGTGTAGAATCCTGGGAAAGAAAAGGGCAGAAACCCATGGATGAAAAGGTCATTGGCTTAGATGGACAACAGCAAAGCTTCAGGGGATTCTCTTACAAGGAGTCAGAGGGTCCCCGAGAGGCTTGCACCCGACTCCACCATCTTTGCTGTCAGTGGCTGAAGCCGGAAAGGCACACCAAGGCTCAGATCCTGGATCTGGTGATCCTGGAGCAATTCATGACCATCCTTCCCCAGGAGATGTCCAGCTGGGTGAGGGAATGTGGAGCAGAGACCAGTTCCCAGGCGGTGGCCCTGGTTGAAGGCTTCCTTCTGAGCCAGGCTGAGGAGAAGAGGCAGGAGGAGGAGGAGCAACAGCAGGTGAGAGCATTTCTATCAGGGCCCGGACAAAAGGACCCAGTCACGGGCCAGGCTGCATCATCAAGGCACAATAGTCTAACCCCCAAGGCCCCAGCCTCCCAGACCAGGAGTTCAAGTCCAGTTGAGCAATGGCCAAGTTCAAAGGATGAGGCGAACTGGAGTCGGGCAGACCAAGAGTCAGGAGCCAAATGGAGCCATCGGGGCCGCAGGTATCAGCAGGATCCAGGAACATGAAGGAAGGAGAGGCAGGAACAGGGAAGGGAGGGAACCAGAGCCCGGTTCGTACCTGGGTACGTGGAACTCAGGCCAAGCTGACGCAGGAACCCCAGAGCAGGAGCCACAAGCTGTGTTGCTGAGTTGGGGGAGAAGCCAGTTCCTACATTGCCGAATCCCTAGGCGACACTCCTGACGAGCTCACTAACTTTTGTAGAACAGCTTTCCTCTACTGGAGTGGAACCGAGCAGGGAATTTCAGACAGGGCCGTGATCTTGACAATTCGCTTCTGGTGCTTGGGAATTGGGTGGGCAGCCTGTGGCCTCTGCATCCTACTTGGCATGAGGGAAGTTGCCCCTCAATTCTAGAAACTGTGGGAGAATCTCTGGCATTGCTAGTGAAGAGATTTTCACGATCCCTGAATAACTGAACTTTGTTGACCAAATTTTCTGCCTCTCCTTTTTCCTTTCCACTTCCAAATTCCATGGCTTGGACCCCTAGTTGTTTAATGAGAACGCAAATCTCTCAGTGGAAGTTCGGAGTGGTTCCCTTGCTGCAGAGAGGAGGTTATTGGAGAGGAGTCAGAGGATTTTCCCAGGAGGGGAGGAATATAAGGGTGACGGAGGCCCCACCTTGAATGGTAAGTGTTCCTGATGGAGAGTGCTTTGTGTTTTTATTCACCCTCTTTTCTCTGGGGAGATTCTTAGTTTGCTTGCTCACTTTTGATGTGTCTGGAAAGGACAGACTATTTTGTCATCCGTTTACTCCCTGTGGTTTTAATCTTCAACCCCCAAATATTTTATATAAAGTAATACCTTGGTTTACGAGCATAATCCATTCCAAAGCCATGCTTGTAAACTAAAACACTCTTCTATCAAATCAAATTTCCCTATAAGAAATAACGGAAACTCAGATAATTGGTTCTGGGATCCCATAGACCACGTATACACTAAATGCCCAAACTCACAAAAGAAATTGGCTAGAAGCCCAATCCACACCATGGTTGAGGTACCTGGTTGTGGAATCTGCTCTGCTTGCGACTAAAAACTGGACTTTACTCTGTGTTTTTAATGTAACAGTGATAAAGTGCAATTTGTAGCCCTGTGCACACTTGAGTAGTTGCCCCATGACATGAAATGGGTTTTTAAAAATAAGGATGGAGAAAATAAATGAAGCAAAAATATAAATACAAAGGAAAAATAAAACCCTAACCTTCATTCTCCTTTCAAAATATTCATGGCTGGTGCAAGGGAGTTCTCCCTCTCTCCTCCCTCTGCTTTTGAGGCTTGTCTGAGAGAGAATGTTCCAGACAATCACCCACAATCCAGAAAGAGAGAGATTGTGTCACAGTTGCAGCCCTTGTGATCATGTGACCTGCTCCAGTGCTTGTGATGAAAGACATTGCTAGTTGATCAAGGCAAAATTGATCTGAAATGTTTCCTCATCTTGCAAAACACTTGTAAACTAAGGTATTACCGTATCTCAATTTGTGCCCTGCTCAAATGAGAGGAGCTCTTTTTTGAAAATGAAATGAAGAACAGTGGGAACAAGCCAAATTCACGTTATGAACAGGCTCCAGACACCCAAAAGAACATAAGAACATAAGAAGAGCCCTGCTGGATCAGGCCAACGGCCCATCTAGTCCAGCTTCCTGTATCTCACTGTGGCCCCACCACCAAATGTGTCCGGGAGTGCATGAGACTATATATGTCTCACCCAGACGAGATTGGATTATTCCTTGCATATTCTCACCTATGGTATTTATTTACATACATCCCTCCAAAAGAGGTTCAGGACATCATGGCCTTTTTTTGTTGTTGTTCATAATTTTGTCCTCACAACAATAACTCTGTGAGGCAGGACGCCTGAGGGTGAGGGCCCTGCTCCAGGTCACTGAGTCATCTTTGAAGGTTTATTGGAGAAGAAGACATGGACCTCTCAAATATCAACCCAACAACACCCTAAGAGTGACCTTTCCCTGCTGTGTAAAGGCAAAGTTATCTCATTTTTCCGTGGATGATTCCTGTCACGTTGGGGAAGGGTTATTTGCATTTGCACAGTTAAAGCTAGTATGCCAGTTATGCCCATTTCATGAAAAACCTGCTTTGGCCACGGTGACACGTGCCCTAGTGACGTCCCGGCTAGACCACTGCAATGCGCTCTATGTGGGGCTACCGATATTTATTTATTTATTTATTTATTTATTAGACTTTTATACCGCCCATCTAGACCAAGGGCTACTCTGGGCGGTTTACAACATGTAACAACAAACAAAGGAATACATTTTAAAAACCAAAATACAATGTAAATCAACAACAAAAACTAAAATGAAGCTAAAATGAAACTAAAAATGGCAAGAGATTTGATAAAATGGTTTAAAAATAGTGCCTTACTAAATGTTTAAAGAATCAGGGAATGCCATTCTATAGAACCAGGTCTTCAATAGTTTTTTAAAAATTTGAAGCGAGGGTGCCAGCCGAATTTCAGGGGGTAGATGGTTCCATAATTGGGGAGCAACCACCGAGAAGGCCCTACTCCTTGTGACAGCTTTCCGGGCCTCCCTCGGTGTTGGGACTCCCAGGTGTCCTGCCTGGCTGGCACGGGTGATCCTGGCAGTTCTTCTTGGGAGGAGCCGCTCTGTCAGATACTGAGGTCCCAAACCGTTTAGGGCTTTGTATGTTAACGTCAAAACCTTGAAGTCAATGCGGTAATCGGCAGCCAGTGCAGGGCTGCCAGCACGGGGTAATATGTTGGTGCTTTCTTTGCCCCGTTAGAAGTCTGGCAGCTGTATTCTGCACTAGCTGCAATCTCCGCATTAACCTCAAGGGCAGCCCCACGTAGAGAGCACTACAGTAGTCTATTCTCGAGATTACAAGTGCATGAACCAGCGTAGTTAACGCCCTGATGTCAAGGAGGGCCCGCAGCTGGGCAATCCTCCGCAGTTGGCAATGAGCGGAACGGACCACTGACGCCACCTGGGTTTCCATGGTGAGTGCCGGGTCCAGTAGGACACCCAAACTGCGGACCCCATCCTTCGCGGAGAGAGTCACCCCCAAAAGTGAGGGAGTTCCCCAACCCGCAGACAACAGGGGGCCCACACGGAGGATCTCCGTCTTGCCCGGGTTCAACCTCAGCCTATTAGCCCCCATCCAATCCGAGACGGCCGCCAGGCAGCGCTCAAAGGACGGAATGGCATCCACTGCAGAAGATGGAAAGGAGATATAGAGCTGGGTGTCATCCGCATATTGGTGACACGAAGCTCCATACCCCATATGACCCCTCCCAGCGGCCTCATATAAATGTTGAAGAGCATGGGAGAGATGACCGACCCCTGTGGCACCCCACAATTGAGAGACCAAGGAGCGGAGGTCATCTCACCCAGCTGCACTCGCTGGGGCGGTCCTCCAAGAAGGAACGGAACCACTGCAAAGCAGTGCCTCCAATCCCCAACTCGGAGAGCCTCCCCAGGAGGATACCGTGGTCGACGGTATCAAAGGCCGCTGAGAGGTCGAGGAGGACCAACAGGGACGTTTTGCCCCTGTCAGACTCCCTCAAAAGGTCATCATGCAGGGCGACCAATGCCGTTTCCGTGACTATGGCGCGGCCTGAAGCCCGACTGAAAAGGATCGAGGGCATTTGTGTCATCCAGAAGACCCTGAAGCTGATCTGCCACCACCCTCTCCAAGACCTTGCTCATATAAGAAATATTGGCGACAGGCCTATAATTGTCAATTTGGTCTGCCGCCACATTAGGTTTTTTCCGAATGGGCCTAATGAGAGTCTCCTTGAAGGCCGAGGGAACCCTGCCCTCAAGGAGAGACCCATTAATTATTACTGTGGCCCATTCCTTCATAATTGGCCTGGCTGTTTTATTAACCAAGCCGGGCAAGGATCCAAGGAGGAGGTGGTGGCCCGACAGCGATCAAGGACTCTGTCCACATCTGTCAGCGTCACTGGTTGAAAGCTGGAAAGCAATGCCGGGCAAGGCGATGCACTGGACATCTCTGCTCGATCTACTGTTTGTAAATGGTGGTTCAGGTCCCGGCGGATGGTCTCCACTTTAGTCTTAAAGAATGCCGCAAATTGGTCACAGGAAATACTAGGGGGAGGCCTTTCACTGTGACCAACCCCGGATAGATCGCGCACTATGCGGAACAATTCGGCTTGATGATTTTGTGCTTCGCTTATCCGGGTAGCGAGGTAAGATCTTTTGTGGCCTTGATCTTAGATAGATAGATGGATGACGCGATCTTTACGGCTGATAGATTATTTTCCGTCGGGGCCTGCCTCCAGATGCTCTCTAGCCTCCTCCGATTTCGCTTTAAGGCCCGCAGCTCCTGGTTAAACCATGGAGCTGGGACGGGTCATGCGATGGAGGGCGTTTGGGCAATCGTGTCCACTGCCCTGGTGGCAGCAGTATGCCAACTATCCACCAGAGCGTCGACAGGAGCACCAACCAGTTCAGCGGGTAACCCACCCATGGCATCCTGGAAACCAATAGGATCCAGTAGCCTGCGTGGGCGGACCATCTTAATGGGTCCAAGCTCCCCGCGGAGAGGGGGTGCCAGTGTGAGGCTGCATTTAATCAGGTAGTGGTCCGACCATGACAAGGGGACTGATTCAAGGTCAGTCACCATCGATCCACTCTCTCTCTGTGCATTAGCGAAAACCAAATCTAATGTATGTCCTGCCACATGGGTGGGGCCAATGACAAGTTGGGACATGTCCAAGGAAGCCATGGTTTCCAAGAACTCTAGAGCTGGACCCGAAACCTGAGCCTCCGCGTGGATGTTGAAGTCCCCCAGAACTAAAAGCCTAGGAGATCTCAACAACGCCCCGGAGACAAAGGTGGCCAGCTCCGGAAGGGAAAGTGCTGGGTCACGGGGAGCGCGGTACGCCAGCACTATCCCAATTCCTTCCCTGCCCCCAATAGCCACGTGGAGGACCTCAAGACCTGGAACCGCCAATGCAGAGAGCCTGACAGCCTCAAGGGTGTTTTTGTATACAATGGCTACCCCGCCCCCCCGCCCCTCCAATCTACCCGAGTCAGGAAACTTCAACAGGTTCCATATGCGGCAGGCACATTGTTGACTGGGGCGGGCTACAGAGATCATATTACACCCTTACTAAAGCACTTTCACTGGCTGCCAATTCGCTAACGGGCAGAATTCAAGGTGCTGACCTTGACCTACAAAGCAGTGCATGGCCTGGGTCCTAGCTACCTCGATGACCGAGTCTTGCAGTATGAACCGGCACGGGTGTTAAGGTCATCAGGAGAAGTCTTTCTCGCCATCCCACCACCTTCATAGGTGTGTCTTGTAGGAACACACAAAAGGGCCTTCTCTGTTGCCGCTCCCAGACTTTGGAACTCCCCTCCCACTGGAGGCCATCTCTGCTGTCTTTCCAGAAGCAAGCAAAGACCTTCCTCTTCAGGCAAGCTTTTCCTGAATGAGGAACTACCTGTTTTGTGACTCTTTAGATGGATTACCATGTATGATTGCATCGACTGACTTCATAAGTACACCTGTGTCTTCCTTGTTTCCATCCATCATTATGGATTTTTTTCCTTTTAACTTTTTGTGTGCCCTTTCTAGTCTTAATGTTGCCTTTTAATATTGTAAGATGCCCTTTCTAATTTCCTGCTCTTAAGCCTGAATATATCTTAATTGTTCTGAGCTGTATATTGTCCATCATGATTGTAAGCCACCTTGGGTCTTTTCCCAAGGAGAAAGGTGGGGTTAAAATATTCAAAATAATTAAATAAATTCATCATCATCATCATCCTCAGATCTGGATAGCCAAGATGTGATACTATGGGATTATTTTTAATTTCTTTTATAGGGGTTGGAATAATACCTGGGGGAAGAAATCTGTTATCTCTTCCACTTTGTGACAAGAAGGAACCAGATCAGGTACAGGGAGTCCAAGAATGGCTGGGGAGATCGTCTCCTTTTGTTCTCTTCTAGGAAAAGAGAGAATGTCAAAGAGTCTATAAGGATCAGCATCAAAGGCTCTTGAGCCCCTCCTCCTGTTTCCACCACATGTTCACTCAAGATCTGTAGCAGGAATAAAAAGATGGAGTCCCTCAAAGGCAAACCCTAAGATCACTCCTGCCATCCCAAGTTTAAATTTGAAAAATAGTAATGTTTTTTTTTTGTTAAGTGAAAACCAGTGTGTCCCCACCCCTCACCCCCGATCCGAAATGTTCACTTTGGGGACCTCGTATGCTTCCATAATGTAGATAAATCAAGAAAATGAAAACTGGAGTTGCCATTTCCAAGCAAGTAATGTTTTCTTCCTCCCCAGGGTCTGGTGACCTTTGAGGAAGTAGCCGTGAATTTCACCCGGGAGGAGTGGGCCCTGCTGGATCTGGACCAGAAATCCCTCCACAGAGACGTCATGGAGGAGAACCGTCAGATGGTGGCCTCGCTCGGTAAGGTTCCTCCTTTCCCTGGTTAGACAGAGAGAAGTAATGTCCAAGTTCCAGAGCATGGTTTCCTTAGTCCTCCATTGGGGCATGCTGGGAGAAGTGGAGCCGGAATGAAGAAGAGGGGGTGTGAAGTGGAACCGTGTGGCTCAGTAGCAAAGAGGATGTACTACTGCAGCCAAACTCTGCTCATGACCCAGGTTTCAACCCCAGGTAGCCAGCTCAAGGTTCACTCAGCCTTCCATCCTTCCGAGATAGGTAGAAATAAGTACCCAGCTCACAGGAAAAGGCAGGGGAAACAGGTGCCCTGCATGATTACATTAACTGCCCAGAGAGTGTCATCCACACATTGATGGCTCCCATCCCCAAAACTCTCCTCAAGTCCTCTTCCAGTATGGGAGATAGAATTTAACCCTGCACTGCCCCACAAATAATTGTCATGGGGCTGTTCAGGAGTTCCCCCAAAAGCCACTCAGTGGAACCGCTTCCAAAGGGAGGATTGGCACCCCAGTATTTCAGGGACTCCCATCCCATGGAGCCAGTCCAAGAAGAAGGTTTGATCGATGGTATCAAACGATGGTGAGGGGCCCGCAAGGCTCAACAGGTCCATCCTTTCCCTGTCCTTGGCATAAAGTAGGTCATCTCTCAAAAAGGTAGGAGTCCTGTGGTGCAATGATTCAAATGCAGTCCTGCAGTCAAGACTCTGCTCACAACCTGAGTTTGATCCCACCAGGCTCCAGTAACCAGTTCAAGGCTGACTCGGCCTTGCAGCCTTCCGAGTTCATTAAACCGAGTTTCCATCTTTCTGGGGTGGTGGTGGTGCAATGTGGAGGCTGCATAATTAAATTGTGAATCGCCCAGAGAATGCTTTAGTAGCCACGGGTGGTATTTAAGGAGCACGCTTGGCTTTTTGTACCAAACTGGGCCCTAAAGGCCATTTCAGGATTGAATCCAGACATCAGACCTTCTCTACTTACACCTCAAGAAACAAGATGATTCAAATAACATCTTTTTCTCCCCTTACAACACCGTGGAAAAACTCCCATCTAGTGAGGGAGTGGGCAGGGAGAAGAGGCACTGAGAGGCGGAATTTTAACGGGTGGTGGTTCAGCCGTACCTTCCCCTGCCCGTTACTACTAGGATAGTGTTGGCAAACCTATGTCATGGGTGCCAAAGGTGGCACTCAGAGCAATTCCTATGGGCACCCGACATCACCTCTTCACAGCTCCTTTTTACTCAGGTTAAATTGCTATACTGGCACTTTGCAAAAGTAAGTGGGTTTTGAATCGTAGTTTGGGCACTCGGTCTCTGAAAGGTTTGCCATCATTGTACTAGGATGTTACTCATTGCTGCGCTCTTGATATTCTCCTTAGAGTGGAAACAATGGGGAAATGGAAACAATCAGGCAAAGTGCAATATAATGCAAAAGAGGAGAACAAGTGAACTATTTTAACAGATGAATTAATAAACAATAATTAAATTTACTTCCTTAACAATTTAAAAAATGTTAGTGGAGGAGTAAGCTTGTATAAGACTCCTTCCCAGAGGCAGGTGGGATTGGTGGACAATAATAACAGCATCACATTCCAGGGTAATAGTAGGACGATAATAAGCCGTTCCCATCCTTTTCAATAACCTTACATCCTCAACCCCTTGACTCACTTGCTTGGACATCCATGAAGTCATCATCACAATCAACAGATTGTTAAGGAGATCTGG
Source organism: Phrynocephalus forsythii (assembly GCA_029282475.1). Taxonomy (NCBI): domain Eukaryota; kingdom Metazoa; phylum Chordata; class Lepidosauria; order Squamata; family Agamidae; genus Phrynocephalus; species Phrynocephalus forsythii. The sequence goes on from JAPFRF010000024.1 coordinate 6,983,635, forward strand.
AAGTTGAGTCATGGCAACTGGGCTTCTTTTCTTGAGAGGTTGAAACGTTTCTGTACACATCCAAGCAGCTTTGTCAGTCTTGGATGAGTAGTGAAGTGTTTCAATCTCTCAAGAAAAGAAGTCCAGTTGCCATGACTCAACTTCCAGATCAACTCACCTGGGTGACTGAGAATCTTCACAGACATTGTTAAGCAGAGTTCGTTTTCAGGCCTTAGACTTGGTTCCTTTTATAGTCTGCTTAATGTTCCTTTGTAGTTTCAGTTCTGTTGCTCACAGAAGGATGCCAGAAGGATGATCTTCAGCAGATAACTGGAACGTCTTCTGCTGTCTTCCTCCAGCAAGTCGTTAACATTCTTTCCTGGGGTCATTTTCCATTAAAGGACTAGTTGGATCATTTAGACCAGAGGCTTGCAGAAATCCTGGCCAAGGCAGAGAGCGGCAAAGGTTTCTGAGTTTAACTCAAGAAGAGCTGGGGACCTAAGGATGGTCCCCCCCTTCCAGAGGCTTCCGTCTCTCCCACTTGGAATTCAATCAAATCTATGCTTGTTGTTTTTCCAGCAGATCAGGAAAGTTACATCAGAAGAGAGCCCGACAATTGTTCCATGCTTGGGAAGTGTTTTGCTGAAGGTGTGGCACTTACAATTCAGGAGACAGACCATCCTATAAACATCTATTTGAGTGATCAAGAATCCGGAACAGGTTTTGATAGGAAACTGCAGCTTGGGAGCCACCAGAAAATTGAAAAAAGAGAAATTGAACGCCCAAACCAGGAAGACAGGAAGTATATGTCCAGGTATTCCTCCCTCCCAGTGCAGCAGGGACCTGATACAAAAGATGAATTGTGCAACTTTCAGAAATATAAGAAAGGCCAGTTTTGCATCTCAAGCCTTGGTGCTACTCAAATAATCCCAAGAGGAGAGAAAAGACACAAATGCCAGCATTGTGGAAAGGGTTTCATGTACACTTCAGACCTTCTTGTGCACGAGAGAGTCCACACTGGAGAGAAGCCATACAGGTGCCAAGAGTGTGGGAAATGTTTCGGTTACCATTCTAACTTTCTGAAACACCAGAAAATCCATACTGGAGAAAAACCATACAAATGCCAGGAATGTGGGAAAAGTTTCTATGAGAATTCAGTCCTTCAAAAACACCAGATAGTCCACACAGGAGAGAAGCCATACAAGTGCGAGGAGTGTGGGAAATGTTTTGCCAGGAATTCACACCTTCTAACACATCAGAGAGTCCACACAGGGGAGAAGCCATACAAGTGCCAGGAATGTGGGAAATGTTTTGGTCACAATTCTAACTTTCTGAAACACAAGAGAATCCATACTGGAGAAAAACCATACAAATGCCAGGAATGTGGGAAATGTTTCAATGAGAATTCACACCTTCTAAAACACCAGATTGTCCACACTGGAGAGAAGCCATACAAGTGCCAGGAGTGTGGGAAATGTTTTGGTCGCAATTATAACTTACTGAAACACAAGAGAATCCATATCGGAGAAAAACCATACAAATGCCAGGAATGTGGGAAATGTTTCTATGAGAATTCAGTCCTTCTAAAACACCAGATTGTCCACACTGGAGAGAAGCCATACAAGTGCCCGGAGTGTGGGAAATGTTTTGCTCAGAATTCAAAATTTCTCATTCACCAGAGAATCCACACTGGAGAGAAACCACACAAATGCCAGCAATGTGGGAAATGTTTTGCTCAGAATTCAGCCCTTCTGACACACCAGAGAGTCCACACCGGAGAGAAACCATACAGGTGTCAGGAATGTGGGAAATGTTTTGCTCAGAATTCACAATTTTACATTCACTGGAGAATCCACACCGGAGAGAAACCACACAAATGCCAGGAATGTGGGAAATGTTTTGTGCAGAATTCTGACCTTCTAAAACACCAGGTAGTCCACACAAGAGAGAAGCCATACAAATGCCAGGAGTGTGGGAAATGTTTTGCTCACAGTTCTAGCGTTCTGCATCACCAGAAAAGCCACACCGGAGATAAACCGTTCAAATGCCAGAAGTGTGGGAAATGTTTCTCTTGGAATTCACAGCTTCGGAAGCACTATGAAGTCCATGTAGGAAAGAAACCAGTCAAATCCTAGCAGTGTGAGAAATTTTTTCCCTCAGAATCTATATCTTCTTGATCATTAGGGGATCCATGCAGGATCAACAGTATCCATGTGTCTCATGAAAAGTGTAGATGGGGAAATCTACATGCAATGTGATCCCAGGTGCTGGCCAAGACCTTTAAAGGTCAAGGCCTATTCAAGGTTATTTGAACATCCTCCCTTCATAGGAATCTTAAATGTATCTACAGTAGTTGTTTTCCTCTAGCCAGCAGGTTAAAAATTCTGTGGAGACCCATATTGCTCTGCAGTTAAAATCTCCTGTTCTTTAGCCTCAGAGTTGTGGTCCGTCTTAGATGAATCAACGGAGGTTGTGACTTTTTCTTCTTCTGCCGTTACTACATGATGCCCTCGTTATTAGAATGGAACTAATGGTAGGCTATGGGGAAGAGATGGTGGTATTAAGGTGTGTCTCTGGAACTTCTAATTATTCTCTTAATGCAAACTTCCGTTTATTGTTTGTTATAATCGGGAAACATGGTGACTTTCCCCCTTAAGCATTGATTCACTTTGATAAAGAAAAAGTCCAAAATAAGAGAGAGTAATATATTATAAGAGGGAAGGGGGAATAAACCTTAGTGCTATGCTTAAAAAAGCAAAAACAAAAATGTAGGAGAATTAAAAGTTTCTCGGAACAAAGAAATTACATCCTAAAAATGGAGATTTAAAAAGGAAAGAGGGCATATGTACATATGCATTGACGTGAGATGGGGAAAAGAGGAATTATTTATGATTTTCAAAGAGCTTAAGTAAATACTGTGGTGCCTTGAGATACGAAATCAATCCATTCCTCAAAACATTTTGTATCTTGAAATTTTCGTAACTCACAACCAAATAGGGCGCAGTGCACTTTGGAAATTGAAGTCTTCCTCAAAAATTCTCCTATTTCAAGGCATCCCATAAGGAATTTTTATATCTCAAGGTTTTCGTGGAAGTTTTGCAGAAGACTTCAGTGCCTGGGGTGCACTGCAGCCTGGATGGATTTTCTTTCGTATCTTTAATTTTTCATAACTAGGGGCAGTCGTGTCTCAAGGCGCCACTGTAATGGGTATTGCAATATGTGTGTGTGCAATTCTAGCCATGGTGAACATGGGATAAAAAGGAATTGATTATTACAGTAAACCCCCCCCACCTACTGCAAGGGTTAGGGACCTGACCCAACCCACGATAGTGGAAAATCAGCACTATGCGGATGCTGGTTCGGGTCGGGACTGGGGGCTATCTGGGGGCCTCTACACTTACCTTAGGCGTAGCACTGTCTCAAACAGGCTTCCCAGGCCTCTCAGAGGCCCCATAAGTGGTTTCTGGTGATCCGGAAGTTATATCCAGATTACCGGAAACCACTTCTGGGGCCTCCGACAGGCCTGGGAAGCCCGTCGGAGTCCCGTTTGGGGCAGCGCCAGGCCTGGGGTAAATGCAGGACGCCTCAAACAGGCCCAAGCAGCTTCACCCAGGCAGACTTGTCTTTCCTATACTGCAGTCCCTGATACACTGGGACCGCAGTATATGAACCTCGAAATGGCGGCGGGGGGCACTGTATTATGATAACGGTGGCATGATTGGTCCTTCAAAGGAACTGGAACAACATTAATCAAATGCAGAGGGATGACACAAACAAATGTGAAATATGGCTATTAATCATGGACTCTATGAGGTATCCAATATCAACATGCTGTATTCTATGGAATCAGAATGTATCCCATTTGAATGCATTAAGCGCAGAGCAAGAGTGAAATGACTTGAGAGCAAAAAGGCCAGCTTCACTTCTGCTTTCAGAGGGCTATCTTGGACAAGAGCGCTTCATGAAAAATGAGGAAGTAGGGTCACAAGGAACCTGTTTTGTGCGGAGCATCTTGACAACGTGACCGGGTAGAGCCAGCTTAATACGCCAACTCCAGCAGTAATGAAAAAGAGGAAGCAACTTTCCACCACACACCCCTTAAAGGCCTGAAAATTGCTGACACTGGAAGAAAGATTGGAAATTTTGGGGATTTTTTCCCCACTAGCCTTGGGCAAGGTGTCAAGAGGATATAAAAGCTTCATGAAATCTTGGTCTGGGGTCTTAGAACGTAGGAGCAGACACTATTGCAACACTCTGTTCTAACACCTTTCTAATGCATTAGAAATTGTGTCTCTGTGTTTGTCTGTATGACTGTGCAATTGTCTTAGCTTAATAAAAGTTTTTCCCTGTGCTTCAACGTTATGTTTGAGATTGCCTATTTCATTTTAATATTTTTCGCGAGAACCAAAACTCCTTACACATGTGAAACTAAGATTTAAAAATGGATGTGAAAGGTAAGGTGTGAAAGATAAAATAAAACTAATGAGTAAATTAGTCCTGAGGATGATAAGGAGCATGAGGTGGAAAAATGTACTGCATACTTTGTGTTTATTTATTTTTTAAAATTGCTAGTTGAATTTTTCTTTTTGACGTGATGTTGTTGTGCCTTCCTGCATTATTAAAAATATTTAATGTTGTGGTATTGGTATTAGATTGTGGGTGGGAGTGGAAGGGGTAGCTGCTTTCTCCTTGCTGTGCCCTCCTGGATATTCCATCCTACATCAGGGTAGGCTAGTAGGGTGGTGGTGGTGGGGCTGCAGTTGCTATTGTCTACAAAAACATCTTTGACCTTCTGAGGAAGTCCGAGGGGGGTAAAATGTCCCTGCTGGTCCTCCTCAACCTCTCAGTGGCTTTCGATTCCATCAAGCTCCCGGGGAGGCTCTCTGGGTAGGGGATAGGTGGCCTGGCTCCGATCCTTCCTGGAGGACTTCAGCTTGGTGAGATGACATCCATCCCTTGGACACTCAACTGTCGAGTCCTACAGGGGTTGATCATCTCACCAATGCTGTTTAATATCTACACGAAACCTCTTGGGGGAGGCCATCAGGGGATCTGGAGCTTCGTGCCGTCGATATGCAGATGACACACAGCTCCGTCTCGCCTCAGTTTAAAAAGGATGTTGCCAATCTCGAGCGGGTGCAGAGGAAGGCGACCAGGATGGTTGAGGGTCTGGAGGAAATGTCTTATGAGGAACGGCTTAGGGAACTGGGAATGTTTAGCCTTTCTAAAAGAAGGCTGAGGGGGGATATGATAGCTATGTTTAAATATTTGAAAGGATGTCCTATTGAAGAGGGAACAGGTTTGTTTTCCATGGCTTCAGAGACTAGGACTCGGGGCAATGGTTTCAAACTACAGGGAAAGAGATTCCATTTGAACATTAGGAAGAACTTCATGACAGTTAGAGCTGTTCGGCAGTGGAATATGCTGCCACAGAGGGTGGTGGAGTCTCCTTCTTTGGAGGTTTTTAAGCAGAGGCTAGATGGCCATCTGTCAAAAATATTGTGATGGGGTTCCTGCATGGCAGGGGGTTGGACTAGGTGGCCCTTGAGGTCTCTTCCAACTCTATGATACTATGATCCTTCCATCCATCTGTCCTGTCCCTTGAGCGCTGCCTAGATGTGGTGCTAGGATGAGTGAGGGAAAATAGATGGAAGCTGAACCTGGGTAAGACACACTGGATGTCTTCAGATTGGGAACAGTCCTCTCCTTAGGCAGGAGGTGACTCTATCTGCAAAGGATGAGGTCCACAGTAGGCATATTACTGGACCCGATGCTATCCATGGAGTCTCAGCGTCTGGGGTCCGATCTACATGTTCCCATGTGAGGTGGATTGCCCAGCTGGGCCTCTACCTGGACACCAGATCACTCACCACTTTGGTTCACGATGTGGTAGTCTTGAGACTAGACTACTGCAATGGTCTCTACCTGGGGATGCCCATGAGACTGGTGCAGAAACATCAACAAGCCAGGGGGCCCTCTTGAAAGAGCCATCTCTCAAGGAGGTGAGAAGGATGGCTTGTAGACATAGGGCTTTCTCGGCAGCTGCCCCCAAGCTATGGAATGCCCTCTCTATTGAGATCCACCGGGCGCCAACATTGATGACATTTCGGCGCCAGGTAAAAAAAACCTTCCTGTTCCAGAAGTTTTTTAATTGATACAACATAGACTGTGGGTCCTCTGATGGCAATTTTAGTGTAATGATTTTAGTGTAAGGTTTTTATTATTGTTTTAATTATTTATTGATATTGATGTTTTAACTGTTTTAATTCTTTGATTGTAACCCGCCCAGAGACCTTTGGGTAGTGGGCGGCGCATAAGTTGTAAAAATAAATAAATAAATAAATAAATAAATAAATAAAAGCCCAGAATGCGGTGGCCAGACTATCGTGAGAAAATATGAACACCTCTCCCCTGTCCTGGCAGCTTTGCAATGGCTTCCAAAGATTTGGAAAAGGAAGATGATTGGGGATGGGAACTGCTGGCTGGAGGCAACTGAAAGAAAGCTCTGGAAGCAAGACAGAGGGAGCGAGCAGAAACCAAGATTAATTTCCCCACTGGGCCCACTTCCTTGACAGGGGCCACTGAGGCCCCAGGAAGACCAGGGAGCCTTTTCCTTATCCAGCCAGAGATCCCAGTTTGTTTGGGAAGCCAATTGTCAAGTTGGTGCCAAGGGTGGTTTTTAATCCCGCTCGCTGGAAGGGTTAAAATCATAGAGTTTCGATTCCTAGAAGAGAAGAGATGGGCGTGGGCCGGAAGCGGCGAATCTTCCGCAGGAAATTGTCCTCTCCTCTAAAAAGGGTCCCACCCCGCCTGCTGTGCTACCATTTTCTTCTTCCTGAGGGAAACGGGGGCTTCGGTTCTGGTCCGCGTGGTCTCTTGTCCAGGGGTCTCTTTCGCAGGGAGAGACAGCGAGGGAAGGGGGAGGAGACACACGCGGTGAGTCCCTGATATTGGGGGGTGCAGGGGAAGGAGGGCTGGGGGGGGAGAGAAAAGGAGGAGAGTTGCATATACAGAGAGAGAAATACACTCATGGGGGGCATTTGTTCCAGGGAGGGTCCCATCAGGAAGAGCGGGGGTGGCCCAAGAGATTTTGCTGCCTGAGGCCAAGGATCGGGTCCTCCTCCCCCCCAACACCAGAGGGTCGGCCTGAGGGGTGGGTTTGGGGGGTCTCTTGAGGTCCTCTGTGGGTGCAGGAGAAGGAGGTAAGTTACACCCATCCAGGGAGGATCCCTTAAGGAAGAGCGGAGGTGGCCCAAGAGATTGTGCTGCCTGAGGCCAAGGGGGTCTCTCGATGTCCTCCGTGGGAAGCAGGAGAGGCCGAGAGGGACCCCCAGCCTGGAGGCCGGAGGGAGAGGCTGCCCCATCCTCAGCCCCTGAGGTCGGTGTTTGGGGACGACGACGTGTCTTTGGCTTTTCTTGAGAGGATGGCTGGCCTTAGAAGGGAAGGAAGGAGAAGCCCAGGAGAAAGAGGGGAAAAGCTTCCACACACCCCAGAAAGTGGCTTCCCTGGGAAAAGCCTTGGCTCTCTCCCAGAAAAGGGCAAGGAATCCCGGTGGTATTTGGGAATTCAGCCTCCTTTTTAACCAGGCAACCTAATCCTCAAAACCAGAGGAGGAATACTTGGGGCCTGAAAAAAAAAAAAACCTTGTAGCAAAGCACAGATGATGGCTCATGGTGAAACATTAAGAGCTTCCGTTTGGCTGCCTTGGTTGCTTTTTAAAGAGAAAGGCGAATTAAAATAGTCTAATGCATCTGTATTACTCAGTTGAGGAATATGTTGAGAGCTGGATGCCAAAGTGTTACTAAGTGCTGTTTCCTTTTTAAAAGGGGCTTGAGGGATGGTGGTGAATTAATGCTTTTAGATTATTAATGCTTTAGTAAACCTTGAAGGTTTCGGCTGTGGAGTCAAAGGTTGGGAAAGAGCCATGGTTAGTTGGGGAAGTTATAGGACGGTCCATGAAGGTCCCCAGAACAAGAAGGAAATGGGTGATCCACTTTTAAGCAAACTCTGCCCTATATCTCAAGCCTCAGTAGGTTTGAGGGATAGGAACAACTACTATTGTTATTTATCTTGTCAAAGAAAACTTAAAAGGGACTTGTCAAGAGCAGAAGGGATCCTGGAGAGGGTGTGTGGCTTCCATTTTTAGGGTTGGGCCCTACCTCTGTGCGTGTGTGTGTGTGTGTGTGTGTGTGTGTGTGTGTGTGTGTGTGTGTGTGTGTGTGTGTGTGTGTGTGTGTGTGTGTGTGTGTGTGTGTAGTTGATGCCTTTCAGGTGCAGGTTTTAGCTGAAAGAAACTCCTTGGGTCAGTCATTTCTCTTTTTTCTTTGGCATTTTCCTGACTTACATTTCAGGATAGAAATCTATTTCTTACATTTTGTGTTTGCTTTTATATTCTATGTTATTGTGATGATCTATGGTTTAACAATAAAGCCTGCTTGCTTGCTTGATATTGATTATTGACAACACATCTTCCTCTTGCAGAGGGTGACTAGCAGAGCTTGACTGTGCAGCCGTAAGTGACTCCTTGGAGTGGTTTCCTTTGAATTCCTTGGAGGGTTCCTCACAGTTCAGATCAAAGATGGACGAAGACAATTCAGCTGGCACTCAAATAGAAAGGGAGCCTTACACTATCCAGGCTGGAAGGAGTGTGGAATCCTGGGAGAGAAAGAGGCAGAAACCCATGGATGAGAAGACCATTGGCTTAGATCAGTGGTGGCCAAACTTCGGCCTTCCAGATGTTTTGGACCACAACCCTCACAGTCCTTTGTCATTGGCAGTACAGGCTTGGAATTCTGGGAAATGTGGTCCAAAACATCTGGAGGGCCAAAGTTTGGCCACAACTGGCTTAGATGGACAACAGCAACGCTTCAGGGGATTCTCTTACAAGGAGTCAAAGGGTCCCCGAGAGGCTTGCGCCCGGCTCCACCATCTTTGCCATCAGTGGCTTCAGCCAGAAAACCACACCAAGGCTCAGATCCTGGACTTGGTGATCCTGGAGCAGTTCTTGACCATCCTTCCCCAGGAGATGTCCAGTTGGGTGAGGGAATGTGGAGCAGAGACCACCTCTCAGGCAGTGGCCCTGGCCGAAGGCTTCCTCCTGAGCCAGGCAGAGGAGAAGAGGCAGGAGGAGCAGCAACAGGTGAGAGCATTTCTATCAGGCCTCAGGCAAAAGTCACCAGGACCCAGTCCAGGGCCAGGCTGCAGCATCAAGGCACAATACTTTAACCATCAAGAGCCCAGCCAAGTTCAAAGGATGAGGCAAACCGGAGTCAGGCAGACCAAGAGTCAGGAGCCAAATGGAGCCATTAGGGCCGCAGGTATCAGCAGGATCCATGTGCATGAAGGAAGGAGAGGCAGGAACAGGGGAGGGATGGAACCAGAGCCCGGTTAATACCTGGGTGCCAGGAACTCAGGCCAAGCTGAAGCAGGAACCCCAGAGCAGGAGCCACAACCCGTGTTGCTGAGGTGGGGAGAACCCAGTTCCTACATTGCCCTGTCCATTGGTGACTCTTGCACTGGAGTGGAACCGAGCTGGGAATTTCAGGCAACTCCTGTCTTGATAATTTCTTCCTGGTGACTGGGAAGCTGGAGTGGGGAACCTCTGTACCCTAGTAGGCATGGGGGGGAGATATGCCCCCAAATTTCAAAGCTGTTGGAGAATCTCTGCCATTGCTAGTGGACAGATACCCACGATCCCTGCATAACTGAACTATGTCTGCCAAATTTTCTACCTCCCTTTTTTCTTTTCCATTTCCAAATTCCATGCCTTGGACCCCAAGTTGTTTAATGAGAACACAAATATCTCGGTGGAAGTTCGGAGTGGTTCCCTTGCTGCAGAGAGAACATTACTGGAGAGGAGTCAGAGGATTTTCCCAAGAGGGGAGGAATATAAGGGTGACAGAGGCCCCACCTTGAATGGTAAGTGTTCCTGATGGAGAGGGCTTTGTGTTTTAATTGACTCTCTTTTCTCTGGAGAGATTCTTTGTTTGCTTGCTCACTTTTGATGTGTCTGGAAAGAGGACCAAGGTGAAAGGACTGGAGCATCCACAGACAATCGTAGTATGGGAGAGAACACTCTCAGGATGCTGGTAGAAAGTTTATTAAAACTTTATTAAAAGAGCCCAACGCGTTTCGGCCAGACTGTTTTTTTAAAAGTATACCTTTAACACTCAATGATTTTCATATTGACCATCATGTATACTGTTTTAGCATCCAAAGTTTTCCTGTATTTGATATGAAATGTTTCTGTATGTTTGGAAGTAGTTGTGAATAACACCTAAACATATGTATGCTATCTCATATGTTAAGCAATGGGACAAACAGCTAAAAGGTCCATGTACCTGTCAATATCACCCCTCCTTTTAAAACTATACCTTTGGAGTTGTATGAAATATGTGCACACCATGTTCCACACGATTGTTTTCTTAGAACAGCATATTTGAAAAAAGCCTAGAATGATATGGGTGCCAGATAGTTAGTGGCCTGAGACAGCAAATCAGTCAGTCTAAAAAGTATCCCCACAATACTTAGTGTTGACTATCATGCATACCGTTTCAGCATTCTAAGTGTTAAATATGCATTTGATTATTAATGCTTCTGTTTGTTGTTCATATAAAATTCTCTGACTCTATGTCTTTTAAATGCCCCCCTTTTTTATAGTGAAAAAGTCCCTGAAGAAGGCCATTTGGGCCGAAACGCGTTGGGCTCTTTTAATAAACTTTTAATAAACTTTCTACCAGCATCCTGAGAGTGTTCTCTCCCATACTACGATGTGTCTGGAAAGGACAGAATATTTTGTCATCCAATTTCCCCCTTTAGTTTTAATCTTCAACCCCCAAATATTTTATATACAGTAATACCTTAGTTTACAACCATAATCCATTCTGAAACCCTAACCCTAACCCTAAACAAAAACACTCTTATGTCAAACCAAATTCCCCTATAGAAAATAATGGAAACTCAGATGATATGTTTTCGGGCCCCATTGATTTCATACTGTACAGATAAAATGCCAAAACTCACAGAAGATGTTGGCTAGAAGTCCATGTCCACACAGGTTTAGGTACCTGGTTGTGGAATCTGCTCTGCTTGCGACTAAAAACTGGACGTTACTCTGTGTTTTTAATGTGACAATGATAAAGTGCAATTTGTAGCCCTGTGCACACTTGAGTAGCTTCCCCATGACTTGAAAAGTTTGTTAAAAATTAAGAAAGGACTAGCTAGAATGTTGTATGCAAAACTATGGGAGACAAACAAGATTCTGGACAAAAACCAGTTAATTATGAAGATGTTAAACTGCACAGAAATGGACAAGATCTCAGCATTAATGAAACCAGATGGTTATTATGAAGACTTCGAAGAAAGATGGCATGATTTCTACAAATTTTTAGATCAATATTATAAGTCAAATTAAGTTCCTTGTTTAATTTATGAGTAATTGAAATAAAGATCATATATTGTTATGATGAGATGCAAATTTTGTTTGAGTAGATTAGAATCATTCCATTTTTTTCCTTTTTTGGATTTACAACTTTTTTGTTTGAAAACTATAAATTAAATTGTAAAGAAAAGGACTATATTATATAAATATAAAGGAAAAATAAAAACCCTAACCTTCATTCTCCTTTGAAAACTGCAAAGGAATTCTGCCCTTGAACACACTGGTTTTAAAAACAAATGGACACTCACTTCATTGGCATTCCCAGCTAGGCAGAAAATCCTGAGTTCTTTTTAAAATGCAGAGTTTTATCAGTTTAAAAATGACTTCTTCAGAGCCAGAGTATAAAATATAAAAGAGATTTATTTGCTAATCAGAATGCTAAGAACAATACTAAAAAAGATGCAAAAAGTATCAAAACCAAGAGAATTAAAGTGTAAGCATATTTGCCTACCAAAATAAAAATTCTAATATTAATTTTTCCTAACTGATTACAAAGATCCATGGCTGCTCTAAATACCCCTAAATGCTAGCTAACTAAGAACATGGCTGAAGACAAGCTGATGAAAGCAATAATGGTGACTGTGTTCTCTCTGCTGCTCAGAAGTTTCTTGCTAAAGCACGGCACATGATGTAAACTGTCCAATTAAAATCTCTCATGCAAGCTTCTGGAAAGCTATGTTATGTCTAAAATTGCACATTGTTTAGATAAGAGTCTACAGCAAGGCGAAAATGTACAGCTCATATCAGAGTTAGAAAATAACACTATGTCCCATCATCCTTAATTTCCTTACAAAAACATTCATGGCTGGTGCAAGGGTGACCTCCCTCTCTCCTTCCTCTGCTTTTGAGACTTGCCTGAGACGGAATACAGTAGGACCCCAGTGTCCGCTGGGGATGGGTTCCAAGCCTTCCCGTGGATAATGAAAACCGTGGATAAGAGAGAACACAAAAATGTCCCCAAAACTGCTGTTTTGTGATAGTAACTTGCTTTACAGCTGCTCTTTTGCAACAGTAGCTTGCTTTACGGGTGCTGTTTGTGACGGTAGCTTGCTTTACAGCTGCTGTTTTATGACTGTAGCTTGCTTTATAGCTGCTCTTTGTGACAGTAGCTTGCTTTGCGGCTGCTGAATTATTTATTTTTTCTTCTACTAGCTGTGGATAACTAAATCAGTGGATAATGAATCATTGGATATGGGGGGTTCTACTGTATTCCAGACAATCACCCACAATCCTGAAAAAGAGAGAGATTGTGTCACATTTGCAGCCCTCGTGATCATGTGACCTGCTGCAGTGCATGTCATGCAAGACATTGCTAGTTGATCAAGGCAAAATTGATCTGAAATGTTTGCTCATCTTGCAAAACACTCGTAAACCAAATGAGAGGGGCTCTTTTTCGCAAACAAAATGAAGAAAAGCGGGAACAAGCCAAATTCATACTATGAACAGGCTCCCGACACCCAGGCGTGATTAGATTATTCCTTCCATGTTCTCACCTATGGTATTTATTTACATACATCCCTCCAAAAGAGGTTCAGGACATCATGGCCTTTTTTTGTTGTTGTTCATAATTTTGTCCTCACAACAATAACTCTGTGAGGCAGGACGCCTGAGGGTGAGGGCCCTGCTCCAGGTCACTGAGTCATCTTTGAAGGTTTATTGGAGAAGAAGACATGGACCTCTCAAATATCAACCCAACAACACCCTAAGAGTGACCTTTCCCTGCTGTGTAAAGGCAAAGTTATCTCCTTTTTCCTTGGATGATTCCTGTCACGTTGAGGAAGGGTTATTTGCATTTGCACATTTAAAGCTAGTATGCCAGTTATGCCCGTTTCTTGAGCTGCTCTGGCCACGGTGACACGTGCCCTAGTGACGTCCCGGCTAGACTGCTGCAACGCGCTCTGTGTGGGGCTACTGATAAGAAAGAGTCAGGAAACTTCAACGGGTCCAAAATGCAGCTGCCAGTGTACCCTGGGGCAGGGTACAGAGATCACATTACACCCTACTAAAGCACTTCCATGGGCTGCCAACCAGCTACCGGGCCCTATTTAAAGCGCTGTTTTTAACCTACAAAGCACAAAATGGCCTGGTTCCTAGCTACCTCAAAGATCGAGTCTTGCAATATGAACCAGCTCGGGTGCTAAGGTCATCAGGAGAGGCCTCTCGCTGCATCCCGCCACCCTCACAGGTACATCTCATGGGAACACATGAAAGGGCCTTCTTGGCTGCTGCACCCAGACTTTGGAACTCCCTCCCACTGGAGGCCATCTCTACTATCTTCCGGAAATAGGCAAAGGCCTTCCTCTTCAGGAAAGCGTTTCCTGAATGAGGGACTACCTGTTTTGTGACTCTTTAGATGGATTACTATGTATGATTGCTTTGACTGACTACATAAGTACACCTGCCTCTTCCATGTTAGTTTCCATCCCTCATTATAGGGGTTTTTTTCTCTCTTTTAACCGTTTGCTTGCTGTTTTTAGTTTTAATGTTTCCTTTTAATTTTGTAAGATGGCTTTTCTAATTCCGTGTTCTTAAGCTTGAAAATCTCTTAAATGTTCTGGGCTGTATATTGTCCCTCCTGATTGTAACTCGTCTTGGGTCTTTTTCCAAGGAGAAAGGCAGGGTGAAGTAGTAGTAGTAGTAGTAGTAGTAGTAGTAGTAGCAGCAGCAGCAGCAGCAGCAATAATAATAATAATAATAATAATAATAATAATAATAATAATAATAATAATAATAATAATAATAATAATAATAATAATAATAATAATAGTGAAGACATGATACTATGGGATTCTTTTTAATGTCTCTTGTAGGAGCTGCAATGATGCCTGGGGCAAGAAGTCTGTTGTTTCTTCTACTTTGTAACAAGGAGGTCCCAGATCAGGTATGGGGTGGGGGTGGGGGAGGAGGGCAAGATTGGCTGGGGAGATTGTCTCCTTTTTGTTTTTTCTTCTGGGAAATCAGGGAATATCAGAGGATTTAAAAGGAATAGGGCAGGAGGGAAAAGATGGAGTCTCTCAAAGGCAAACCCTAAGATCACTCCTGCCTCCCCAAGTTTCAATTTGAAAAATAGTAATGGTATATATATATATATATATATTTAAAGTAAAAACTAGCCTTTTCCTCCCTGATCCTGGCAAAAGGTTCACTTTGGGGACCTCTTATGCCTCCATAATGTAGACAAATCAGGAAAACAGGAAATTTCCCAAACAAGTAATGTTCTCTTCCTCTCCAGGGCCTGGTGACCTTTCAGGAAGTGGCCGTGAACTTCACCCGGGAGGAGTGGGCCCTGCTGGACCCGGACCAGAGATCTCTCCACAAGGAAGTCACGGAGGAGAACCGTTGGATGGTGGCCTCTCTCGGTAAGGCTCCTCCTTTCCCTGGTTTCAGACAGAGAGTGAAGTAACCACAATGTCCAAGTTCTAGAGCAAGGTCTCCTTAGTCCTCCATTGGGGCATTCTGGGAGAAGTGAAGCCGGAATTATGGAGTGTGAAGTGGAGCCTTGTGGCCCGCTAGTGAAGCGGATGTACTACTGTAGCCACATTCTGTTCATGACCCAGGTTTCAATCCCAGGGAGACGGCTCAAGGTTTGCTCAGCCTTCCATCCTTCCGAGATAGGTAGAAATAAGTACCCAGCTCACGGGAAACGGCAGGGGAAATGTGTGCCCTGTATGATTACATTGTTAACTACCCAGAGAGTGTCATCCGCACATTGAGGGCCCCCATCCTCAAAAGTCTCGTCAAGTCCTCTCCCAGTATGCGAGACTGAATTTAACCCAGCACTACTCCACATGTAATTGCCTTGCAGCTGTTCAGGAGTCCCCCCAAAAGCCACTCAGTAGAATGGCTTCCAAAGACAGGAACGGGACGCCTGTAATTCAGGGACACCCATCCCATGGAGCCTGTCCAAGGAGGAGGCTCGATCGATGGTATCAAAAGATGGTGAGGGGTGTTGAAGGGTCAACAGGGCCTACCTTTCTCTGTCTTTTGCCCAGAGCAGGTCATCATTATCCCTATAGGTGTAACCTTTATTTATATTTATTTATTTATATTTATATTTGGCATGATCCTCGGCAGGGTCTTCATTCGCTCAAAGGGAAAGAGTCTCGTGGTGCAATGATTCAACTGCAGTCCTGCAGTCAAGACTCTGCTCACAGCCTGAGTTTGATCCCATCAAGCTCAAGTAACCAGTTCAAGGCTGACTCAGCCTCGCAGATCTCTGAGTTCATTAAACAGAGCACCCATCTTGCTGAGGTGGTGGTGGTGGTGCCATGTGTAGCCTGCATAATTAAATTGTGAACTGCCCAGAGAATGCTTTAGTAGCTGTGGGTGGTATATAAGCAGCACACTTTGCTTTCTGCTATCAAACGGGGCACCAAAGGCCTTATCAGGATTGAATCCTGCCACCAGACCTGTTCTACTTACACCTCAAGAAACAAGATGATTCAAATATCATCTTTTTCTCCCCTTACAACATGGTGTAAAAGCTCCCGTCTCCTTGTTGGGGGTGGGTAGGGAGAAGAGCCACTGAGAGGCTGAATATTAACAGTTAGTGATGTGGTGATACCTTCCCCTGCCCGTTACCACTTGGATGTTACTCATTACTGGGGTGGCAAGCTCTTGATATTATCCTCCTCCTCCTTTATTTTCTTTTGCGTTTGTCCCACTTGGTTGTGGGCTCACTAGACTGATCCATTATTTTAATGTAATTTTTTTTTAAGTTTGGCCGGCCTGTCACCTAACCTACAGCACCTGGTATTCCCAGGCGGTCATCCATCTAAGTTAGGCATGTCCAAACTTCAGCCCTCCTGATGTTTTGGACCACAACTCCCAGAATTCTAAGCTTAGATTGCCAATGGCAAAGGACTGTGGGAGTTGTGCTCCAAAACATCTGGAGGGCTGAAGTTTGGCCATGCCTGATCTAAGTACTAACCAGGCCTGACCCTGCTTAGCTTCCAAGATCTGATAAGATTGGGGTTCAGGGTGTATTCGCCATAGAATGTAAATAATGAGAAAACGGAAGCAATCACACAAAGCTTTTGGCTTTGTTTTGGCTCAAGAAGAGCGGGGGACCTAAGGATGGGAATCACAGATAATAGACCCTTTCCCCCCTTCCAGAGGCTTCCGTCTCTCCCACTTGGAATTCAATCGAATCTATGCTTGTTGTTCCTCCAGCAGATCAGGAAAGTTACATCAGAAGAGAGCCCGACAATTGCTCCATGCCTGGGAAGTGCTTTGCTGAAGGTGTGGCACTTACAATTCAGGAGACTGACCATGCTGTGAACATATCTTCAAGTGATCAAGTATCCAGAACAGGTTTTGATAGGAAACAGCACCTTGGGAGCCACCGGAAAATCGAAAGAGGAGAAACTAAAGGCCCAAACCAGGAAGACAGGAAATATATGTCCAGGAATTCCTTCCTCCCGGTGCAGCAGGGAGCTCATAGAAAAGATGAATTGTGCGAATTTCAAGAATATAAGAAAGGCCTTTTATGCATCTCAAGCCTTGGTGATTCTTATATACTCCCGACAGGAGATAAACCATGCAAATGCCAGCATTGTGGAAAGGGTTTTATGCACACTTCAGATCTTCTTGTGCACCAGAGAATCCACACGGGAGAGAAGCGATACCAGTGCCAGGAGTGTGGGAAATGTTTCGGTTGGAAGTCGCACCTTCTGACACACCAGAGAGTCCACACAGGAGAGAAGCCCTACAAATGCCAGCAATGTGGGAAATGTTTTTCTCTGAATTCATCTCTTCTGAAACACCAGGCAATTCACACAGGAGAGAAGCCATACCAGTGCCAGGAGTGTGGCAAATGTTTTGGTCGGAAGTCACACCTTCTGACACACCAGAGAGTCCACACAGGAGAGAGGCCGTACAAATGCCAGGAATGTGGGAAATGTTTTGCTCGGAATTCACACGTCCTGACACACCAGAGAGTCCACACGGGAGAGAAGCCATACAAGTGCCAGGAGTGCGGAAAATGTTTTGCGCAGAATTCGAACTTTCTGACACACCAGAGAGTCCACACAGGAGAGAAGTCATACAAGTGCCCAGAATGTGGGAAATGTTTTTGGCAGAACTCAGACCTTCTGACACACCAAAGAGTCCACACGGGAGAGAAGCCATACAAGTGCCAGGAATGTGGGAAATCTTTTTCTCAGAGTTCATCTCTTCTGGTACACCAGAGAGTCCACACGGGAGAGAAGCCATACAAGTGCCAGGAATGTGGAAAATGTTTTGCGAAGAATTCAAACCTTCTAAAACACCAGAGAGTCCATGCGAGAGAAGCCATACAAATGGCAGGGATGTTGAAAAATGTTTTCTCTGAATTCAAACCTTCTGAAACACCACAGAGTCCACAGTGGAGACAAACTATTCGAATGCTTTGAATGTGGCAAATGTTTTTCTCTGAATTAATACCTGCTAAAACACCATCAAATCCATTTTAGAGTGAAGCCATACAAATACAAATGCTAGGAGTGTGGGAAATGTTTATCTTGGTATTCATAGCTTTGGGAACATAGCTATGAAATCCTCACCGGACAGAAACCAATCAAATAGTACTAGCAGTGTGGGCAATTTTTGTTCAGGATTCATATCTTCTTGATCATCGACACAGGATTGACCGTGTGCATGTGCCTCATAAATCAAGGGGATATTTGGATTCTAAACACCGATAGGCCGGCCATTATGCACACAAGAATGCCAAGGAGATCAGTAATAGAGTAAGATTTCATTTTTATTTTCTTTTGAATGCAATCGTAATGAATCCAAGAAAGAGGTTCTTTCACTCCACCATTCCACTCAAGACAAACAGACTTATCAACGGACACTTTGCTCCAAGGA
This sequence comes from Phrynocephalus forsythii, assembly GCA_029282475.1. Lineage (NCBI taxonomy): Eukaryota > Metazoa > Chordata > Lepidosauria > Squamata > Agamidae > Phrynocephalus > Phrynocephalus forsythii. The sequence continues at coordinate 7,001,904 of JAPFRF010000024.1, forward strand.
TTGGCCAGCCCTTTGCCAAAGGGGTGAATGTCTGGTCAGAGCAGCTGACAGGATCCAGGCACACCCTCTGTCCACCTCCATCTTCTTCTTATAGAAATCCTGATCCTAGGATGGTGCTGGACCATAGTTGTTTCTGGACTGAATTCCTACACCCCTAAGAACAGCCTTGCTGGAACAGGCCACAGCCCATTCAGTCCAGAATTCTGTCTCACACAGTGGCTTACCGTTTGCTTCAGGGTATTCCCAAGCAGATGTCTTCACCTGCTTATGATTCCCCCAAATGGCATTGAGAGATATCCTGCCTCTCTCTCCAACCCGGCGGTTGTCCTTAGGCATCCATAACAATAGCCATTGATACCCTTGTTCTCCATTAACTTGTCTAATCCTTTCTTAAAAGCTGTCAAGGCTGACAGCTGTCACCACTTCTTCTGGCAGGGAGTTCCACAGACCAGTGATTCTCTGGGTGAAAAAAGTATTTGTTTGAGAAGTGCCCCCTAGTTCTAGTGTCGTGTGATACGGAAAACAATTTTTTCCTTATCTACTTTGTCCACATCATGTATGATTTTATAAACTTCAGTCAGGTCACCTCTTAGGCACTGTCGTTTAAGAATAAAGAGGCCCAGCCATTGCAGCCTCAGATGGCAAGGAAGGTGTTCCAGTCCCCTAATTCTGGTTGCCCTCCTCTGCACTTTTCCCATTTCCATAATATGCTTCTGGAGGTGTGGTGACCAGAACTGTACACAATACTCCCGATGGGGCCTCACCATAGATTTATAAAGAGGCAAAATGACACTTGCTGACTTATTTTCTATACACTTCCTAATGATCCCTAGCATTGAGTTTGCTTTTTTTTCACTGCTGTGGCATACTGGGTTGACACCTTCATTGAGCTGTCCACCAGGAAACCAATGTCCCTTTCCTGGTTTGTTGCAGAGAGTTCAGACCCCATCAGTTTATAAATGTAATTGGGTTTTTTTTTGCCCCAACGTGCATCAGTCTGCACTTACTAATGTTGAAGCTCATTTGCCACTGGTTTGCCCACTCCCACAGTGTCAAGAGATCCCTCTGGAGCTCCTTGCAATCTCTCTCAGTTTTTACTACCCTGTATAATTTAGTGTTGTCAGCAAGTTTAATGCCTACTTCTAGATCATTTATGAAGGGGTCCCAGTACTGAACCTTGGGGGACCCCACTCTTTACCTCCCTCCACTTGGAGAAGTGTCCATTTAGTACTACCCTCTGTTTCCTGTCCCTTAGCCAGTTGCTGATCCAGGACAAGACCTGTCCCTTTATTCCATGACTGGCAAGTTTATTCAAGAGCCTTTGGTGTGGGACCTTGTCAAAAGCCTTCTGAAAGTCCAGATAAACAATGTCAACTGGATCTCCCTTATTCACATGCCTGTTGACACTCTCATGCCTGTTCCCATTTCAGAGAGACGAGTCAGGAGGATGCCATGCTGTATAGTGTGAAAAGCAGCTGAGAGGTCTAGTAAAACCAAAAGGGACACAGATCTTATCCATTCCCCTGCGTAAGTCATCTACCAATGCAACCTATGCCGTCTCAGTCCCATAGCCAGGCCTGAAGCCAGACTTAAATGGATCCAGGTAATTTATCTCATCCAGAATCCTCTGGAACTGCGAGGGCACAACCCACTCTAGGACTCTACCCAAGAATGAGATATTCTATACCATTCTGAAATTGTTCAGTATCATTGAGTCTAAGGAGGGCTTTTAAAACAGTGGTTTTACTATTGCCTCATTTAATCATGCCGGTATCCTGCCCTGTTGTAAGGAGGCATTCACTACTCTTCCCAACTGGTCTGCCATACCTTCACTGGCAGCTTTTATGATCCATGAGGGGCAAGGATCCAATACACATGGGGTGGCCCTCACCTCCCCAAGGGTCCGGACCACATCATGCAGCTGTAGGAGCACAAAGTCATCCATTAATACAAGACAAGCAGGGTGGGGCATTTTATTTACAGGCTTTTGATCAATAGCAGCATCCAAGGTAGCCCAGATCTGTTCAATTTTGCCTGTAGTGTTGTGCGAATTCTTCACAGGGAGATAACAAGTGTTCTGTGTTATTCACCCGTGGGTCAGAGTGTAGCAGACTTTTGACTATTCTGAAAAGCTGCACTAGGTATTTTATGCCAAATCATTGGTGGTAGAGAAAAATAATTTCTTTGCTGCCTCCACTGTCTTGGAGGAAGCCTTCCAAATGCCTTTCACTGTTTCTTTGTCTTTTTCCATCTGAGTTTTCTGCCAACGTCTTTCAGCTCTACGGGCCACCCATTCCAATTTTGCCAGCTCCCCAGTAAACCAAGCAGCCAATTTGGGTCTGTTTTGAGGAAGGAGACTGCCGTGTTGCCGGTCCAATGAAACCAGACAACGTCCAAAGTGAGAATTCAGCTCTTTACTCCATCAACACACACAGGTTGCATAGGGATAAAAACAACAACTAAAACGTTCCAGGGGCCTATTTATATACACTCCTAGGATTTCCCTGTGGCTGGCCATTGGATGGTTTAAAGGACCTGCTGGCCCCCAATTGGATAGGCCAGAATCCTGCCCTTCAGTTATTCTCTAGCTTCAACCTCCCACATCCTACCACTGCCTCCACTTGACTGTGCTTGCGAGCTTGATCAGTCTCTGCCCGGCTGGGGCTTGGCTGGAGCTAAGGTAAGCTTGTGTCCTTTCTTTCTATTACTCATACACTCCAAAACTCAGGCAGTTCAAGGGTTGCACAAAGAACACAACGGAGACGTTTATGAGCTATCTGGTCAATAAGGTAAAGGTTCCCCCCGCACATGCGTGCTAGTTGCGTCCGACTCTAGGGATGGTGTTCATCTCCGTATTCAAGCCGAAGAGCCAGTGTTGTGCAAGTCAATGGCCACGTGGCTGGCATGACTGCAAGGAAGCACTGTTTTTACATTCCAGCTTTTTACAGCGGTACCTATTTATCACCTTGCGTTTATGTACTTTTCAATGACTTGGGACATATAAAGCCCAAACAGGTTTGGATCTCACTACCTAAATGAACACCACCTTCTGCAGAGATCAGCCTGTAATATGTGTTCCTCCCAGACAGGACAATTAAGATCATTAACCCCAAGAGAGTTACAATAGGAAAAAAGTGAAAATCCATCACTTTGGAATGATCTCATGTCTGAGACTTGATTACCCCTCTCTCTGGATTCCTTTACAAATACCAGCAATTAAAAGGGTTTCCTGCAGCCAGTTGCAACTTAGCAGCTGTCTGATGCAAACTATCTAACACACTTATTTCTGTTTCTAGTCACTGTGATATTTAAATGGTTTAAATGTTGTGACACAATTTTTTGTTAAATGAAACATTATTTTGTCTACTGAACTATTTTGATTGTGATGTTCATTTGATGTGTTATGTGTTTAGATTATTTTTAAAAAAATGTTATGCACTGTTATTGTGAGCTGCCCAGAATAGGTGTTTGGCCAGATGCGTGGGATAAAAAAATATAATAAACCTCAAGGAATTGTTTGGAAAAAGACGTTAGGAACAGGCTATTTATTTGTTTGTTTGTTCATTTGTTTTTATACTGCACCAATTTCCCAGAAGGGACTCTGGGCGATTTACATAAATGCAAATAAGAAACCAACAATGTAAATTAAATAAACAGTAGAATAAACAAATAAAATAAGCAAATAAACACATAATACATGCAAGATTCCGGCAAGAGGCAAAAATAACTGAAATTCCAATCAGAAGGAGCCTTGATAAACAGGAAAGTTTGCTTCTGGTTCTGAATTTGTTGCAGAACCCTGAAGCATAGAATCACAGAGTTGGAAGAGAGACCTCAAGGGCCATCTAGTCCAACCCCCTGCCATGCAGGAACCCCCATCACAGTATTCCCGACATATGGACATACAGCCTCTGCTTAAAAACCTTCAAAGGAGGAGACTCCACCACCCTCCTTTGCGGCAGCATATTCCACCGCCTGACAGCATTCACAGTCAGGAAGTTCTTCCTAATGTTTATAAATTGAATCTCTTTTCCTGTAGTTTGAAACCATTGCCCCGAGTCCTAGTCTCTGAAGCCATGGAAAACAAACCTGTTCCCTCTTCAATATGACATCCTTTCAAACATTTAAACATAGCTATCATATCCCCTCTCAGTCTTCTTTTAGAGAGGCTAAACCTTCCCAGTTCCCTAAGCCGCTCCTCATAAGACATTTCCTCCAGACCCTCAACCCTCCTGGTCGCCCTCCTCTACACCCAATCGAGGTTGTCAACATCCTTTTTAAATGGAGGCGCACAGAACTGGACACAGTACTCCAGGTGGGGTCTGACCAGAGCAGAATAGAGTGGTACTACCGTGTTTCCCCGAAAATAAGACACTGACTTATATTTATTTTTTCTCAAGAAGACACACTAGGGCTGATTTTCAGGGGATGTCTTATTTTATTAAGTAAAATATGCTTGAATGTCAGCAATGCACACAACCATAGCCAACGCCCATCGCTAGGTCTTATTTTCAGGGTAGGGCTTATATTTAACAAATGCATAGAAATCCTGCTAGGGCTTTTTTTTGGGGGAGGTCTTATTTTCAGGGAAACAGGGTATCACTTCCCTTGACCTCTAGACACTAGAATCCATGTGCTCTGTGGACAGATTGGCTGGGTCTGGCTCTGCCTTTCCAGGACTCCCCCTTTGACTTCATTCCCCTTGATGGGCATTGCAAACCGAGATGGGCAGCCAAACAAAAATAAAAGGGAGACTCCTGGAGCAGGAAAAAAAAAAGGGGGGGACTTCCAAAGATCTGGAAAAGGAAGATGATTGGGGGTGGGAATGGCTGGCTGGAGCAAAGCTCAGGAAGCAAGAAAGAGGGGCAGCCACCAAGATTCATTTCCCCACTGGGCCCAATTCCTTGACAGGGGCCACTGGGGCCCCAGGAAGACCAGGGAGCCTTTTCCCTTCCCAGCCAGAGACCCCAGTTTGTTTGGGAAGCCAATTCTCAAGTTGGTGCCAAGGAAGTTTTTAAAGCCTGCTCGCTGGAAGGGTTAAAATCATAGAGTTTCGTTTCCTAGAAGAGACTAGAGCAGCATGGGTGGGAATGGGTGAGTCCTCCACAGGAATTTGTCCTCCTCTCTAAAAAGGATCCCCTCCCGCGGCTGTGCCACCCTTTTCTTCGGGTGCAGCACTTTCAAGTCGGTGCAAAGGCTGTTTTCGGTCTCCCTGTCCTTTGGAAGGGTTAAGGGCATAGAGTTCAGATTCCTAGAGGGGAAGAGGAAGCGGTGGGTGGGAAGCATGGGGTTCTCCGCAGGAAGTGTCCCTATGGCATAAAGTTCCCCCTGTGCCCATCCTTTTATCCCTTCCGGAGGGAAACGGGGGCTTCGGCTCTTCCGAGGTCCGCGTCGTCTCTTTTCCCGGGGGGTCGCCTTCGCAGAGTCCACCCAAAGGTCCCCAGGGAGAGACAGCGAGGGAAGGGAAGAGGGAGGGGGAGACACACACGGTCTGATATTGGGGGGTGCAGGAGAAGGAGGGCTGTGGGGCGGGAGATCGGGAGTTTGGAGGGGGGTGGAAGAGGGAGAGTCCCACCCCCACCCTCTAATTAGGCTGGCTACTTTTTTCATGCAAAGTCCCTTAGGAAGGAGCAGTGGCGACCCAAGAGATTTTGCTGCCTGAGGCAAAGAGACCGAGTGCCCCCCCCCGGGCCTTAAGAGAGAGGGTCGGCCTGGAGCGACTCTTGAGAGGCCAGATTTTTTGGGGGGGGCAGGTGTAGGGGTTTTTTTGTGGGGGGGGCAGCAGAAGAGGTGGGTGGAAATAGACATGCCCCCTCTCCACCACCACCACCGAAAAACCAGAGGAGGAGAGTGTACCCCCATCATCAGCCCCTGCGGTCGAAGAGTGCTTCCCCCCCCACCCTTCCTACTGGGAATGCTGATTCTGGGGGGAGGGGGCGGGAAGAGAAAAAATAAGGAAGGGGGAAAGGCTTCCAGCCCCCGGAAAGTGGGTTTCCCCGAAAAGCCTTGTTTCCCTCCCAGAAAGGTGGCAGGTGGGAATACAATCTCTTTTTACCAGGCAGCCCAATCCTCCAAATCAGAAATAAAAATTGAGGCATTTGGAAAAACTGAATATTTAGAGCAAAGCATAAGTAACTCTTTCATCCTTGGCACTTGCCTTTCCTTCTGGAAGGAGATCAATCTCCCGCATTTTCCCCCATCACATTTTCTTTAAAGTGGCTTCCTCCTCAGCCAAGCAGAGGAGAAGAGGGAGGAAGCACAGAAAGTGAGAGCATTTTCTCATGGTGGCTGTGAAGCAAAGTTGGGGAGTCTGTGGCCTCTTCACCTTAGTAGGCATGGGGGGAAATATGGCCCTGGTTCTAGAAATGGTGGGAGAATCTCTGCTGTTGCGAGTGGACAGATACCCATGGTCCCTGCATAACCGAACTTCATCTGTCTTCCCTTGTATCTTTTTCATTTCCATTTCTAAATTCCAGGCCTTGGGTCCTCAGTTGCAGTATCAGATCAGAAATGCCTCAGTGAAGGTTTCAGAGTGATTTCCTTGCCACAGAGAAGGCAATATTGGTCTTGAGCCAGAGAGTTTTCACAAGAGGAGAGGAACAAGAGAGATTTGGAGGAGCCTCCTTGAAGGGTAAGAAATGCTGCCAGGAAATTGCTGTGTCTTTCCGTCCGCTCTCCTCCTCCAGGGTATGGGAGGCATTCTTAGCCTGTTTCTCTCATTTGCTGTTTCTTGAGGAGACAGCGTATTTCATCCTTCATCTGTTCCACGGGTCAAAAATGTGTTTTAACTTTCCACCCTTAAATATTTCATCGATCTCAAACTATGCCAGGAAGATCAAACGAGAGAAGCGTTTTTATCCAAATGAAATGAACAACCCATTGCCAACTATGAGCCAGACAAACTCTGACACCCAGAAGTGACTGGACGATTCCTTGCATGGTCTTATGCATTTATTTGCAAATGACATTTCTGTGTGAAATGTCCTACAGTAAAGAGGTTGAAAATGTTATTTTTCCTCTTAATTCCTGTATTTTATCGTATCACCCTCTGTGGTAGCTGTGCCTCGAGTGTGGGCCTTCCCATGCACACACACCGTTTCCATTGCTCACTGGGGGAAAGAGTACGTGAAAGATGGAATACTGAATGTAAACACACACAACTGAAACAAAACCAACTCTTATTCCTTTTCTTCCTAGTGTTTTCCTGCATTTGTGGGGTCTACTATAACAGAAATGTTAAAAATCATACAATCTATAAGATAGCATATAACAAACTGCGAACAATCTTTGAAATCATTGACTGAACCTAAGAACGTGTATTTATAACTCGCATACAAAACGCATATCACAATGTGAATGCAGTAGTACCTAGGTTTATGAATTTAATGCATCCTCCGGGACGTGTTGTATTGCAAAAAAAAAATCTTAAACCAAAACTCAGACTCCAGCATGAACGGTTGTGTGTGCTATAAACCTCCCCAAAAATAAAAAATAAACCGAGGCATTGTTTTCAATGGATTTTCATTTGTAAACCGAACATTACTTTAATTGAAGCATTTATGAAATCTAGGTGGTGGCGAACTTTGGGGAATCCAGATGTTTCGGATCAGAACTCCCACAGTCCTTTGTCATTGGCAACCTAGGCTCAGAATTCTTGGAGTTGTGGTCCAAAACATCTGGAGTGCCGAAGGTTTGCCACCGCATGGTTCTTTTCTTGCTTGCAGGAGGGACTTTGTTATTTTGTTATTCTTTGTTGTTCTGGCGTTATTCTGTCAAGAATTAAGAAAGGTTCTCACGAACAATTTATGACCTGAAGGCTTTCACCTGAGTTACTTTAGAGGCTGGCCCAGAACAAGTAGCAGGAGCAGCTTATGATTATTGGAGATATTTATATTGTGATGTCTTTGTGTGTTAAACTAAAAAAAATGGGGATGATCTTATACACGGGTTGTAAAAGTGGGGATCATCTTATATATGGGTGCTTCTTATAGGTGGGAAAATATGGCATGTTCTAATTTGTTTTGTTTGGATGGTGATTTCAATAATCAAAACAAATCTAAGGAGTTAGTTTTTCAATTTTGCTTCTAGGGACTGGAACAATGCCTCGGGTAAGAAATTCATTGTCTCTCTTTCCTTATGATGGGGAGGATCTCAATAAGGTAGGGGGCCAAAGGACAGCTGTTTTCTTCTAGGAAAGTAAAAGAAGAAGAGCCTCGTGGCGCAGTGGTTAAACGCCTGTACTGGAAGTAAAACTGTGCTCACGACCTGGGGGTTCAATCCCCGGTAGCAGGCTCAAGGTTTTGTTTCCATCCTTGATTTCAATAATCAAAAATGAGTCTAAGAGCTTGCTGGGGGCAATGTTTAGCCTGGACTCTGTAATTAAAATTGTAAATGCCCAGAGACTACTTGATAGGGAGGATCCATAAAGGGTATATAAGCAGAACACTTTTTTCTGCAAAAATTAAAAAAAATGTAAGAAGTATCTTTGGGAAGCAGCCAGTAGGCCTGTTTCACCCCCTTCTTCTTTTCCCCTGAAGTGTTCCCTTGGAATCCGCAGCAGGAAGGTTCCTCAAAAGCAACCCCTAAGACCAGATGGACTGCCCAAGTTTTAAAATGAAAAAAAAAATAAATGTAAAAATAATTTCTTCTGAAGTGAAAGGCAGCTTTTTCATATGACCCTGTTTTCACCTCTTAAGGGCAGATTCAGAAAAATCAGGAAAGCGTAAGTCAGATGTGCCATCTAGGTGGGTCTTGTTTCCGTTCTCTCACTTCTTGAATGGCCCCTCCTTGTCCTGGTCCTGTTCCCAAGGGAGATGTTCTTCTCCTCTCTGTAGAATCACAGAACAGGGAAGTTGGAAGGGGCCTACAAGGGGATCATCAAGTCCGGGCCCTCCTCCGCCCTTCAAATATCCCTCAAGATGCCCCCCTCCAGGCAGGAACAGAAATCAAAGGAGATTTTCTTTCTGGTTCAGACAGAGAGTGAAGTAACCACAATGTCCAAGTTCTAGAGCAAGGTCTCCTTAGTCCTCCATTGGGGCATTCTGGGAGAAGTGGAGCCGGGATGAGGAAGAGGGGTGTGAAGTGGAGCCTCGTGGCCCAGTGGTGAAGCGGATGTACTACTGTAGCCAGACCCAGGTTTCAATCCCAGGTAGCCAGCTCAAGGTTCACTCAGCCTTCCATTCTTCCAAGATAGGTAGAATATGTGCCCATCTCATGGGGAAAGGCGGGAGAAATGTGTGTCCTGCATGATTGCATTGTAAAATGTATTAAGAGAGTGTCATCCGCACATTGATGGCCCCCATCCCTAAAACTCCCTTCAAGACCTCTCCCAGTATGCAAGATAGAATTTCACCCTGCACTACCCCACAGATAATTGCCATGGAGCAGTTCAGGAGTACCCCCAAAAGCGACTCATTAGAACTGCTTCCAAAGACCGCAATGGTAATCCTGTAGTTCAGGGACTCCCATCCCATGGCCCTGTCCATTAAGGTTTCATCAATGGTATCAGACGATGGTGACAGGCACAGAAGGGTCAACAGGGCCACCCTTCCCCTGTCCTCTGCCTAAAGTAGACCATCATTTTCCCTATAGGTATAACATGATCCTCGGCAGGGACTTCATTCACTCAAAAGGAAGGAGTCTCATGGAGCGATGATTAAATTGCCGTCCTGCAGTCAAGACTCTGCTCACAACCTGAGTTTGATCCCACCAGGCTCAAGTAACCAGTTCAATGCTAACTCAGCCCTGCAGCCTTATGAGTTCAATAAATTGAGTACCCATCTTCCTGGGGTGGTGGTGGTGCAATGTGTAGGCTGCATAATTAAATTGTAAACCTCCCAGAGAATCCTTTATTAGCTGTGGGTGGTATATAAGCAGTATGCTTGGTTTTTGCGATCAAACTGGGCCCCAGAAGCCATAACAGGATTGAATCCTGCCACCAGACCTTCTCTACTTGCACTTCAAGAGACAAACTGTTTCTGGTTTTGCCGCAGCTTATTTGTTTGAATTTCTCCAGAGGAACAGGACCCTATAAAGGGTAAGTCCACTTGGAGTGGGGGCAAAGAGAGGCAGCATCTGGGGGCTATGAAGAATGCACCGTCAAACGCCACCACTATGGCGACGTTCTCAAGCTGCTGGTGCCGAAACAGTCCCTCTCGTTCAGGGACTCCCATCCCATGGAGCCAGTCCAAAAAGGAGGTTTTATCGATGGTATCAAACTATGGTGAGGGGCCCAAAAGACTCAACAGGTCCATCCTTTCCCTGTCCTTTGCATAAAGTAGGTCATTGTTTTCCCTATAGGTATAACAAGATCCTTGGCAGGGTCTTCATTCACTCAAAAGACAGGAGTCTCATGGTGCAATTATTCAACTGCAGTCCTATTCTGCATAACTAGCATCCATGTATCCAACTAGCCTTGGGTTTTCTGATGGTGAAATTCTTACTTTCAAGTCCATTGTGCCTTTTAGGTACCAAGCCAACTTCTTTACTTCATTCCCGTCATGTTGATTGGGTGAAATCACTTTTCTGCATAGGATTCCAACTGCAGCAGAAATGTCAGGTCTTGTACATTTACTAAGGTATAGAAGTTTTTCAATAGCCTCTCTGTATTCACTAGTCTCTTTAAATGGTTTGCTGTCCTTTTCTTTTAAGTATGCAGGTTCAAGTGGTATAGCTGATTCTTTGCAGTTCTGCATGCCAACTGATTCTAAAAAGTCCATAATTTTCCTTTTCTGGTTTAAAAGAAACGTTCCATCCTTTAGTCTTTCAACCTGCATTCCAAGATAAAGTTCTATGTCTCCCAGTCTATTCAGTTCATCAACTATTTCTTTGATATCATCCCTATTGTGACAGGACACAATTAAATCGTCCACATAAACTAGAACATATTGAAATTGTCCATTTTTAAGCTTAGAAAACAGGCATGGTTTAGCCTTTCCCTGTTCAAACCCTTGTTTTAATAACAGTTTTGTAATTTTGTCATACCAGGCCTTGGCAGATTGTCTTAGGTCGTACAAGCCTTTGTTAAGTTTAAGAACAAAGTCCTCTTTTTCCTTAGTTCTGAATCCATCAGGTTGTTCCATATAAATTTCCTCTGACAGTTCTCCATTGAGAAATGCAGACTTCACATCCAAATGCTCTACAATCATGTTTCTTGTTGCAGCTACACTAAGAAGTGTCTTGAAAGTTGTACTGTTATTGACAGGTGCAAATGTTTCAGAATAATCAGTTCCATATTGCTGTGAAAATCCTTTGGCTACTAACCTTGCTTTGTACAGGTCTATCGTTCCATCATTCTTGTACTTTATTTTAAAAACCTATTTCGAGCCAGTGGCTCTTTTATCTTTAGGCAATTTTTGTAAGAGTCCAAACACCCTTTTCATATATAGATAGTATTTCCTGTTCCATAGCTTTGATCCATTTGTCTTTCTCAGTGTCAGGTAACTTACACACATCATTCCAGTCCCTAGGCTCTTTTGCAAATTGTACCATCTCACAAAATCCATATTTCTTTGGAGGTTGACCTTTAGTGCTTCTTTCTGAGCATCTGACATTAGGTTGTACATCATTTGATTCCTCTACTGTGGACCCTGTTTCCTCTTCTGTTTCATTAGCTTGTTTAGAAGCTTGTTCAGAAGGTTGGTTTGTCAGATCACTGGTGACCGGTTCAGGTAACCAAGCAATTACATTGTCAGTGTCAATTTCAAAACTGCTTTGATCAGACACATTAGAAACACAGATTCCTCTCATCTACATAGACAACATTTTGAGCCTGTACAGTGTGTGTTTGTGGGCTGTACACTCTGTATCCTTTCCCACCTACGGGATAATCCACAACAAATCCTATTTCACTTCTAGCATCAGGTTTGCCCCTTTTCTCTTTTGGAATATGTGCACAGGCTTTAGATCCAAAGGTATTAAAATGTTTTAGTCCAGGCTTCTTTCCAAACCAAGCCTCAAATAGAGTGATACCTGTTACTTTTGAAGGTATCCAATTGTGTAAATTCACTGCTGTATTTGCAGCTTCAGCCCATAGAGAATTTGGCAGTCCAGATTGCATTAGCATTGCTCTAACCATTGACTGTATTGTTCTATTCATTCTCTCGGATGCTGCATTCTGTTGGGGTGAATAACTAACACTGACTTTATGTAAAATACCCTCAGAGTCCAAAAATCTTTTAAATTCAGCATTACAATATTCTTTGCCTCCATCTGTTTGCAAACTCTGAGGTGCTTGACCAAAAATGTTTTTAATTATAGCAGTATAATTCTTAAACTTCTCTAGTGTCTCATCTTTACTCTTTAACATGTATATATAACTGTATTTGGTTTTACTTTCAGTGAAGATTACAAAGAATTTGTTTCCACCACATGAATTGCTCAATGGCCCTACAAGATCAGAATATACAGTCTCTAAAAACATAACATCATTAACTTTGACCTTGCCAGTTTAGCTAGGTGCAGTTCCCTTTGCCTTAAGACATATATCACATTTTTCCGTAGACTTATTACAATTCACAACAGGAGTTTCACATTCTCTCAACAACTTTTCTACACTATGCATATTTCTATGTGCCATTTTAACATGCCATGCATACAAACAGGATTCATGTTTACATTTGGTTTGACTAGTTTGACAGATTTGCCTTCTCTCAGCATTAACAGGTTTTGAATCATCACTCATGTCCATTAGATAATGAAAACCATCTTTATATACCACTGAATAAGCAATACCATTGTTTAAATTGACAATCTCACTACCTGGTCTATTCCAGAGAAATAACTTATTAGATTCCATCAGTCTTTTGTTTGAAATCAAATTGTTTGCAGCATTTGGAATTAAGGCAACATTTTTCAGAGTAAAATTGATAATGTCCCCATCTTTATCAGCAAATGTTACTGGTACCTCCCCAGTTCCTAAAGCCTGTAGTGGAGATCCATCAGCCTGAGATAGAAATGGTTTATTTTCAGTGTCTAACTCACTAAACGTTTTTTCATATTTACATACATGCTAGCATGAACCAGAATCAGTAAGGAACAGGTTTCCATCATCAACAATCTGATTCACATTGTAGATGCTTAAAGTTTGATTGTTTTGCTTTGGACTTCTGTGACTATTATATTCTCTGTCACTGGACGGTGTCTTTCTGCTCAGAACATTACTATGTGGTCTTGTATTAATGCTTTGTGGTTTAGTTTCAGAACCACCTTTATTTCTTTGTTCATAGGACTTAGAGGCTCCAGTTTCTTTAAACTGTGTACAGTATTTCATTTTATGATTCCCTTTGCATAGAAAGCATTGAATTGGCCTTCTAGACCTATTTTATGCTTCAGACTTAAAACAGACATTTCATTACTCAGAAAAGTATTAGACTTTTCATCAACACGTGAGTCCATTTCTTCCCTTAATGCGTTCAAAAGTGTACTCAGTGCAAGTGGCTTTTGTTGACACAAGATCTTTGCTATAGGTTTATAGCTAGGAGGAAATCCTTTCAAAATTGCTGAGACCATATCCACATCTTGTGGTACACTTCCTAAGTCTTTCAACTGATTGTAAGCCTCCATTATTTTCTTTAGGGATTCATCCAAAGAATCACTTTCTCTAACTTTAAAGTCATAGATTTTTGCTCTTAAAGTATAGATTCTGGAATCAGTCATTTCTGAATATTTATGCCTAAGAAAAGAAAGCATCTCATTGCTTGTTTTGAAATTATGTAATCCCTGCACTTCAGAAAGATCCACACTAATAATAATCAATACTTTAGCAAAATTGTCCAGTCTAGTAAATGTACCTCCTTGGGCACATTTTGAGCATTGTACATTCCTAACTGGCATTCTAGTCGGTTCAGCCATGCAGCAAAGTTTCCCTGATTTAATTTGAGTCCATCTTTTAGAACTGTAGGTTGGAACATACTCACTGCAGGGACATTCATGTTTTCTGCTGTTGAAGTAGATGCTTGATTTATTTATTTATTTATTTATTTATTTATTTATTTATTTATTTATTTATTATTGCATTTATACCCCGCTTATCTTCATTGCGAACTCTAAGCGGCTTACAGGCTACAGTAGCCACACAAATTACAATGAGTACACAAAACATGACAGAAAATAATAATAACAATAATCAAGAGTTAAAAACCTTATGGCACCTCAGTAACTAAACGATGGTAAGTGCAAACAAGTTGCGATGGTGGGATAAAAAAAAAATCAGTTAAGAATCGCCAAAGGCCTTCCGGAAAAGGTAGGTTTTTAAAGCCTTCCGGAAGGCCAGCAGGGACTCTGCAGAGCGCACTTCACTGGGGATGGAATTCCAGAGGCTGGGGGCCGCCACTGAGAACGCCCGGGTCCGAGTACCCGTCCTCCGGGCTTCACGAGGAGTGGGGACCCGAAGCAAGTGCGCTTGCGCCTGCCGAACGGGATGGGCCGAAGTTGATTGCTGAGCGATACGCTCTGCCAGGTAGTCCGGTCCCAAGCCATGGAGGGTTTTATAAACTAAAACCAAGACCTTGAATCTAATCCGGGCTGCAACGGGCAACCAGTGCAAGCGGGCCAGGACTGGGGTGATGTGGTCATAATGACGCACACCAGCCACCAGCCTGGCCGCTGCATTCTGTACCCGCTGCAGGCGCCGGAGGAGAGTCAAGGGCAACCCCATGTAGACATTCACAGATATTGTTAAGCAGAGTTCATTTTTAGATTTAAGCCTTAGACTTAGTTCCTCCTGTAGTCCGCTTCACGTTCCTTTGACCATCTAAAGTCCTTTCAGCTCTGTTGCTCATAGGAATCCTACAAGACAATCTTCACCAGATAATGGGAACGTCTGTTACTGTCTTCCTCCAGCAAGCCATTAACATTCTTTCCTGGGGTCATTTTCCATTTAAAATCTAGTTTGCATCATTTAGACCAGAGGCTTGCAGAAATCCTGGTCAATGCAGAGAGCGGCAAAGGTTTCTGAGAGTTTTAGCTCAAGAAGAGCTGGAGACCTAAGGATGGGAACCACAGATATAGTGGTTCCTTTCCCCCTTCCAGAGGCTTCCGTCTCTCCCACTTGGAATTCAATCGAATCTATGCTTGTTGTTTTTCCAACAGATCTGGAAAGTTACATCAGAGGAGAGCCCGACAATTGCTCCATGCCTGGGAAGTGTTTTGCTGAAGGTGTGGCACTTACAATTCAAGAGACTGACCATCCTGTAAACATCTATTTGAGTGATCAAGTACCCAGAACAGATTTTGATAGGAAACTGCAGCTTGGGAGCCACCAGAAAATTGAAAGAAGAGAAATTGAACTCCCAAACCAGGAAGACAGGAAGTGTATGTCCAGGAATTATTCCCTTCCGGTGCTGCAGAGGGCTGACACAAAAGATGAATTGTGCAACTTTCAAGAATATAAGAAAGGCCTTTTCTGCATCTCAAGCCTTGGTGCTCCTCATATAATCCCGACAGGAGGTAAACCATACAAATGCCAGCACTGTGGAAAGGGTTTTATGTACATTTCAGCTCTTCTTATTCACCAGAGAGTCCACACGGGAGAGAAGCCATACAAGTGCCAGGAATGTGGGAAATCCTTTTCTCAGAATTCATCTCTTCTTACACACCAGAGTGTCCACACAGGAGAGAAGCCATACAAGTGCCAGGAATGTGGAAAATGTTTTTCTCAGCATTCAAACCTTCTGACACATCAGGGAGTCCACACAGGAGAGAAGCCATACAAGTGTGAAGAATGTGGGAAATGTTTTGCTCTGAATTCATATCTTCTGATACACCGGAGAGTCCACACAGGAGAGAAGCCATACAAGTGCCAAGAATGTGGGAAATGTTTTTCGCAGAATTCATCTCTTCTGACACACCGTAGTATCCACACAGGAGAGAAGCCATACAAGTGCCAAGAATGTGGGAAATGTTTTGCTCTGAATTCATATCTTCTGACACACCAGAGATTCCACACAGGAGAGAGGCCATACAAGTGCCAGCAATGCGGGAAATGTTTTTCGCAGAATTCAGACCTTCTGACACACCAGAGAGTCCACACAGGAGAGAAACCATACAAGTGCAGGGATTGTGGAAAATGTTTTTCTCAGCATTCAAACCTTCTGACACACCAGAGAGTCCACACAGGAGAGAAGCCATACAAGTGCCAGGAATGTGGGATATGTTTTTCACAGAATTCAACCCTTCAGACGCACCAGAGAGTCCACAATGGAGACAAACCATTCGAACACCAGGAATCTAGAAAAATTTTTGTGCAGGATTCATGCCTTATAAAATAAGGAATTTAGGAAATGTTTTTCTCACTATTCTAACTTTTTCAAGCACCAAAGAACCAATATTGGAGAGAAATTGTGCAAATGCCAGGATGTGGGAAATGGCATGGGGCCAGGTTACCTGAGTGACCACTTCATCCCAATTACATCAATCCACCCCACCCAGTTGTGTGGGGAGGGCATGCTGCAGACCCTTTCAACAAGAAAATTTCACCTGATATGGTCTTAGAGATGAGTCTTCTCTGCCGTGCCCCCAGCCCTCTGGAACAGCAGGCCCCCATTAGTGATACAGGCGCCTTTGCTTCTGTCAGCCTGCCTTCACAGGAACAAGTATCCAGCAATCCTGGAGACGGCTAACATCATAAGATGCCGCACAAACCCATATTACACCAGTTTTAAAAAATTTACACTGGCTGCCAGTTGCTACCCGGGCCCAATTGAAAGTGCTAATGCTTACATATAAAGCCCTAAACGGCTTAGGACCTGGCTACCTAAAGGACTGCCTTTTCCATATGAGCCTGCCCGTACTTTAAGATCAGGCCAGAGGCCCTGCTGAAGGTGCCATCCCTCAAAGAGATAAGGGGGTGGCATGTCAAAGCAGGGCCTTCTCAGCGGTTGCCCCCCAACTCTGGAATGCCCTCCCTACAGATATCCGCCTGGCATCAATCATAGAATCATAGAGTTGGAAGAGACCTCAAGGGCCATCCAGTCCAACCCCTAGCCATGCAGGAACCCCCATCACAGTATTCCTGGAAGATGGCCATCCAGCCTCTGCTTAAAAACCTCCAAAGAAGGAGACTCTACCACCCTCCGTGGCAGCATAGTCCACTGCTGAACAGCTCTGTCTTGAAGTTCTTCCAAATGTTCAAATGGAATCTCTTTTCCTCTAGTTTGAAACCATTGTCCTAGTCTCTGAAGCCATGGAAAACAAACCTGTTCCCTCTTCAATATGACATCTTTTCAAATATTTAATGTAGAGAGCCCACATAGAGGCTATGAACCCCAATAGGCCTTGGCAAAGCACTGAAGCAAGCTATTAGCCCCATTGTCAACCCCCCCACACACACAATACACACATACAAACAGAGCTCAGTCCTTTGCCAAAGTCTTTAGTGAACCTCAGGGTCAGGTTCCGTGGCAGGCAGGGTCTTGACACCCAGGGGCTGAGGATCATCAGTCACCCACCAAAAAGGGCATGGCAGGTGTGGAAAGACCAGACCAAAGTAAGCTCTGGATAAACCCTGAGCTGGGCAGAGGTCAGCCTCCAACAGGCATGGCTCAAGACGCCAGGGGAAACACATGGCTACCCAGATATCAGGATGGTCAGGAGACATTTGGTCTGTGACCAGCCCGAAGCTCCTCCCTCCACTGGCAAGGATTTCCTCCCAGATAAGCCACCGCCAATGGAATTCAGGTTACGTGACTGCTGTCAGGTAGCCTCTTCTATGTTCATGTATCACTCCACCCCTATTGTGTTGTATGCGTTATGCTGTTTACTGCAACCAATAAAACCCTTGGGTCCCAGGTGAGAGTCTCAGGCACGCACACAGAGACACGCCTGGCACACTGAGCATGCTCGCAACGCACCTCAATGTGCTGTGTGGTTCGTAACACAACATATGGGGGGCTCGTCTGAGATTTCCTAAGGCCAGGATGACATATGGGAACTCGAGACCGACTGAGACGTGAAGACCCTCCCAAGCACAGAACCAGCCCTATCCCCATCCAACCTCATCCAACAAGAGGCCACACAGTGCACCTACTCATCTTCAGATTCCTATAGGTAAGGATGGGAGCTGTTTTTTCCAAGCTGGAAGACAGAACTGAAAATGGGCTTGAGATTTTAGTACAGAAATCAGGGCTTTGCCAGACATGGGAAACCACAGGAAAGCATCTGCAGGCAGAAGCTTTCACAGACTCAGATCCAGGACTTGGTTTGGGGATGCATACCAGGAGTAGAAACTGCCTCCCTTTTAACGCTTTTGAAAACCACAGCCTTTTCCAATCCTTGTACAGCCTTTGCCCACCAGCATGGAACTAGGAATGATGTCCCAGAAGGAGGGATCAGGCGGGCAAAGACAGAGATCCCAGTGAGAGGGTTGAGAAGAAGGTCAGGTTAAAGTAAGGTAGAGAAGAAGGTCAGGTTAAGACAAGTAAACAATGGGCCTTTTCACACGACCCCTAAAATCCGCGACAAATGGCTCCCAGATCCGGAGCTTAAAATTGTTTCCCCACCAGCTCCGGAGTTTACAAAAAAATTAAGTGCGACCACGCCCACCTAAGCGCATCCCAATGCACTTCTCAAGTACCTGGTCTCCGGAGCTGAAAAATTTCTGATGCGGATGTAAAGTAGTGACTGCCAGGCTCTCCTCGCCTTGTGTTTGTTTTTTTGTCCCCGCCGCCCCTTTAAGAGACAGGAATCAAGACGACAATGGGGCGAGGTGAGCCTGCGTTTTTTCTCCCTTTTTTTTCTCCCTCCCCTCACGCAGACAGGAGCAAGGGAGTGCGGAGGGGGTGGGAACACAGGAAGAGTGACGAACCCCCAAGATCTCTGGTCCGAATTTAAGTGGCCAGCGGATCTTAGGGGTCGTGTAAAAGCGCCCAATGATAAGGTAGAGAAGAAGGTCAGGTCAGATTAAATAAACAGTCGATAAGGTAGAGAAGAAGGTTAGGTTAAATAAACAATTGATAAGGAAAAATAAACATTGCTTCAACGAGCTAAGCTCTTTCACAGCTGGTATGAGAGCTGGGCCTGACCTGCCAGCAAAGTAGGTGAAAGGTTGAGTCATTCTATGTGACAAGAGGAGGAACCAAAATGACTCTTAGCTGTAAGCCATTTTAACTGGTTCTTGTGATTAAGGGGGGTGTGGTTTCAGAAAACTATTTTAAGATGCTGGTGGAGACATTGAGAGCTGTACAGGACAGAAGGGCTTAATCAACGGATCTGTGCTGTCTTGAACCCTTAAGCAGCTGTGCTGTCTTAGACCTTTAGCCAGCTAAGATGCCTGAGATCTTTACTAACCTGCCTGTATTCTTTCTGTACTGCTGTATCTCTTATCTGTCTTTTAATAAACCTTTTACTATTTCACTCGCTACCTTTGAGCGTGGGATTTGCACCAAGAGCATGATGATGATGATGATGCAGAGTCACTTTCTAAACAAATTCAACTTATCACCAGGAAGCTCAAGGGGAATGGGAAAAGCCAGCACCATGAATCCCCAGTAAAAGGGTTAAAATCAGATTTCCCCCAGTTGAGGTTTTTCCAGGCAAAGGGCAAAGTGAGAAAAGCAATCATGCCCTGGCAGAAAATTTGCCCCCAAGAGGCCAGAAAATGCCTCTTTCCAGCAAACAGCAGAATGATTGGGAAAATTTCCCCAGGGAAATGCCACAGAGGGCTGTAAAACACCCTCAAGACTCCCCTGCTCTGTGAAGGCCTACCTGTATCGATGACAATCTGCAGGCTTCAGAGCCTATGCAGCTGTTCAGCTTTGCGCTGGAACAAAGCAGATCTGCCCAGAAGGGAAATTCAGAGGGCAGACTCCTTTCCCAGAGAGAAGAATTTAGGCATTAGATCAAAGGCGAGCTCAAGGAGCACTGCAGATTTAGGGCACCTCCATTTCAAATTCAGGAGAGGGCTCCGGAGAATGCCGAAGAATGTGTCTGAAGTCCATTCCCCCTAGGAAAGCGTGCTTACCACCATGGGGGGGGGGAGGAAAAGACAACCCAACACACACATTACCAGCAGGAGATTCCTCGCCTTTTGGAAACCTAGGCGGTACCTAAAGATTTCCCCAAAGCAGGACAGGATGTGGCAGAGATGTCGACCAACAGGAAACACGGCATTTCAAAGTGTTTGGGTAAACAAAGGTCAACTTTTGGCCGTTTGCATTTCCTCTGGAGTTTTCAGACAATCTAACCCCACAGCAGAACTCCGGTGTGTTTGAGACTACAAAACCCAGGTGTCTTGCATTTTGGGCTCTAGGAAGCAAAAACCTCAGAGCTTCAGCACATGCAAGCAGAGACCCATCATCCCTACCTAAATGCAGGGAACAACTTCAAGCATCAAGCAAAGTAAATGTATGCATGCAACTAACACATCTTTCTTTTTCTCTCCAAATCTCTAGTTAGAGCCAAGAAGAATTTTCTCCCAGGTTATATGAAATCTTTGGGCGCTTTTACTCGACCCCTAAAATCCGCTGTCCACTTAAATTTGGACCAGAGATCTTGTGGGTTTGTCACTCTTCCTGTGTTCCCACCCCTCCGCACGCCATTGCTCCCATCTGCATGAGGGGAGGGAGAGAAAAAGGGAGAAAAATGCAGACTCACCTCCGTCTGCCGGGTCACAGCCCCGGAAGCAAGCATTCCAGACTCTTAAGGTCTCTTAACGGTTGGGGGGCAAAAAACAAACACAAGGCGAGGAGAGCCTGGCACTCACTGCTTTAGATCCGCATCAGAAATTCTTCACCTTAGGCGACCAGGTACTTGGAAAATGCGTTGGGATGCGCTTAGGTGGGCGTGGTCGCACTTAATTTTCTTTAAAGTCCGGAGCTGGTGGGAAAACAATTTTAAGCTCCGGATCTGGGAGCCCTTTTCCTTGGATTTTAGGGGTCGTGTAAAAGCACCCTTTGACAGCTTGTGCAAATTTCAAAATTTAAAAAACAAAGAAAGGGGGAGAACACCCCCCCACACACACACAGAGGTAGTGGGCAAACAGCAACAAAGGGCCTTTTTTCACGACCCCTAAGATCCGCTGGCCACTTAGATTCGGACCAGAGATCTTAGGGGTTCGTTGCTCTTCCTTTGTCCCCACCCCCCTCTGCACTTCCTGGCTGCTGGCTGCGTGAGTGAGGGAGAAAAAAGCTCACCTCGTTCTGCCTCTCCTCTCTGTAAAAGTAGCTCTTAAAGGGGCGGGAGCCAAAAAGCAGCAAACAGAAGCGAGGAGAGCCCCGCAATCACTATCGTTGCACCGCATCAAAGATTTTTCACCTCCAAAGAGAAGGTACCCTAAAGTGGGCAGGGTCGCACTTAATTGTCTGCAAACTCCGGAGCTGGTGGGGAAACATTTTTAAGCTCCGGAGCTTGCAGCCATTTGCAGCGGAGCTTAGGGGTCGTGTATAAACGCCCAAAGTTTGCTTGTGCAGTTTCAATCACATTTACCCTGGGAGAAAAGATAGGGTCCCTCTCTTTCTTTCTGCCATCCTCACAGGTATGGAGCTATGCCAAACAGCCTCGTGACACCCCAGAGGCAGCTCCCATGGCCAGCACAATAGCGGTGTACAGCATAAACCAGCAGAGCGATACCCATGCATGTTTCTTTCCAATCAAAGAACATTTTCCACTGAAACCACAACCTCTCAACTGCAAAGGCTACCATCGGAGAGTGAGATCAAAAGCCCTCTAGGATCCCAGCCAACTATAACATGGGAACTCTCAGCCATTCATGCAAATCATTCATGCAAATCACTTTTGTCCGAATTAATACCTTCTGCATGTATGCCTCCAGCACCAGGCAAAGAACAACAACAAGGACATTACATTCCTAAGAGTCCCATGAACTCTGGCAAATGGACAACGGCAACAAAGAATCTCAGCACACAAACATTCAGAGCCAAATTTGAGACACCAAAGGTTTGGACTTTCAGCACACACAAAGAGCTTTAGTAGGGACTTCCTTTCCCCAGAATTGTAATCCCTAGATAGACAATGGTTATGTATTTGTGTACACCAACGAGTTCATGCATCATGCTCTCATTCATACGTCCATGTCATGCCTTCTGTGCTTCATGCCAAGTCATGTATATAGGTCATGTGCTTATGTATCTATGTATCTCAGGGTATTCGTGTGTTCCATGCATTTTCATGCCATGCGCCACCTCTGTAGGTTCATGAGATACATTCATGTTCATGCTACAACTGTGTACAATGTATTGCATCCACATGTTAGTCCATGTATCATTGTTGCTTCATGAGATGTATCTGCATCTTGATGCTAGGCCTATCCCTGTGTATGAGGTACTTTCTGTGTGTCCCTGTCTGAGATTTACCTCTGAATGGGTTATGTACTACAGATAACATGTTGGTGTTAGGGGAATGTGCCAAAACCCCCCAGATGTAAACCCTTCACCCTTAGAAAGCACCGCAGCCTAGAATTTACACCCTAGACTTCTCAAGCTGCTGCAAAAGGCCTCCACCATAACTATAAGGAGCATGGGGTGGGGGTGGGTTGCCACAAAGGGCCCTCCAGAGACCATCAGGCCAAACCTAGGACACCTCACACCCCCAAGACCCAGAGTCAAGCACCCTCACAAGTATCACAGACTTACAAACCCCGTGTCCTTTCCAGGCAGGGAAAGTCCAGGCAGAGGCCATCCATATTAGACTTGTCATGCTGCCTAGAGACAAGCCACCATGTCCATAGGAATTCCATTCCCTCTTGGGGCCAGACTTTAGGCTCCTAAAGCAAGCAGCCTACATGGCCTCAGGTCACTGGCTTCCAGACCACATTGCTGTTGCCACGCTGAAGGCATGCTTCATATCTGGGTGCCAAGATTACTCCCCCTGCAGCCTCATAGCTCACACCCAGCTCCCAAGACCTCACCACCAGCTCAGCGCTTATTCAAATATAAGAAAAGCGGAATTGTAAGGAGCCCCCATAGAGGCTCTGAACCCTACTAGGCCCTGGCAAAGCGCTGAAGCAAGCCATTAGCCCCAGATCATCAGTCATCCGCCAAAAAGGGCATGGCAAGCATGGAAAGACCAGGCCAAAGTAAGCTCTGGATAAACCCTGAGCTGGGCAGAAATCAGCCTCCAACAGGCATGGCTCAAGACGCCAGGGGAAACAGATGGCTACCCAGATATCAGGATGGTCAGGAGACATCTGGTCTGTGACCAGCCCAAAGCTCCTCCCTCCACTGGCAAGGATTTCCTCCCAGATAAGGCAGGGTGAAGCCCCAGGTCTGTCAAAACCCTCATCCCCACCACCAATGGAATTCAGGTTATGTGACTGCTGTCAGGTAGCCTCTTCTATGTTCATGTATCACTCCACCCCTATTGTGTTGTATGCGTTATGCTGTTTACTGCAACCAATAAAACCCTTGGGTCCCAGGCGAGAGTCTCAGGCACGCACACAGAGACACACCTGGCACACTGAGCATGCTCGCAACGCACCTCAATGTGTTGTGTGGTTCGTAACACAACAAATTAAACATAACTATCATATCCCCTCTCAGCCTTCTTTTTAAAAGCCTAATCATTCCCAGCTCCCGGAGCCGTTCCTCGTAAGACATTTCCTCCAGACCTTCAACCATCCTGGTCGCCCTCCTCTGTAACTGTTTGAGGTTGTCAATATCCTTTTTAAACTGAGGTACACAGAACTGGACACAGGACTCCAGGTAGTGTCTGGCCAGAGCAGAATAGAGTGGCACTATCACTTTCCTTGATCTAGACACTAATGATGTACCACCAAGCACTTTCTGTCTCCTGGTGGTCTGAATGTCTCCCATGGTGGGGCTCATTCTCTGGCATCCTCCCTCAGGTGTAAAGCAGGGGAAAGGCAAGCCCCTTCACCTCCTGGGTCTCTGTGGAGGAGAGAGATAGCTGGTCTCTTCTTTCTCAGTCAAGCTCCTCAGCAGCCAAGCCATAAATCAGAGGAAAAGCCAAGATGAAGGAACTGTTGGAGGGAGGTCCCAATATCCTTCCTCTCTGGCCACCAAGAAGAACCCTGGGTCACAGAAAGTGGGCCAGAGACCAAGAAAGCCTCTGCCAAAAATAACTGCTCCTTATTCTCCAAGGTGCCACCTGGGACTCCCGCGTGGTTCCAGTGCTAAGGGCCTGGGGGTGATTTGGAGCTTGGGGGACAAAGAGAGAAGGGGATGGAGGAGAGGCTCTGAGGATGAGGAGAAGGTCCTTCCTCAGCAGAATCTGCCTTTGGGGGACCTTAGAAGCCCCCTTGCCCCAAGAAGGAAGGAAGGAAGGAAGGAAGGAAGGGGACCCTTGGCCTCTCATCCATGTGCTCTGGGACCAGATTGGCTGGGTCTGGCTCTCTCTTGCCAGGACTCCTCTTTGGCTTCATCCGCATGATAGGCAATACAAACCGAGATGGGTAAGAAAAGAATCAAACCCAAAAGGGACAACCCCATAAAACAAAATCCTGGAACATCAGAAGGTTCCTGCATGGCAGGGGGTTGGACTGGATGGCCCTTGAGGTCTCTTTCAACTCAATGATTCTATGATCCTCAGTCTAAAGTTTTGAAACGGAGAAGGTGGATCTGTGGATTTGATCAAAAAAACACCAAGAAAGAGAAGCAGCCCAGGCATTTCCCAGGTCAGGAGCCTTCTTCCCTTCCGAGCCGAGAGACAGATCGAGACCCTGTCCTATGGAAGGGTTAAGGGCATAGAGTGCCGACTCCTAGAGGGGAAGAGGAAGCGGTGGCCAGGAAGTTGTAGGGTTAGGACTGAGGGTTCCCCTCTGTGCCCGTTCTTTTATCCCTTCCGGAGGGAAACGGGGGCTTCGGCTCTTACGAGGTCCGCGTGGTTTCTTTTTCCCGGGGTCTCCTTCGCAGAGTCCACCCAAAGGGCGCCCAGGGAGAGACAGCGAGGGAGGGAAGAGGGGGAGACACACGGTGAGTCCCTGATATTGGGGGCTGCAGGAAAAGGAGGGTGTGTGGTGGGGAGGGAGCTGCACACAGAGAGAACCTTGACTGCTCAGTGGCGTAATAGGTTGAGAGCTGGATGCTAAAGCATTGCTAAAGTGCCCTTTCCTTTAAACAAGCCTTAAAAGTGTGTGCGTGTGTGTGAAGTAATGCTTTTAGGTTTATTAATATTTTAGTAAACCTTGGAGGTTTTGGCTGTGGAGTCGAAGGTTGGGAGCTTAATTGCATCCCATCATCCCATGGCCTCTTTAGGAAAAGAGCCAAGCTGTGTGTGGTCGAGTTGTGGAAGTTCTAGGACAGTCTCTGAGGGTCCCCAGGAGAAGAAGGGAAGAGGTCACCCACTTCTAAGCAAACTCTGCCTTATGTCTCAACCCTAGGTAGGCTTGAGGCATAAGAATGACTGCTGTTCTTTTCTTGTCAAAGAAAACTTGAGGGGGTCTGATCAAGATCAGAAGGGATCCTGGAGGGGGTTGTGTGGCTTCGGGCTTTAGGGAATGGCCCTTCATGGGAGGTGAGAGACCAAGCCAGTGGGGGTGAGAGGGTAGCCCATGTTGCCTCTCATGTGCAGGTTTCAGCTGAAAGAACCTCCACCAGTCAGTCACTTCTCTTTTTCTCATTGGCATTTTCCTGACTTATATTTCAGGATAGAAAAGTCTAAAGTTTTCTTAATTTTATGTTTTTGTTTGTTTTTACATTCTGAGAATGTTACTGTGATGACTATAGTTTCAGGAATAAAGGGACCTGATTGATTGATTGACATTGGATTATTGACAGCACATCTTCCCCTTGCAGCCCACCCCAAAGCGGTGAGGCCCGCTGGCCTAGCAGGGCCTGGAAGGTGAAGCTAGCTTTGGTTCCCGGTGATGCTGGTGGCAAGAGACTCGTGCCCAGCCCCACAAGCTTCCTGGAGGTGCTGGTGGTGGTGGCTTCCTTTGCCCGCCCAGCCCCTCAAGCTTCCTGGTGTTGTCAATGTTGGCAGAAGACTTTAAAAAAAAAAAAAAACATGGGTCAAGGATGGAGAGGGAAGCCAGCCACGACTCAGCAGGCACTTTCAAGCAGGTTCAACATTAAAACCTGTTTGATTGATTGACATTGAGCTCTTGCAGACACCATCCAGGCTAAGAGACTCCTCGGAGTGGTGGAATCCTACAGGGTCAAAGATGGAAAAAGGCGACTCAGGACCACATGGATGAAAATATCATCAGGCTTGGATGGAGAAAGAGGCATAACCCCATGGATCAGAAGATTGTTTGGATGGACCACAGCAACACTTCAGGATTCTCAAGGAGTCAGAGGGTCCCCGAGAGGCTTGCGCCCAACTCCACCATCTTTGCCGTCAGTGGCTGAAGCCAGAAAGGTACACCAAGGCTCAGATCCTGGACCTGGTGGTGTTGGAGCAGTTCGTGAACATCCTGCCCCCGGAGATGTCCAGTTGGGTGAGGGAATGTGGAGCAGAGACCACCTCTCAGGCGGTGGCCCTGGTTGAAGGCTTCCTTCTGAGCCAGGCAGAGGAGAAGAGGCAGGAGGAGGACCAGCAACAGGTGAGAGCATTTCTATCAGGGCTCGGGCAAAAGTCACCAGGACCCAGTCTAGGGCCAGGCTGCAGCATCGAGGCACAATAGTCTAACCCCCAAGGGCCCATTCTCCCAGGCCAGGAGTTCAAGTCCAGATGAAGAATGGCCAAGTTCAAAGGATTAGGTGAACCGGAGTCGGGCAGACCAAGAGTCAGGAGCCAAATGGAGCCATCGGGGCCGCAGGTATCAGCAGGATCCATGTGCATGAAGGAAGGAGAGGCAGGAACAGGGCAGGGATGGAACCAGAGCCCGGTTAGTACTTGGGTGCCAGGAACTCAGGCCAAGCTGAAGCAAGAACGCCAGAGCAGAAGCCACAAGCCATGTTGCTGAGATAGGGAGAAGCCAATTCTTGCATTGCCAAATCCATAGGCAACACTCCTGAAGACTTCACTAACTGTTGCAGGGAGGGGGCCCAGTCCTGTTCTGGAACAGCTTTCTTCCACTGGAGTGGAGCCGAGATGATAATCTCAGGCGTGCCCCCGATCTTTTCAGTTTCCTCCTGGTGACTATGAAGCAAGGGTGGGGAACCTCTGTACCCTAAATTCTAGAAACTGTGAGAGAATCTCTGCCATTGCTAGTGGACAGATATCTATGATCCCTGTATAACCCAGCTTCATATGCTAAATTTTCTCCCTCTCCTTTTTCTTTTCCATTTCCAAATTCCATGGCTTGGAACCCTAGTTTTTTAATGAGAACACAAATCTCCCAATGGAATTGTGGAGTGATTCCCTTGCTGCAGAGAGGACTTTATTGGGGAAGAGTCAGAAGAATTTTCCAAGAAGGGTGGAATATGAGGGTGACGGAGGTCCCACCTTGAATGGTAAGTATTCCTAATGGAGAGGACTTTGTGTTTTAATTCACTCTCTTTTCTCTGGAGAGACTCTTTGCTTGTTCCCTTTTGATGTGTCTGGAAAGGGCAGACTATTTTGTCATCCATATTTTCCCTTTGCTTTAATCTTTAAACCCCAAAGATTTTATATACAATTATACTTTGGTTTACGAGCATAATCCATTCCGATATCATGTTCTTAAACCAATGCACTTACCATGTTTTTGCTCCATAAGATGCGCTGGATCATAAGATGCACCTAGTTTTTAGAGGTTTGTGTATGTGAAAAAATATCCACACATACATCCTGTGGTCCTGGCAAATCGCTTAGCCCTTGCTTACTGTCTCTAGGCCTGTTGCTCTTGGGAGGCCCAAAATGGCATGGCTGGAGAGTAAAATGTGAAGACAAGCTACTGCTCTCTTCCTGGGTCTCCATGCTGTGACATTTTGATGCAGACATCCGGGGAAGAGGTGTAGCAATAATCTGGGGCAGCCAGGGGCAGCTAGGTACTGGAGTAATGGGAAAGCGCTTTGAAGAACACACAAACACATATACACACACTGACACACAGACACGAATATCCGAACCAGTGGAGAAACACCTTTTATTAACCCTCTACCCTAGATAATTAGCATAGCTGATTATATCATTTCTTTGTGTTGCAGCAATAAATCCCCTAAATATGGTTAGAGAGGCGTTACATGGGAGGTCTACATTATTATGAATTAATCCGTCTATTGGTACTTATGTGCATTGCTCTAATTGGTAAAGTTTATATAAGAGACAGTTCTCTAATTGGCAAACTTAACTAGTAATGGTAGGAGACAATGACATCACTTATTGGCAAGCTTTACTGGTAATATGAAAAGACAAAGAAATCTAGCTTAACTAAGGAAGATAGAGGGAGGGCTAGTGTGTTGGCACAACTTATCTGCTGTTGCAACAGGCCTTTGCCAGCAAAAGCTGTTGCTTCTGAAATGGCAAAATATGGCTACAGTTACGCCAACCCAAAAGCTTAATCCCACAAAGGGGGGTGGCTTGTCTTTGCATTTTACTCTCCAGCCAGAGGCTTCCCGACCTGAGAACAGTTGTGCAGGCCCTCGTGATTTCAAGGATTGACTACTGCAACGCACTCTACGTGGGGTTGCCCTTGAACCTTGTCCGGAGACTCCAGTGGGTGCAAATGCGGTGGCCAGACTGGTGGTGGGTGTAAATACAATCATATGCTTCCCATTTCTCTCTGGATAACTTTCAAGGTTTTGGTTTTGGTTTTGAAAACCCTCCACGGCTTGGGACCTGAATACCTGGCGGAGCGGATCTCCCAGAGATCAGCTGAGGCCAGACACACTCGATCGTCGCAGGCGCGCTCACTCAGGATGACCACTCCAAGAGAGGCGCGGAAATCGGTAACCCGTAGCCGCGCCTTCTCTGTTGTTGGCCCCTCTCTTTGGAACCAACTCCCGAGTGAGCTGTGCCTTACAGAGTCCCTGCCCGCCTTCAGAAAGGCATTAAAAACCCTGCTTTTCAAGGAGGCATATGGTGACCTCATTTCTGTTTGTTTTTTTGTCCTGCCGCCCTGCACTGAGGGTTTTCCCTCATTGCCATTTTTCTATTTTTATCTTGCCAATATTTTCCCATTGTCTCTCATTGTTCCTGTTGTTTTTCTATGTTTTTAATTGCTTTTATTGGAAACTGCCCTGAGTTCCTTTTTGGAAAAAGGTTGTGGTATATACATGCATCAAATAAATAAATAAATAAATAAATAAATAAATAAATAAATAAATAAATAAATAAATAAAAATCCCTTCTACAATTGATTTTTTCATTGAATAGAAGAGGGAGAGTAAATGGATCTACCTGGGACTACAGAGATGAGAAACAGGCTAGAGAGTAACCACCCACCATGGTGACCATAGAGCTGCTCTTCAAAATGGGTTTGAATGGGAGAGCTCCGTCCCTTGGATTCACATTCTGCCTGTCTTGAAGAACGACTCTATGGTCATCATGGTGGGTGGTTACTCTCTAGCCCATTCCTCATCTCTATGGTCTCCAGTAGGGATGTTTACTTTCCCTCTTCTATTCTATTGGGGGTGGGGGTGGGGGAATCAATCGTGCCAGGGAATTTTTTAAACACCCGGGTTGGGATGCCTCTGCTGGGGCTGCAGCTGGGGCTGGAACCTGCCCCAGGTCCAGAGGCCTGTTCAGCAGCTTCTCTGGAGTCTCTCAGTGGGGGTGTATTCACCCTATAAGATGCACAGACATTTCTCCTTACTGCTGGGGGGTGTCTTATAGAGCAAAAAAATAAGAAATAATAGAAACTCAGATGATATGGTCCTAGCGCTTCCTTTCTGTGGCCCAGCGTAAGCTTCGTAGGCTGCTGCGCGTCTAAGCCAAAGCAAGTTTCCCATAGGAAATAATGGAAACTGGGTCCCCGGAATGAATCATTTGAGTTTCCATTATCTCCTATGGAGAAATCTCCTTGGATATAGGAGTATTTTGGTTTACGAGCAGATGGAACAGACTATGCTCATAAAACCAGGGTGTCACAGTAACAGGTTCAGGGCCTTATGGCTTTTTGTCTTTGTAACTTTGTCCTCACAAAAAACTATGTGAGGGAGGACGCCTCAGAGTGAGGGACTGGCTCCAGGTCACCGAGTCAGCTTTGAAAGTTTCTTGGGGAAGAAGACAGGGATCTCTCAAATATCAACCCAACACATTAAAAGTGACCCTTCCCTGCTGTTTCAAGGCAAATTTATCTCATTTTTTCCTTGGATCATTCCTCTCATGTTGGGAAAGGAAAAGAGATTCCATTTGAACATTAGGAAGAATTTTTGACGGTTAGAGCTGTTCGGCAATGGAATATGCTGCCACCAAAGAGGGTGGTGGGAGTCTCCTCCTTTGGAGGTTTTTAAGCAGAGGCTGGATGGCCCATCTGTCGGAAATATTGTGATGGGGTTCCTGCATGGCAGGGGGTTGGACTAGATGGCCCTTGAGGTCTCTTCCAACTCTATGATTCTATGATTCTATGGTTATATCCTAATCAGATTTGAATAACAGATGTTTATCTACAGGATTCTTTTTAATGTCTCTTGTAGGGGCTGGAACAATGCCTGGGGCAAGAAGTCTGTTGTCTCTTCCACTTTTTGATGAGGAGTACCCAGATCAGGTACCGGGGGTGGGGAGGATGGCTGGGGAGATGGTCTCCTTTTCTTCTGGAGAATCAGAGAATGACCCTCCTCCGGTTTCCACTACTACATGTTCACTCAAGATCTGTAGCATGAAGGCAAAGATGGAGCCCCTCAAAGGCAAACCCTAAAAGCACACCTGCCTCCCTAAGTTTAAATTTGAAAAATAGTAAAAAGTTAAAACCTGCTTTCTGCCCTCTGATCCTGCCAAAATGTTCACTTTGGGGACCTCATGTGCCTCCCAAAATGTAGATAATTCAGGTAAAAAGAAGCCGGAGTTGCCATTTCTAAGTAATGTTTTCTTCCTCTCCAGGGTCTGGGGACCTTTGAGGAAGTGGCCGTGAGTTTCACCCGGGAGGAGTGGGCCCTGCTGGACCCGAACCAGAGATCCCTCCTCGGAGAAGTCACGGAGGAGATCCGTCAGATGGTGGCTTCTCTGGGTAAGGCTCCTCCTTTCCCTGGTTCAAACAGAGAGAAGTTACAGCAATCTCCAAATTCCAGAGTCAAGGTCTCCTTAGTCCTCCATTGGGGCATTCTGGGAGAAGTGGAGCCGGAATGAGGAAGAGGGGGTGTGAAGTGGAGCCTCGTTACCCGGTGGTGAAGCGGTTGTACTACTGTAGCCAGACTCTGTTCATGACCCAGGTTTCAATCCCAGGGAGACAGCTCGAGGTTCACTCATCCTTCCATCCTTTTGAGATAGATAACGTAAGTACCTGTCTCAAGGGAAAAGGCAGGGGAAGTGTGTGTCTTGCATGATTCCATTGTTAAATGCCCAGAGAGTGTCATCCACACCTTGATGGCCCCCATTCCCAAAACTCCCCTCAAGAGCCTCTCCCAGTATGGGAGATAGAATTTAACCCAGCACTACCCCATAAATAATTGTCGTGGGGCTCTTCTGGAGTCCCCCCAAAAGCTACTCAGTGGAAACGCATCCAAATACAGGAATGGTACCCCTGGAGTTCAGGGACTCCCGTCCCGTGGAGCCTGTCCAAGAAGGATGGTATCAAAGGATGGTGAGGGGTGCAGAAGGGTCAACAGAGCCACCCTGCCCCTGTTTTTTTTGCCTAGAATAGGCTATTGTTTTCCCTATTGGTATAACAAGATCCTCGGCAGGGTCCTTGAAAGGAAGGAGTCTCGTGGTGCAGTGATTCAACTGCAGTCCTGCATTCAAGATTCTGCTCAGAACCTGAGTTTGATCCCACCAGGCTCAAGTAACCAGTTCAAGGCTAAGTCAGCCCTGCAGCCTTATGAGTTCAATAAATTGAGTACCCATCTTGCTGAGGGGGCTTGCAATGTGTAGCCTGCATAATTAAATCGTGAACTGCCCAGAGAATGCTTTAGTAGCAGAGGGTGGTATATAAGCAGCAGATTTTGCTTCTTCCTATCAAACGGGGCACCAAAGCTAGGCACCCATTGCCCGTGGCCAGCGACTGGGAGGAAGGTGGGGAGATCACTTATTCCCCAATAAGGATCAGCAGCAGCATCTACCCTTTGGAACTTGGTAGCTTGGCTTCTCGAAAGCATATCTGCGTGTCTAGAAAAGGGGGAGGAGGGAGGAAGGAAGAGCCTGTTCTTCATCGTGGCCTTCGTGAAGCCCCACGGATGGGCTTCCCAAGCGTCCTTGTGCGGGGCTCGGACTTCCCTAGCAACAGGAAAGTTTGTTAGTCTCCTCCCCTTCGCATTGGGCATGTGCGAGCGGGTTCACACCCAAAGGCCTCAGTTCTGTCTTACTGCCGCGCTAAGAGGTCACGCTTCATTAGTCTTGTCTTCTCTTCGAGTTACTGCTTTTGGAAAACTTTCATGGCCTTTCAACCTCTGTTCAAATGCGGCGTGGCCTGTAACGGGAAGATCCCGCACTCTGAAGGACACCAACAGTGTCTGTATTGTCTGGGTGAGTCCCACCAACCTGATGGTTGTCATATCTGTAAGAACTTCGGAGCCCAGACTTTATAAAAACTGTCACTTTGACCCGGGTCAATGGAAGCGGCTTCTTCCCTTTCTCCTTCTGAAGCTTCTTCATCTGCTTTGAAACCGAAAAAGCACGCAAAAGCAGCTCCAACACGCCACACCGACTCCGTGCCTCCTAGAAGAAATTCTCCACTCTCCTCGACAAAAATGCCATTCAGCCTGTTCCACTATCTCAGGCTCACACAGGACACTTCTCCAGATACTTCATTGTGCCCCAAAAGAACGGAGTCTTCCACCCTATTATGGACCTAAGGAGCCTAAATCTATATCTGGTTGTCCCAAAATTTTGCATGTCGACTCTGGAGAAAGGGATACCTTTCCTGCATCAAGGAGACTGGTTTGGTGTGGTGGATCTCAAGGACGCTTCCTTTCACGTCTCAATCCACCCATCACACCGTAGGTTTCTCATGGTTGCTGTTGACGGCAACATCTTTCGATATTCTGTCCTGCCATTTGGTGTAGCCACTACCCCAAGGGTCTTTACCAAATGCATGGCTTCGGGGGCTGTGTATTGCCGTACCCGAGGCATTGTCGTCTTCCCATATTTAGATGACCGGCTGGTGGTGGTTGACTCCAAATAACAAGCCACTTGGGACATTCATTTCGTGCTCCAGACGCTTTCCAGCCTGGGTCTTTCTAGTAAACAGGGACAAATCCA
Organism: Phrynocephalus forsythii; assembly: GCA_029282475.1. NCBI lineage: Eukaryota > Metazoa > Chordata > Lepidosauria > Squamata > Agamidae > Phrynocephalus > Phrynocephalus forsythii. The sequence goes on from JAPFRF010000024.1 coordinate 7,035,033, forward strand.
TCCTTGTTCCCCGACAGACAATGACTTCCATAGGGGCAGTCTTGGACTCAACGTGCGCCGTGGCATCTCCATTGCTTGATCCCATAAATGCAAAGCACACCCTACTACCACTCTTTCAGCTCAACAAAAAAGATCCAGCACTGTTTGTTCAATAACTCCTGGGATCTATGGCGTCCATGACATCAGTCCTCCCATATGCCAGGCTGAAGCTGCAACATCTGCAGGCATGGTATCTCTCCCATTTCGACCCCCTTTGGGATTCCCCCCCCCAAATTTGCTCCAGGTACCTCCCAGCCTCCCTCAACATCTTACCTGGTGGGCAAGCAAGTCCAATATTCTCATGGGTCGGCCTTTTCCGTCCCCATTGCCCACCATCCAGCGGACAACCAATGCCAGCGATCTCGGCTGGGGTGCTGCTTGCCTGGACATGACTGTGCATGACGTCTGGTCTCCACAGGAGAGAGCTCTGCACATAAACCATCTGGAGCTACTGGCAATATTAAAAGATTGCCAATCATTCCTCCATTTGAGGACGAGAAGGAAAAAGAAGAATAACAAAGGAGTGTGCAAGGATAAGACAATAATAAAAGAAATGACCGATATAAAAATAGAGGAGCAGAAGGTGGAAGGGACAGGCTATGTGGTGGAGGTTTATTGGGTGAGGGCATGAAGAAGAAGAGCGCACGCAGGGGAGATGTCAGTTAAAGGGGGGAGAAAAACCATTAGGTAGGAGCGTAGGGGTTCAGACGGAGAGGGGTTCAGAGGGGAGAGGCAAATGGAGCCCATTTCATGGTTGGAGCAGAGAGGATCTGGGAGAGATGAAAGGCCAAGTGGAGGCCAATGGAGCCCCATTTCACTGGACCTGCATTGAGCAGGTTCTGCATTTTATTTAACAGTTTGGAAATTTAAAACTATTCTTTAGCAGGAAGTAATGAAAATGGAACCCAAATGAACACAGTTAGAAGAGGATCTGTTTGGAGAGATTGAAAGGGACCTTAAAGACTTTGAGACCCAGTGGCGGGATGTCACAATTAGGCACTCCATCACCTGTGTTGTGGTCACTGGACCACCATGCCCAATGTTACTTTTTGGCCGGGTGACACTGGACCTGCATTGAGCTCCCCTGAGGAGAATGTTCTGGGCATTTTATTTAACAGTTTGGAAATTTAAAACTATTCTTTAGCAGGAAGTAATGAAAATGGAACCCAAATGACTACTGACCGTGTTGAAAGAAAAGAGAAATTGTTAGAAGAAAAGAGAAATTTATGTTTGATAATAAAAGTTTATTTCAAGGTAACATTGACAATCTTCATTTACCTCCTCCTCCTCCTCAATGAACAGCGAGGGGATGTCCCCCATATTCTGCAAACCCTCACACTCCATCACCTCTCCGGAAATGTAGTTCTTGTGGGTCACTGCTGCTGCTGCTGGTGGAGGGCGAGGAGGAGGAGGAGGGCAGAGAGGAGCAATGCCCTACATAAACAAACAGGGTGGAATGCATTCACAACAGTTCCTTCAGACGTCCATTGCCTTTTGGGGACCACCGCCCTACATAAACAAACAGGGTGGAATGCATTCACAACAGTTCCTTCAGATGTCCATTGCCTTTTGGGAGTGGTGTCTTTTGCATCTCATCTTCCCAATCGTGATGCACTTACCTGGAGAGGAGAATGTTGAGGCAGATGCCCTCCGCAGGAAGGTCTCCACGTCCCATGAATGGGAACTTCACCAAACCACATATTGTCTTCTTTGTGGCCGATGGGGAACCCCACAAGTGCATCTCTTTGCCACACGAGATAACTCGAAATGCACACAGTTCTGCTCGAGGGCAGGGAAAGGTTTCAATTCTTTGGGGGATGCACTAACATTGCCATGGACAAACCATCTATTTTTCGCCTACTCCCCGATCCCACTCCTGAACAAAGTGGTTTCCAAAAATTGCCAGGAACGAGCCAATGTCATCTTAATCGTTCCATGGTGGCCTCAACAACCTTGGTTCGCCTCCCCTGCAGATCTCCCACAGTCACCTCCGTCTTCCCGCCATCCCTGCTCTCCTCTCCAAAGATCATGGCAGAGTCCTCCACCCCGATCTACAGCGCCTACAGCTGACAGCCTGGAGGATCAAGAACTAATTACTACCATTCTTGCTTCCTCCAGAAAACCCTACGTTCCGTCTCTATCAATATGAATGGAGGAGGTTCGTTTCCTTTGCAGGTGAATGTCGTTTTTCCCCAACCAAGCCGTCTCTTCAACATGTTCTCCAATATTTTTGTCATTGAAGGGGTCGGGTCTCACCCTTTCTTCCCTGAAAGTCCATCTTTCAACTCACCAATTGGAGTCTTCACCCGCTTCACTTTTTTTTTTTTTTGCACCCTCGCCTGAAATTCATTCTTAAGGGGCTTCACAATGCCTTCCCTGATAGGAAGCCTATCCCACCTCAATGGACACTGTTCTTGGTTCTTCAGAAACTGATGTTCCCTCCCTTTGAGCCCATGGCCACTTGCAACCTGAGGTTGCTAACATTCAAGACTGTTCCTTCTCGCAATCACCTCAGCCAGGAGGTCTAGTGAACTCTGTGTCTTGAGATGCGACCCTCCTTATCTGCAATTCTATCAGGATCGAGTCTTGGCCTACCCGGATGCCTTTCTCCCTAAAGTGGTTACACCCTTCCACCTGTCCCAACCTATCTCCTTATCTACCTTGTTTTCAAATCCCACGACTCCTTTGCAAAGAGACTTACATTCCCTGGATGTTAGGTGTGCCTTGGCGTTCTACACTTCCAGGACTACTCCATTCAGGTTAACAAAATGGTTGTTTGTTTGTTACGACCCTAGTTCTAAGGGATCTCCAGTTTCTCCTCAACATTTTGCACATTGGATTACTGCAACCATTGAACTAGCTTATCAACTGGCCAAATGGCCTGTTCCCATTCCACTTCAAGCACATTCTAGCAGAGCTATGGCCTCCTTTTTGGCTTCCCTCAAGGGCATCTCAGTGGATGACAACGTGGTCTACTCCTTAAATGTTTTTATTTTTAAAACTAACAAAGTAGAAAAACAGATACATTGCCTATCTCCTGCCGTGTTATATATATCAGAAGTTTTTCCCCAATAAATCAGCCTAGTTGTTTCATGATTCTCCTCTCATTTTAAAAAAGATTATTTTCATGTTTCCATATTTACTAAAAAAATCCATTAATGTTATTCTAATATTTTCCATCAATATTATGTTTTTGCTTATCTCTGACTTCATCTACTACAGAAATACGGACAATACACTTTACAATATTGTATTAGCTAGTTTAGTTTTAGCAATATTCCCAATCCTAAAACTTAATTCTTCATTTAACTATACAGCTTAGATTATATTTGACTAATCTGATATATAGTAGGTATATGCTTGCATCTATTTTTGTCTACTTACTACAAGAAATGAAGATAGTAAAGTACAAAGTTAAACTAGTCTGTCTAATCTACAACCTTAAATATATAATAGACATCATCAACTCATTAAATTTTCTCTATTATACATTTTGCCAAGTATTTGAAACCTTGTATGTCGCAAGATTAATACTTAATGGGTTATTAAAAGAGAAAAAAAGCATTACAACTTGATCTCTCTGTTTCTTGTTGTATTAAAAGGAACAATCCCTCTCTTTCTTTGCCTGGCTAACATTTAAAGATCTAACAAATTGGCATCTCAGGCTGGTTTCCACATCCCAGTTTTCATTTTTCATATCCAGATATTCAGTTAAGTAGATGTTCCATAAACAAAAATGTTAAATAGCTAACAATGGTCTTAACTGGTCTTCACAGGGAATTGCCTGACCGCTTAAAATAGTTTCTAGTTAATTTAGTAAATAAATGATATTGAAGACTATTTTAGCGTTTATCAGTTAATTTCAACATTGAGCAACATTGAAAAAGACCATTAAATCTTAACAGAGTATTCAATCCTGATAGTAAATTTTCAGTTAGTTAATCGACTTTATTTTATTAAACTACTATATAATAGACATCTCAACCTGTTATATTTGTGTTTTTTATAATAGGTAAATAATTTTAACAGCTGTCTATCACATGATTATGCCTAGCTAGAACAAAACTTTGTTTCAGGCTGGTTTGCAGATTTCTGTTATCCATTTTTCATATCGTTATAGTTCATCGTAATCCATTAATAGCTTTTTACGTGATTAATTCATTAAATCAGGGATTCATAAGTTGTTTCCCTGTAAGTCCATCCTGTGATGCAGAAACCTCCAGCGCAGAACTCTCTCCCGTGCTCCAAACAAGGTTAAGATTGAGGCTCTCCTCTGTTTCTGAAGAGGATTTTGTCTCCCAAGCAAACAGCCCATAAACCTGCAGATTGAAGTAAATGCTCTGTTCCAGCTTCATGCTCAAATCAGGATTGAAGATGAGACTTTTCTCCTCTTCTGGAGAAAGCTTAGTTTCCCGAGCAGTGCCAGATTGCACAATATCCAAGTATACCTTCTGAATATTTCTTGTTACTTGTATATTGGGCTCTGTGTTCTGATCCAGGCCAAAATCAGGACTCTCATCTGCCTCTGAATCAAGCTCGGGAAAAAGTTTAGTTTGGAGAGAGTCCACTATATTCTGAAGGTTATCGAGCAGATCCATAAATTGCTCATCTGACATTGATTTCTGGGTCATTGTGCTGGTTGCACTCAAATTATAATCCACCTCAAAGGGTTAATCACTTCCAGGAGGGAGGGGGTGCAAAAAGGAGAGCAAAGACAGGGTAGAAGGAGAGAGAGAAAATCCAAGTCCTTTATCTGGAGGTTTGTTTTGAAAAGGTCAAACGGTTACTTTTCCTTTTTCTTCTCCCAGCCAGGCAAATAGACCAATAGAACAATATATAAATGTAAGAGCTTCAAAATAATAATTTCTTGAAGTTTAATCTCCCAACACACACTTATAGCCGCCTTTTCAGGAAGGGGGATATTAGTACTTATTGAAGCAGGGGGAAAGTGTCCAAGATGAAACTCACATAAAAAAGAAAAATATGGGAAAGCATACGATCTTAGTTACGTCAGTAAAGTTCCAAAATATCTAGTTATTTACATTTGTCTGGTGCACGCAGTTTGAACCATCGCCATGATGGCAGACGGACTTTCCCCAACAGGAGAGATAAGGCAATTTCTGAAGCTACGAAGCTTGTTGCCGCAATTCTTCGCAGCCCCTAGATGCTGCCTCTCTTCACCACCTCCCCTCCAAGGGGGACTTACCCTTTCAGGTCCTGTTTATCTGGAGAAATTCAGCCTGATAAGCCAGAGAGCTTATCAAGGCGTCTCACTGTGGCGAAACCGGAACTGGACAACATGGTCTACTCCTACCACCTTCGTGAAGCACTACAGTATGGACACCCATGTGAGGTCAGCCACTGCCTTCGGGAGAGCCATCCTTTTCTTTGTGATGGCGTGACTTCCCTCCATCCTATGACTAGGCTTGTAATCACCCATCTGTGTGGCTTCGCGAAGGACACGATGAAGAAGAACCAGTTACTTTCCTGTAAAGGTGGTTCTTCTTGTGGACCTTTGTGAAGCCACACAGCACCTGCCCACCTCCCTCGACTCGTCATGCTGTGTCTGGTACTTACCTGTCACACTGGCAGTTATGGGGGAACTGAGGCGTTTGGGCAGGAACCTGCTCGCACATGCCCAGTGCGAGGGGGAGGAGACTAACAAACTTTCCTATTGCTATGGAAGCCCGACCTCTGCTCAAGGTCGCTTGGGAAATCCATCTGTGTGGCTTCACGAACGTCCACTCGAAGAGCCACGTTTACAGGTAAGTAACTGGTTCTTTTGTAATGTTGGTTTCAGAAAGGATGGAAGAAAGTAACAGGTGGACCTTGATCTCTTGAATTCATATGATTTTTGAATGGGGTCCTTCCCAAATCCCCATCAAATCACACATCTCATTCATGACAAATTATTACACAATAATAAACATGGGTCCACACAGGCCTGCCTGATTTTTATTGAAGATCAAACCCAAACCTAGCTTACAACCTAGAAACCATCTCTGCCCACAGATTGCATACCAAAAATCAGGGGTCGGTCAGCGCTGACGAATCCCTGATTTTAGGTGTGCAATCAGTGTGCAGAGATGGGTCCTGGGATGTGAGATTGGTTTGGGGCATTCCTGGATAAAAATCAAGTAGATCCTTGCCTTGGATCCATGTTTTTGCACCACTGCAGGGCCATGTGCTGACGAACCCGGTTCTGGGTGTGCAATCTGTATGTTGGGATGGGTTTTATGATGGGAGATTGGTCTGGGAGCATTCCTTTGACCATCTAAAGTCCTTTCAGCTCTGTTGCTCATAGAAGTCGTACAAGACAATCTTAACCAGATAACGGGAACGTCTGTTACTGTCTTCCTCCAGCAAGACATTAAGGTTCTTTTATGGGGTCATTTTCTATTAAAGATCTGGTTTGCATCATTTAGACCAGAGGCTTGCCAAAATCCTGGTTAATGCAGAGAGTGGCAAAAGTTTAGGAGAATTTTAGCTCAAGAAGAGCTGGAGACCTAAGGATGGGAACCACAGATATAGTGCTTCCTTACCCCTTCTAGAGGCTTCGTCTATCCCACTTGGAATTCAATTGAATCTATGCTTGTTGTTTTTCCAACAGATCAGGAAAGTTACATCAGAGGAGAGCCCGACAATTGCTCCATGCTTGGGAAGTGTTTTGCTGAAGGTGTGGCAGTTACAATTCAAGAGACTGACCATCCTGTAAACATCTATTTGAGTCATCAAGTACCCAGAACAGGTTTTGATAGGCAACTGCAGCTTGGGAGCCACCAGAAAACCGAAAGAGGAGAAACTAAAGGTCCAAACCAGGAAGATAGGAAGTATATGTCCAGGAATTCCTCTCTCCAGGTACAGCAGAGGGCTGACACAAAAGATGAATTGTGCAACTTTCAAGAATATAAGAAAGACCTTTTCTGCATCTCAAGCCTTGGTGCTTCTCATATAATCCCGACAGGAGGTAAACCATATAAATGCCAGCACTGTGGAAAGGGTTTTATGGACACCTCAGCTCTTCTTATTCACCAGAAAGTCAACACGGGAGAGAAGCCATACAAGTGCCAGGAATGTGGGAAATGTTCTTCTCTGAATTCACACCTTCTGAATCACCAAGGAATCCATAGTGGAGACAAACAATTTCAATGCCAGAAATGTGGGAAATGTTTTGGTCGGAATTCAAACCTTCTGGCACACCAGAGAGTCCACACAGGAGAGAAGCCATACAAGTGCCAGGAATGTGGGAAATCTTTTGCGCAGAATTCATCTCTTCTAACACACCAGCGAGTCCACACAGGAGAGAAGCCATACAAGTGCCAGGAATGCGGGAAATGTTTTGCGCAGAATTCAAACCTTCTAAAACACCAGAGAATCCACACAGGAGAGAAGTCATGCAATTACCATGAATGTGGGATATCTTTTTCTCAGAATTCATCCCTTCTGACACACCAGATAACTGATAACTGGGGGAAAGCCGACAGGAGCTGAGTAGCATCTGGTTCGGAACACCTCATCCCCGTGGAATGAGGTTGGAGAGGGTAGAGAATCACATAGAGATGACATAGCAGGTATTAATACTGTGATAGTTTGTCTACTGAAAATAAAATCGGGGGGGGGGGAGCAAAGCAGCAGCCAATGTGCGAAGCCTCATAGAATCATAGAGTTGGAAGAAACTTCTAGGGCCATCTAGTCCAACCCTCTGCCATGCAGGAACTGTTAGGTTTTCTGTCAGAGATGCTGACAAAGCTGCAATGCAGTGCAAGGAAAGAATCCTGAAAGGAATTACTTCATTGTGGAAAGTTGTAGAAAGTTCCACACCTGCATACAGTTGCATATTTAAGGAGTAACACTTGAGCCTTGCTCTCAGCCTCCTACTCATTCTGTCTCCTGAGCTTCGTGCTCCGACTTCCTGCGTCTGCTGCCTGCATCATATCTGTTGCTCCTGTGTCTGGTGTGCCTGCATCATGTCTGTGCGTGTTCCTGACTCCTGCTGCTGTAAGCTGTGAGTTTTGAACCCTGCATTGCTACGTTTTGCTACTTGTTGCTGACGAACTCTACATTACTACTGTTTATGTTTGTATTCCCTGAAGATACTGTGGAGTGCTGCCTACATATGTAAGAATTCTACATTTGTTTTCCTGAACTGTTTATAATAAACCCCAGCTTGTTTTTGAAGAACTCCACAAGCTTTTGTAGCCTTCTCGCTGTGCATATTAAAACTCTGCTAACAAGAATATTCTCGCCAGTGCAGCTGAAGTGTGATGGACCGAGGCAATAGGTCTTGAACCTCAAGACCTCAAAGGTTATGGAAACAGTGGCTGCAAAGTGTGGAGATAAGGAAGACAGCTAAGAGGTGAGAGATATCTGCTTGGCTGTAATTTAGAGATAATTGTGAACTGTGGCTGTAGAAAGGTTCGTGTTTAAAAGTCTTCAGTTAGAAGGGCTGCAGAAGTAAAGATTTATACCCTCATTAGCTGAAAGAAAAAAAGGCTAGTTAAATCTTATGTCGGGATTTGAAAATAACCCAGGTTTGCAGTATGCGAACATTATGCGTTCTTTGCATGTAATGACATTGAGGCCAGGGGACAGTTTAATTGAGCACACTTAAAAATGACTGAGTACTTTAATCAATTAGAAGCCTTGGGTTTGGTTTTTCCTGAAAACATTAAAGTTTAAACATTACTGAGTAGCCTGCATGAAGAGTTTGAGAGCCTTGTTCTAACTTTGCAAGTGTTGCCAGAAGACCAGTTAAACATGAACTGTGTAGCTGGCAGGTTGAGTGAACAAGAGACTATACCAGAGAAAAAGTTTAGAAAAGTGTCAGCAAGGAGGAGCAGACAGACAAGCAAACAAAGAAGTTTCCCAGGTGTCTGCAATGACCAGCATGTCATGTTTTTGTTGTGGAAGCAGATTTCATCTGATTGGAAAGTGTCCAGAAAAGCCACAGGAATTTCAGCAACATAAGGCTGGTTTTCAAAGAAATCAAGAGAAAAGATAGAGAAACAAGCAAGGAAACTTTAAACAACAGAGGAGAAGTGCTGATAAAGGACTTTCTGCAATGACAATTCAGCAAGAGTCAAAGAGTAATCAGCAGAATTTAAAGTGAATAATTGATAGTGGAACAAGTCACAACTTAATTCCAGATGCATTTCAAGGTCGGCTGAAGAACTGTAAAACTTTGGCAGCTGCAAGAACAGTAACAATTGCAGATAACAGCCAATGAGAAATGAAGCAAAAAGGCACCATATATGTTAATTGTTTGCAAACTAACCTTTCTGTTTTTGTTCTTCCAGGAATGAAAAATGGGCTGTTAAGTGTGTCAAACCTGGTAAAAATAGGTTTTAAGGTTGAATTTGTAGATAATGTTTGCATTATTTCAAGGAAAGGGAGAGAATTAGTCAAAGTTTCCTGTAAGGAAGGACTTTATGTTCTGGATGAGGAACAGCTAGCAAAAAGTAGAAGTTTAAATACAGAAGTGCAAGCTAGATGTGTGAATAAAACACCACGTATAGATTGTGCACATCTTCTACACAGAAGGTTAGCTCATATAAATTTTAAGTAAGTAAAATGCCAGATTTAGCTGAAGGGTGTGAGCTTAAGCCTTGTTGTAATTATTTAGATTGTTGTGCTTGCAAACATTCTAAAGTGAAAACTTGTAATTATCCTAGATCAGGCCTGCCTAACAGGTAGACCGTGGGCTACTGGTAGCCCGCGAAGGGTTCAAAAGTAGCCTGCCGGCCCATCAATTTAAAAAGTGAGGGGATAAGTTCTCCACCCCTCCCTCCCCCATCCCAAGGACCACCACTGCCCCAGCAAAGTTCTGGGTCAGTCCCCTGTTCCCCCCACCAGCCAGATGATCAGTCTTGTGACCAGCTGAGTCGCTGGTGCGGAGTGACGGGAGGAGAGGGGCAAGAGGTGGGATTGCAGGTGTGCCCACCTCCTTTGTGCAGTGACATCTCTCTTCTTCCCACCTGGACAATTCCCTCCTTAACGGATTAATTGATTTTCAATGCATTCCTATGGGAAACCGCTGCTCTACTTACAATTTTTTTACTTATGACCAAGTGATCAGAAGGAATGGATAAAATTCGTAAGTAGAGGTTTTAGTGTAGTAGCCCTCAGGCACTTTGTGCCAGAAAAAGTAGACCTCAGCCTGTTCAAAGTTGGACAGCCCTGTCCTAGATCTTACAGAGTAAGTAAGAAAGCTTTTGAACTTGTGCATACAGATGTATATGGCCCTATGCCTGTAAAATAACTTGGAAGTGCAAGATTTATGCAGATTATAGTAGATGATTTTTCAAGGGCTATTTGGATTTTCTTCCTAAAAGAAAAGTCAGAAGCAGCATCAGTATTGATGGTTTGGATTGAAGAAGTAGAGTGTAAATTTAATACTAGAGTGAAGAAATTACAATCCGATCGAGGTGGTTGAGTATGTGAACCACAAACTAGAAAGATGGTTAAAGAAAAAAGGTATAGTGCATAGACCTACCTGTCCTTATTCACCACAGGAAAACTCAGTTGCAGAAAGTTTAGAACATTACAGGGAGCTATTGCTGCTTTACTATTTGACTCTGAACTTCCACAAAGGTTTTGGGCAGAGGCTGCGTTGTACACAAATTATTCATTTAATAGAGTGTACAATGCAATAGTAGGTAACACTCCTTATTATATGTTGTTTGGTAAGAAACCAAAAATAGGCCAAAAGCACAACGCAAGAAAGGTGATCTTAAATCTAAAGAAATGATTTTTGTGGGTACCAAGCAAACACAAAAGGTTGCTGAGAAAGCAAAAGAGAAAGAAGTCAGCACTGGTAAGTTTCTGGGTTGGAGCAGTTCAACTAGGGCTGTTTTGCCTCTGCTAACTTTAACTGCTCATTTAAATACAAAGAGCCATTAGTCAGCCAAACAAAGGAAGTAGCTAGGAAGCAGGGGGTGGTTCCAGACTAAGACTTCCTCTGAGCTTGTGGGTGGAGTTACACTAAGTGTATTCAGCATTTGAGCCTGGTGTGTGAGAACAGGCAGACCTACTGCTGAGAGAGCAAAACAGTGCAGGAGATTTCATTTTAACATCAAAGGAAGAAAGTTGTACTAGATTATTTCTAGATTACTGGCTAGTAAAACTGTAAAATTTTCAAGGCCCAGAATACTGCACTCATTAAAATGGAGTCCAAGGGAGCAGCTGCAGTTACCTGTAACACTTGTGCCATGTTTGTCATCTTGACAAAGCGAATGGAGAACTACACTTGCTGCAAGTGCAAGCTGGTTGCACTATTAGAAGAGAAGGTCCAGCAGCTAGAGGCCTGCATATCGAACCAGCAACATATTAAGGAGCTTGAGCTGTTCTTGGACAGAGCGGAACAGACTATCCAGGTCCAAGAAGAGACAGGGCACACTTCTGAGGATGAAGTCACTTCCCAACTCAGGAGGCAGATGTGTGGAGGAATGTGACTCAAAGTAGTAGAAGGCCAAGGGATCACTCAGAGAGTCTCATATTGCACAATCAATTTGAGGCTCTTTCCTTCATCACACTTCATGAGGCATGCACAGAGGAACAACTGGTTCCACCTGAGGATCTCTCCCTCATCACAATTGATGAGATACAGGAACAGGTACATGTAGATGAACAGGCTGCAGGAAAGAAGCTCCTTCTGCCAGGGGATTCTATAATTAGAAATACAGAGAGATGGATTTGTGATGAGCATATTAATTGTATGATCACTTGCCTGCCAGGTGCAAAGGTTGCAGACATCACAAGAAATCTAGATAGCTTGTTAGAGAGAACTGGGAAGGAGCCAGTGGTCATGGTACACGTTGGTACCAATGATGTCGGGAAGGCCAAGCGGTCAGTCTTGGAAGCCAAATTCAGGTTGTTAGGAAGAAGATTGTAGTCCCGGACTTCCAAGGTAGCATTTTCAGAAGTGCTACCTGTTCCTCATGCAGGACCCACCAGGCAGGCAGAGCTCAGAAGCTTCAATGTGTGGATGAGGCAATGGTGTCGAGAGGAGGGCTTTAGATTTGTCAGGAACTGGAGAACATTTTGGGACAAGCCAAACCTGTTCAGGAGGGATGGGTTGTACTTGAATCATGATGGGACCAGAGCAGCTTTTAAACTGATAACTGGGGGAAAGCCAACAGGAGCTGAATGGCATCCAGTTTGGAACATCTCATCCCCGGGGAATGAGGTTGAAGAGGGTAGATAATCACATAGAGATGACATAGCAGGTATTAGCACTGGGAGAATAATGGAATATGATAGTTTGTCTACTGAAAATAAAAGCTGGGGGAGAACAAAGCAGCAGCTGTTGTTGGAGGACCCACTGTACAGGTGCTTTAACGCCAGTGCTTGAAGCCTCCGAGCAAAGATGGGAGAAGTTGAAGATTTGGCAACTAGGGATAACATTGATATAATAGCCATAACAGAAACCTGGTGTAATGTGGAGAACCAGTGGGACACAGCAATCCCAGGCTGTATAGAAGGGATAGAGAGGGGTGGGTTGGTGGGGGAGTGGCCATCTATGTCAAAGAAGGGGTAAAATCCAGCAGAATGGAGATTGAAAGAGGGTCTGACTCCACCATAGAATCACTGTGGGTTAAACTACTAGGTCCAGTGAGTGATATGATACTTGGGGTATGCTGTCTTCCACCAGATCAAAAACTTGAGGGGGACCTGGAAAAGGAGACAAATCATGGAGGTGTCTAAGAGGGATCAGATAGTAATCATGGGGGACTTCAATAATCCCCACATTGTCTAGGCCAATGTGAGCTCGGGACACGAAAGAGAAACTGGGTTTCCTGACATACTGAATGACTGTGCCTTAGAACAACTTGTCATGGAGCCCACCCGAGAACAGGCAACTCTGGATCTGATACTGTGGGTATACTCAGGACCTGGCTAGGGATGTGAATGTCACTGAGCATCTGGGGAACAGTGACCATGCTGCAGTCTCCGTTGCCATGCATGTTGGAGGAAGAGTGTCAAGCAAAACAGACATAATACCCCTTGATTTCTGAAAGGGAAGGTTAAAAGAATCCAATCTCTCCAGAGTGTATAGAGCCTGTTTAAAACAACGGTAATAGAGGTCCAGCACAAGTGCATGCCACAAAGAAAGAAGAGCTCATCTAAGTCCAAGAGGGCGCCGGCATGGTTAATGAGTGGAGTTAGAGAGGCTCTAAAGCACAAGGAGAGATCTTTCCGTAAATGGAAATCCTCCCCGAATGAGGAAAATAAAAAGGAACACAAACTCTGGCAAAAGAAATGTAAGAAGATAAGAGAGGCAAAGAAAGACTGAGGAATGCATGGCTAGCAATATAAAGGGTAATAATAAAAGCTTCTTTAAATATGTTAGAAGTAGGAAACCTGCCAGAGAACCAGTTGGCCCTCTATATGGATAGAGAGGAAAAGGGAAGGTTAAGGAGGAAGACCTTGGGCAGATTCCACTGCCTTAATGGCCCCTCTTGATTAAAGAATTAAATCAAATACAGGTTAAAAGAGATGATGTTTTAGGACTAATTGATAAGTTGAAGATTAACCAGACTCCGGGCCCAGATGGCATCAACCCAAGGGTTATTAGGGAACTGAGAAATGAAATTGCGGATCTCTTAACGGTAATATGCAACTTGTCTCTTAAAACGGCCACAGTGCCAGAGTACTGGAGGATAACGGATGTCACACCAATTTTTTAAAAGGGAAGGAGGGGGGACCCGGGAAACTACAGGCCGGTTATCCTTACATCTGTCCCAGGGAAGTTGGTGGAAAGCCTCATCGAAGAGAAAATCTTAAAACACATAGAAGAACAAACCTTGCTGAGAGAAAAGCATGGCTTCTGTAAGGGTAAGTCTTGCCTGACAAATCTTTTAGAATTCTTTGAAAAGGTCAACAGGCATGTGGATTTGGGTGAACTGGTGGATATTTTCTATCTGGATTTTCAGAAGGCTTTTGACACAGTCCCTCACCAAAGGCTGCTGAGAAAATTGCATAGTCAGGGGATAAGAGGCCAGGTCCTCTTATGGATTGAGAACTGGTTGAGATCCAGGAAACAAAGAGTAGGTGTCAATGGGAAATTTTCACAGTGCAGAGAGGTGAAAAGCAGTGTGCCCCAGGGATCTGTCCTGGGGCCGGTGCTTTTCAGTCTGTTCATAAATGACCTGGAGACAGGGATAAGCAGTGAGGTAGCCATGCTTACAGATGACACAAAACTTTTCCATGTGATAAAAACCAGAGAAGATTGTGAAGAGCTCTAAAAGGATCTCTCCAAACTGGGGGAATGGGCTGCAAAATGGGAAATGTGTTTCAATATAGCCAAATGTAAAGTAATGCATATTGGGGCAAAAAATCCAAACTTTATCAACTCATGGGCTCTGAACTATCCGTGATGGATCAGGAAAGAGATCTTGGTGTGTTGGTGGACAGCTCAATGAAAATATCTACACAATGTATGGCAGCGGTGAAGAAAGCCAATTCCATGCCAGGGATTATCAAAAAGGGGATTGAAAATAAAACAGCCAGCATTATAATGCTATTATGCAAAGCGATAGTAAAGCCGCACCTGGAATATTGGGTACAATCCTGGTCACTGCATCTCAAGAAGGGCATAGTGGAACTGGAAAAGGTGCAGAAGAGAATGACTAAAATGATTACTGGGCTGGGGCACCTCCCTTATGAGGAAAGGCTAAAACATTTGGGACTATTTAGTCTGGAAAAAAGGCACCTGAGGGGGGATTCGATTGAGGCGTACAAAATAATGCAGGGCGTGAATAAAGTGGATAGAGGGATGCTCTTCTCCCTCTCACAAAATACCAACATTAGGGGACATTCACTCAAATTGAGGGCTTGGAGAGTAAGAACAGATAAAAGAGAATATTTATTCACCCAGCGCGTTGTAATGCCTGTACTGCAGGTAAAACTGCGCTCACGACCTGGGTTCAATCCCTGGTAGCAGGCTCAAGGTTCACTCACCCTTCCATCCTTCTGAGGTCGGTAAAATGACTACTCAGCTTGCTGGGAGATGGAGCAATTTGCAGCCTGCACACTGCAATTAAAACTGTAAACCGCCCAGAGACTACTTGTAGTGGTATGGGGCGGTATATAAACAGAACACTTTGCTTTTTGCTTTGGAACTCCCTACCACAGGATGTGGTAATGGCATCTGGGCTGGATGCTTTCAAGGGGGGATTGGACAGATTCCTGGAGGAAAAGTCCATCACAGGTTACAAACCATGATGGAGATGTGTAATCTCCTGGCTTAAACCAGGGTACTTCAAGCGCCAGATGTAGTGGAGTGGTAGCAGGAGACAGATATCTAGTCTCATGCACTTCCAGAGGCATTTGGTGGGGCCACTGTGAGATACAGGAAGTTGGACTAGATGGGCCTTTGGCCTGATCCAGCATGGCTCTTCTTATGTTTTTATTCTCAGCCCTCTAGAACAGCATCCCCCTGGAGGTGAGACAGGCACCCTCGCCTCTGGGCTTCCAGAAGAGTCTGAAGACTTGGTTTTGCAGGCTTTTCTGGTGTGGAACAAGTAGCCAGCAATCATGGAGATGGTTAACATCATAAGAGTCCATCTCTTTTAAAGCCCCACTACTTGCTCTAATAATTATTTATATGCATATTGTTCGTTGTAGATTTTTTTGCACTTTTTAGTATTGTTTTATATTGTAAATCGCCCAGAGTCCCCCCTGGGGAGATGGGTGCTGACAAATCTAACAAAATAAATGAATAAAGGTTTTGCTCACAATTGTAAGTTTCTGAAACACCTGAGAATGCATACCAGAGAGAAACTGGACAAATGCCGGGAATGTGGGAAATAGTTATTGTGACATTTTCAGGCTGTTTGTAGATGTTCTGGAAGTTTTTCTTCCTGATGTTTTGCCATATGATGTGGGAAATATTCTCTCCAAATTAATGTGTTCTGTGGGCTATAACAAGCCAGATAGCAGTGCTATATAAAAATGCAGACACAGCAGTGACTCCCTTCACCACAAAAACTGTATTTACAAAATATATATACCATACATACTGAAATATAAGCTGAATTTTTCAGCCCTTATTTTTGGCTGAGAAAAACGCACTCAGCTTACATTTGAGTGAAGGTTGGAGGAGGGCAAGTCCTGCCTGTTCCGCTGCCTCCCGTTGTCTCATCGGGGCAGCCACAGCGGTTGCAGTGGTGACAACAAGGAGCAGAAAGGGAAGCCAGAAGTGCATTGGGAGGGCTGGGCTGTGCCCTCCCCCTTCCCCAGCCTGGCAGACCCCTGGGAGTGGTGGACGAAGAAGAGATGGAGGCAACAATGGAATCTACCAATAGACAGGTTCTTATGCAAGAAATTGAGTCCTCATCCAAAATTCTAAGGGTTCAAGGTCTCACTTTTGACAAAGATGAGAACCTCTACAGCCTGGTTGGGGAAGGTCTGGCCACCCTATTGGAGACACCTGTAGAAGAATTCCTCTGTGAGGTAGATGCTATCTATCGTCAACCTACAGCTTTCACCAGAAAAAAACAAGCTTCCTCCGGAGGTAATAAATAGTCAAACTAGTAAGGAGATATACCCAGGATTGTATCCTCAAAGCTATTCGTGATCAAGAGGTGAAAATCAATGAATCCAAAGTGACAATATTGAAAGATGTCCCATGGGAGGTTCGCTAATTGCGGAAAGAATATACGTTTCTTACTAGACTCCTGCTCAAGCACGACATAAGATACAAGTGGATCTACCCACAGGGCTTGACCTTTCAATGGGAAGGGAAAGTACAGAAAATCAATTCTTATAAGAAAGCTAGAACCTTCGCAGAGAAAAATGCAGAGAAGTTGGGATTTTCTCCCTCTCCCTTTTCTTCATCTAATTCTGAGGGTGAAGATTCAATTGATAATCAAGCTGCCACCAAAGATGATAGCCGGTCCCACCAGGCTTCCAAACAGGGGACCTCCATGCAAGATCAAGACGCTGGCATGGTGGGAGGCGGCAAGCCAAAAAAACAATTTAGGCTTAAACCAGGGAGGAAACATCGCTGGAAGTAAATCAAGATGGCTCAGAAAATCCTAACATGGAAAATTAACGGATTAAATTCTCCACAAAAGAGACATAAAGTAGATACACTTCTCCAAAAACAACAATGTGCTATCGTCTGCTTACAGGAAACCCATGTATTGGAAAAGCACGAACAATATCTAATTCAAAATAGATTGGGCAACTTGTTCTCCACCTCGAATAAAGAAAAGAAGCAAAATGGGGTTGCACTATATATCAAACCAAAGCTCCTTTTGCAAAGCTTGCTGCCATTTCCTTTTCTCTGACATTGGCAATTTCTGAACATCTTCAAAAGTATTAGGCACGGTAACATTGCAAATAGTAATTTATCCATATCTCTGTGGAGGCATGACTTTTGTCACTCTCTGAGAATGCCTGGGAGTCATCTGTCTCTAATCCCCTTATGATAGATAAGATAAAACTTTATTGTGATTATCCTATACAGAACAATGGAATTGAAAGAACAATGGAATTGAAAGATCAGCATCAGCTCAAAAATATCCATACAGAATAATACCTCACAAGCATACCCCACCCTGCATTTATACAGAAATCCCTCAAAACCTACATTTTCCTGCCTTCAAAGCCATAGCTGCTTTCGGAGAAATCTATTTCTCAAGTGGCTGGTTCCTGTCTTAATAACCCTACACCTCCTTCTAGAAGGCAGAAGCTGAAAAAGATCATTTCCAGGGTGTGTGAGATCATGCACAATCTCTACAGGTTTCTATTAACACCTGGAGGCATACAATTGATCTAAAGTAGGAAGAGTACACCCACTCTGCAGTCTTCACAACTTTGGACAGCATTACCCTTTCCCTAACTGTACAATACCCAAACCACACACACAGACCATAAGTTATCACACTCTCTATGGTGCAGTGGTGGAATGCCAGCAGCAGATCCTTTGAAACATTATTCCTCCTGAGAATTCTCAAGAAGTACAATCTCTGCTGCGCTGTCTTCATCAGATCTTTGGTGTTTGCTCCCCATGCCAGGTCCTCTCTCAGCTCCACTCCCAAAAAAATGAAACACCCAAACCTGTTCCACACAATTTCCTTCAAAAATAAGTGGCTGGATTACAATTTGCATTTCCTGAAATCCACAATGATCTCTTTTGGTTTTCTTAAAGAATTAAATTATTTTCTCAAAACCACTCTGTCAGCATCTCCATCTCCTTCCTATAGGCCAGGCATGTCCAAACTTCAGCCCTTCAGATGTTTTGGACCGCAACTCCCACAGTCTTTTGTCATTTGCAATCTAAGCTTAGAATTCTGGGAGTTGTGGTCCAAAACATCAGGAGGGCTGAAGTTTGGACATGACTGCTATAGACTGACTCCCCCTTCCCAGCAGTAATCAGACCAACCACAGTTGTATCATCTGCAGACTTAATGATCTTATTACTGGGGTAGTTGGGAACACAATCATATGTGTAGATCATGAACAAGAGTGGGCTCAACACACCCCTGTGATGTTTCCATATTTATACTGAGATCCAAAGAGACATGAGAGCCCATCTTGACCCGTTGAGAATCTAATATCCATCTGCAAAATTGGTAAGGTCTGTGACTGTAAATAAAGATTGTACTGTATTGTATTATCTGCAAAAATGTGGTGGAAGCCCCAGATCCAACAGTTTGTGCACCAATCTATGTGGTAGAATAATAATGAATGCAGAACTAAAGTCCACAAAAAGCAATCTAGCATAGTTCTTTTCTCTCTCCAGATGGAACAAGGCAGTATGTAGAGCCATAATCACAGCATCCTCCATGGATCTCTTCTTGTATGCAATTGACAAGAGTCCAATCTGCCTGGTAAACTATCCATAATAAGATTCTGCACCAGTTTCTCAAAACATTTCATTATAATGGGTTTGAGCGCCAAAGGGCAGAAGTCATTCAAACTATCTATGTTAGATTTTTTGGGAGAAGGGTAGGATAGTAGAGGGTTTCAAACAGAGGCTTGGTCAAAAGAGTGTTTAAAAATATTCACAAAAGTTTCTGCAAGTTGTTCCAAGCAGTCTCTCAGCACCCTACCAGCCACTCCATCAGGACCTGTATCCTTTCTTGTGTTCATCTTCTTTAATACCTGCCTCAATTCAAGCTCCATAGCAACACTTCCATTGTAGGACAATGACAGCATCTCCGGCAACACTGTTGAAAACCCTACCAGTGTCATCTCAAAATGGGCAAAGAAAGTATTAAGCTCCCCACCAGGGAAGCATTACTTTCTACAGCTGATTAATTTCTAGATTTATAGCCAGTAAGGTGCTAAACACCCTGCCACACTTGTCTCATATCGTGGCTGCTCAAATGATCCTCATCTTGCACTGTAGTCTCTGCCCTTTCACCTACTTGAATCTGTGTATCGCTTATCTGTTGACCTTGCTGGGAAGTCTCTGCTTCAACCTTGAAACACTCAGGCAAATGTCTCTCTTGGAATTCAGCAGGGGGAAAGCTTCTTGCTGCTGTTCTACATTCTGCCAACTCTGCTCATCACAATTAACTGAGTGTAAAAGAATCACTTTCCTATCTGGGCCTGGGTGTAAGAGACAGTAACTCTTCTGGTTTGGCCTGTAACCAATGAAGATTGCTTTCTGAGCCCTGTTTTGTCCTTTCTGTCTGAATTTCTCTGGAATGTTCACCCAACATGTTGAACCAAAAACTTGTAGGTGAGCCAAATTGGGCTTCCTCTGGTAAATTCTTTTATATGTAGTGGCTTCAACTGCCACTCTATACACTTTGTTGAGCAAATAGTTTGCAACCTTGATTGCTTCAGCCCAAAATATAAATGGCAAGCCTGCATCTTTCATTAGAGCTTCCATTACATGCCAAACTCTGTTCATCTTTCACTCCTCTTTGAAACTGGTGCAACCTTACTCTTTGTCTCAGCACAAACCTCACAAAGTAAATATTTTGTCACTCAACCAGACCCTGTTCAGCAGGAGAACCAACATTAGAGTAACAAAACTTTAACTCCTTTGTTCTTTAGCCAATCTGTCAAGGCATTTTTTGCAAACTCACTGCCTCTGTCAAATTGCATCTGTTTGACCTTGAATGGGTTATATAGTCTTGAACCAGTTTTTTAACACTTTCAGAGTTTCATTTTTGGAGTGCAAAGGATAGACATGGGAATATCTAGAATAGTGATCTATGATAGGTAGTGCATAACATGAACCTCCTAATGACTTGGGAAGGGGTCCAATTAAATCACAAGCCACTAAATCAAGTGGACTGTTTGTCTTTCACTTCTCTTTGAAAATGGTACAACCTTACTCTTTGTCTCAGCACAAACCTCACAATGTAAATATTTTGAACATTCATTTGCTTTGAGATCTATAGTGTGTTCCAATGTTTTCTTTAAAAGTCTATAGTACATGTGCCCCAAATGCCTTTGGATTAAATGTATGCAATTATTGTGGACCAGTTTGTTTAGGGAACCCACACAAGCTTATGTTTGTTGAAGTGTTTCGTAGTCATACAAACCATTTTTCAGTTTTGCTTTTCCACAAACCCCACTGTTCTGCTTTATCTCACACCCTGCCTTATTAAACAAAACATCTAACCCTTGTTTTATGAGACAGGCAATGTTTAACTAATTGTGTTTTAACTGAGGCACAAGTAAAACTGGTTTTATCTTACCCAGACATGGACTGTGGATAGAACCCTCCACTTCCACTGAAGCAAAATACCCATTTGCTAAACTTACAAAAACCCATTTGCTGATCAGATTTGTTCTTGGATAAAGGTAGCTGGGAGTTTTTAATTACATGATTGCTAATCCAAGAATCCAAAATAAAGGACATGCCCCACATAGACTCATCTTCGCAGACCACCAAGGCATGGGGATGCTCTTTCCTCCTCCGCAGGCTGTTCTGTCTCTCTGGAAGCAGCTGCGGCATTTCTTTCCTCCTCTCTGGGCAGGCTTTCTGCAAATGTGAAGTACTCTCACATATATAGCATCTCCATCTCCAGACTTCCATCACCTCTGGAAGGCTCCCCTGCCAGCTCGCTGATGCAATCTCCGTGTGTGCAGGAACGTGCTCGGCTCCATGTTGTCCACCCTCTTCAGCTCATCATAGAATTGGAAGAGACCTCAAGGGCCATCCAGTCCAACCCCCTGCCATGCAGGAACCCTCAGCACAGTACTCCCAACAGATGGCCACTCAGCCTCTACTTAGAAACCTCCAAAGAAGGAGACTCCACCACTCTCCTTTGTGGCAGCATATTCCACTGCTGTACAGCTTTAACCATCAGAAAGTTCTTCCTAATGTTTAAATTGAATCTCTTTTTCTGTATCTTGAAACCGTTGACCCACATCCTAGTCTCTGAATCCATGGGAAACAAACCAGACCATTCTTCAGTATGACATCCTTTCAAATATTTAAACATAGCTATCATATCCCCTCTCAGCCTTCTTTTTGAAAGGCTAAACATTCCCAGCACCCTAAGCCGCTTCTAATTACACATTTCTTCCAGACTTTCAACCATCTTGGATGCCCTCCTCTGGACCCATTCAAGGTTGTCAACATCCTTTTAAAATTGAGGTGCACAGAATTGGGCACAGTACTCCAGATAGGGTCTGTGTCCACTAAATGGACACTTCTCCAAGTGGAGGGAGGTAAAGAGTGGAGTCTCCCAAGGTTCTGTACTGGGACCCCTGCTTTTCAACCTTTTCATTAATGATCTAGAAGTAGGAGTAAATAGCAAGGTAGCCAAATTAGCGGATGACACCAAATTATACAGGTTAGTAAAAACTGAGAGAGATTGTGAAGAGCTCCAGAGTTATCTCTTGACACTGGGGGAGTGGGCAAACCAGTGGCAAATGAGCGTCAACATTAGCAAGTGCAAAGTGATGCATGTTAGGGAATTAAAAAAACCAATTACATTTATAAACTGATGGGGTCAGAACTCTCCGCAACAAACCAGGAAAGGGACCTTTATGTTCTGGTGGATGGCTCAATGAAAGTGTCAGTTCAGTGTGCCACAGCACTGAGGAAAGCAAAGTAAATGCAAGGGATCATTAGGAAGGGTATAAAAAACAAGTCAGCAAGTGTCATTTTGCATCTTTATACATCTATGGTGAGGCCCCATCTGGAGTACTGTGTACAGTTCTGGTCACCATACCTCCAGAAGGATATGGAAATGGAAAAAGTGCAGAGGACGGCAACCAGAATGATTAGGGGACTGGAACACCTTCCTTACCATCTGAGGCTGCAATGGCTGGGCCTCTTTACTCTTGAACAAAGGTCTGTAAGAGATGACCTGATTGAAGTTTATAAAATCATACATAGTGTGGACAAAAATAAGGAAAAACTATTTTCCTTATTGCACAACACTAGAACTAGTGGGCATTCCATGAAACTTTGGGGTGCTAGATCTGAAACAAATAAGAGAAAGTACTTTTTCACCCAGAGGATCACTGGTCTTGGAACTCCCTGCCAGAAGAAGTGGTGACAGCTGCCAGCCTTGACAGCTTTAAGAAAGGATTGGACAAGTTCATGGAGAACAAGGGTCTCAATGGCTGTAATTATGGATGCCTAGGACTACCTCGGGGTTGGAGGGAGAGGCAGGAGATCTCTCAATGATGCCACTTGCAGGGAATCTTAAGCAGGTGAAGATGTCTGCTTGGGAATACTCTGAAGCAACTGGTGCTCCACTGTGTGAGACAGAAGGCTGGAACGGATGGGCAGTGGCCTGTTCCAGCAAGGCTGTTCGTATGTTATGTTAACTGTTGGAGGGTGTGTGTGTCCCAATATCCTTCCTCTCTGGCCACCAAGAAGCACCCTGGATCTCAGAAAGTGGGCTGGAGTCCAGGAAAGCCTCTGCCAAACCAAAATGCTCCTTGTTCTCCAAGGTGCCACCTGGGATTCCTGTGTTGTCCCAGTGCCAAGGGCCTGGGGGTGATTTGGTGCTTGGAGGGCAGAGAGAGAAGGGGATGGAGGAGAGGCTCTGAAGGAGGAGGAGGAGGAGGTCCTTCCTTAGCAGACCCTGCCTTTGGGGGACCTTAGAAGTTTCCTTGCCTGAAGAAGGAAGGGAGGGGACCCTTGGCCTTTCATCCATGTGTTCTGGGCTCTGGCTCTCTCTTGCCCAGACTCATTTGGTTTCAGTCACATGATGGGAACCGGGAAACGAGATGGGCAAGAAAAGAAACAAACCCCAAGAGAATGTCCTGGAACATAAAAAGGTTTTCCTCCCCCAAAGTTTTGAAATGGAGAAGGTGGATCAGTGGGTTTGATCTAGAAAACATCTGGCACCAAGAAAGAGAAGCAGCCCAGAGATTTCCCGGGTCAATAGCATTTTTCCCTTCCCAGCCGGGAGAGAGATCGAGATCCCAGCGATTGTCGGTGAAGCCAACACTTTCAAGTCGGTGCAAAGGCTGTTTTCTGTCTCCCTGTCCTTTGAAAGGGTTAAATGCATAGAGTTCAGATTCCTAGAAGGGAAGAGGAAGTGGTGGGCGGAAGGCGTCTGGGGAGTTCTCCGCAGGAAATGTCCCTTTGGCATAAAGTTCCCTTCTGTGCCCGTCCTTTTTTTCCTTCCGGAGGGAAACGGGGTCTTTGGCTCTTCCGAGGTCCGCGTGGTCTCTTTTTCCGGGGGGTCTCCTTCGCAGAGTCCACCCAAAGGGCGCCCAGGGAGAGACAGCGAGGGAGGGAAGGGAAGAGGGGAGACACACACGGTGAGTCCCTGATATTTGGGGGATGCAGGCGAGGGTGGGGGGAGGGAGATGGACACACACATTAAAGCAAAGGGAGAGTCCCACCCCCACGGTTTACAGTTTTAATTACAGTGTTCAGGAAGGTTGTTTAGGAAGGAGCCCAGCGAAGCTGGGTTTGGGGTGGCCCAAGACCTTGAAGGATGGAAGGCTGAGTGAACCTCGAGCCTGCCCCAACATGGGATTGAACCCCAGGTCGTGAGCACAGTTTTTTTTGCAGGACAGGCATTTAACCACTGCGCCAGGAGACAATTAGGGGAGGACATTTGCTCCAGGGAGGGTCCCATCCTCAGCCCCCCGAGGTCGGGGTGGGGGTGGGGGTTGGGGGACGAGATTGGTTTGCCTGAGGCCAGAGGATGGCTGGCCCCCCAGGGAAGGAAGGAGAGGCCAAGGCCTGAGGGGTGGGTTTGGGGGTCTCTTGAGGTTCTCTGTGGGTGCAGGAGATGGAGGTAAGTTACACCCATCCAGGGAGGATCCCTTAAGGAAGAGCGGAGGTGCCCCAGAGATTGTGCTGCCTGAGGCCAAGGGTCTCTCTTGATGTCCTTGAGGAAGCAGGAGAGGACGATTGTTCTTCTTTTTCTTGCCGAAAAGAGAGGCTGCCCCATCCTCAGCCCCCTCAAGGTCAGTGTTGTGGGGGAGGTGGGGTGTGTAGCTTTGGGGCTTTCCAGAGGATGGCTGGCCTTAGATGGGAAGGAAGGAGAAGCCCAGGAGAAGAAGGGGAAAAGAGAGGGAGCCCATGTTGCCTCCCGGTGAAAAGTGGCTTCAGAAAAGGGAAAGAACCTCCTCCGGTGTAACCAGGCAGCCCAATTGTCAAAACTAGAGAAGAGATTTTAGCAAAGTTTTATTTACAAAAGAATAACTTAGCAAACAGAATATTAAACAGAACTAAACAGCTTTCTTATGTTCCAACTTCTCAGTCACAGAGTTTGAGGCAGAGAATGAGGCATAGCAGCATGGACTGTTCATTTTTTCTTGTCAAAGAAAACTTGGGGTTACCCTCATCAGATACAAGAAGGGATCCTGGTTAAGGGTGTGTTACATCAGGGCTTTAGGGGATGGCCCTTCATGAGAGGTGAGAGACCAACCCAGTGGGGGTGAGAGGGAGCCCATGTTGCCTCTCTGGTGCAGGTTTCAGCTGAAAGAACCTCCACCAGTCAGACATGTCTCTTTTTCCTATGGCATTTTCCTGACTTATATTTCAGGATAGAAGTCTAGTTCTTAAATTTTTTGTTTGTTTTTACATTCTATGTTATTGTGATGACCTATAGTTTAACAATAAAGCCTGATTGATTGATTGACATTGATTATTGACAGCACATCTTCCTCTTGCAGAGGGTGACTAGCAGGGCTTGATCAAGCAGCCTTTGCCGTAAGAGACTCCTTGGAGTGGCTTCCTTTGGAGGCTTCCTTGCAGCTCAGGTCAAAGATGGAAAAGATGACTCAGCAGGCACTCAAGCAGAAAGGGAGCCTGACACCATCCAGGCTGGAAGGAGTGTGGAATCCTGGGAGAGAAAGAGGCAGAACCCCATGGATGAGAAGATCATGGGTTTGGATGGACAACAGCAACACTTCAGGGGATTCTCTTACAAGGAGTCAGAGGGTCCCCGAGAGGCTTGCGCCCGACTCCACCATCTTTGCCGTCAGTGGCTGAAGCCAGAAAGGCACACCAAGGCTCAGATCCTGGACTTGGTGATCCTGGAGCAGTTCCTGACCATCCTTCCCCAGGAGATGTCCAGCTGGGTGAGGGAATGTGGAGCAGAGACCACCTCTCAGGCGGTGGCCCTGGCCGAAGGCTTCCTCCTGAGCCAGGCCGAGGAGAAGAGGCAGGAGGAGGAGCAGCAACAGGTGAGAGCATTTCTATCAGGGCTCGGGCAAAAGTCACCAGGACCCAGTCCAGGGCCAGGCTGCAGCATCAAGGCACAATAGTCTAATCCCCAAGGCCCCAGCCTCCCAGACCAGGAGTTCAAGTCCAGATGAGCTATGACCAAGTTCAAAGATCATAGCTGAGTTCCTCCTGAGCCAGGCAGACCAAGAGTCAGGAGCCAGATGGAGCCATCAGGGCCACAGGTATCAGCAGGATCCAGGAGCATGAAGGAAGGAGAGGCAGGAACAGGGAAGGGATGGAACCAGAGCCCGGTTAGTACCTGGGTACCAGGAACTCAGGCCAAGCTCAAGCAGGAACCCCAGAGCAGGAGCCACAAGCTGTGTTGCTGAGTTGGGGGAGAAGCCAGTTCCTACATTGCCGAATCCATAGGCGACACTCCTGAAGACCTCAGTAACTGGGAGAGGACCCAATTTTGTCTTCCACTGGAGTGGAGCCGAGCTGGGAATTTCAGGTATGGCCCCGATCTTGACAATTTCCTCCTGGTGGCTGTGAAGCAAAGGTGGGGAACCTCTTAACCCTAGTAGACATGTGTGTGTGTGGGGGGGGGAGATACACACCCAGTTCTAGAAACTGTGGGAGAATCTTAGGTGACAGATATTCATGATCCCTGAATAACTGAACGTTGTCTCTCCTTTTTCCTTTCCATTTCCAAATTCCATGGCTTGGGCCCCTAGTTGTTTAATGAGAACACAAATATCTCAGTGGAAGTTCGGAGTGGTTCCCTTGCTGCAGAGAGGACTTTATTGGAGAGGAGTCAGAGGATTTTCCCGAGAGGGGAGGAACATAATGGTGACGGAGGCCCCACCTTGAATGGTAAGTGTTCCTGATGGGGAGGGCTTTGTGTTTTAATTCACCCTCTTTTCTCTGGAGAGATTCTTAGTTTGCTTGTTCACTTTTGATGTGTCTGGAAAGGACAGAATATTTTGTCATCCATTTTCCCCCTGTAGTTTTAATCTTCAACACGCAGAGATTTTATATACAGTTATACTTTGGTTTACGAGCATAATCCATTCCGAAACCATGCTTTTAAACCAGTGGTTCTCAACCTGTGGGTCCCCAGATGTTCCTAGACTGCAACTCCCAGAAACCCCTTCTAGCACAGGGAGTGGTGGAGGCTTCTGGGAGTTGCAGTCCAGGGAACATCTGGGACCCACAGGTTGAGAACCACTGTTTTAAACCAATGCACTTACCATATTTTTCGCTCCATGAGATGCATTGGATCATAAGACGCACCTAGTTTCTAGAGGTATGTGTAAGTGAAAAAAATATTCACACACACATAAGAATATAAGAAGAGCCCTGCTGGATCAGGCCAAAGGCCCATCTAGTCCATTTTCCTGTATCTCCCAGTGGCCCCACCAAATGCCTCAAAGGTGTCCATGCCAGTGTACAAGACTATACCCTGGTTTTAAGCCTGGAGATGACACACCTCCATCTTGGTTTGAAGAGATCTCAATATACAGCGGCTGCATCTCTTGGCCAAAGCAAGTTTCTCATAGGAAATAATGGAAACTGGGTCCCCAGAATGAATCATTTGAGTTTCCATTATCTCCGATGGAGAAATGTCCTTGGATAGAGGAGTATTTTGGTTTACGAGCAGATGGTACAGATGATGCTCACAAACCAGGGTGCCACTGTAACAGGTTCAGGGACTTATTGCTTTTTGTCTTTGTAACTTTGTCCTCCCAAAAAACTCTGTGAGGGAGGACGCCTCAGAGTGAGGGACTGGCTCCAGGTCACCGAGCCAGCTTTGAACATTACTTGGGGAAGAAGACACGGATCTCTCAAATATCAACCCAACACATTAGAAGTGACCCTTCCCTCCTTTTTCAAGGCAAATTTATCTCCTTTTTTTCCTTGGATGATTCCTGTCTTGTTGGAAAAAGGAAAAGAGATTCCATTTGAACATTAGGAAGTATTTCATGACGGTTAGAGCTGTTCGGCAGTGGAATATGCTGCCACAAAAGAGGGTGGTGGAGTCTCCTTCTTTGGAGGTTTTTAAGCAGAGGCTGGATGGCCCATCTGTCAGGAGTCCTGTGATGGGGGTTGGACTGGATGGCCCTTGAGGTCTCTTCCAACTCTATGATTCTATGAATCTATGGTTATATCCTAATCAGATCTGAATAACCGAGATATGTATCGACATGATTCTTTTTAATGTCTCTTGTAGGGGCTGGAACAATGCCTGGGGCAAGAGGTCTGTGGTTTCTTCCACTTTGTGACAAGAAGGAACCAGATCAGGTACGGGGAATCCAAGAATGGCTGGAGAGGTGGTTCTCCTTTTCTTATCTACTGGAAAATCAGAGAGTGACAAAGAGTCTAAAAGGAATAGCATCAAGGGCTCTTGAGCCCCTCCTCCTGTTTTCACTACATGTTCACTCAAAATCTGTATCAAGAAGGAAAAGATGGAGCCCCTCAGAGGCAAACCCTAAAAGCACACCTGCCTCCCCAAGTTTAAATTTGAAAAATAGTAAAAAAATTAAAACCAGGTTTCTGCCCTCTGATCCTACTGGAATGTTCACTTTGAGGACCTCGTATGCCTCCCATTATGTAGATAAATCAGGAAAATAGAAGCCGGACTTGCCATTTCCAAGTAATGTTTTCTTCCTCTCCAGGATCTGGAGCCCTTTGAGGAAGTGGCCGTGAGTTTCACCCGGGAGGAGTGGGCCCTGCTGGACCCGGACCAGAGATCCCTCCTCGGAGAAGTCACGGAGGAGATCCGTCAGATGGTGGCTTCTTTGGGTAAGGCTCCTCCTTTCCCTGGTTCAGACAGAGAGAAGTAACAGCAATCTCCAAATTTCAGAGCATGGTCTCCTTAGTCCTCCATTGGGGCATTCTGGGAGAAGTGGAGCCGGAATGAGGAAGTTGGAGTATGAAGCGGAGCCTCATGGCCCAGTAGTGAAGCAGACGTACTACTGTAGCCAGACTCTGTTCATGACCCAGGTTTCAATCCCAGGGAGATGGCTCAAGGTTCTCTCAGCTTTCCATTCTTCCGAGGTAGGTAGAATAAGTACCCAGCTCATGAGACAAGGCGGGGAAAACGTGTGCTGTGCATGAACACATTGTTAATCGCCTAGAGAGTGTCATCCGCACATTGATGCCCCCCATTCCCAAAACTCAACTCAAGACCTCTCTCAGTATGGGAGATAGAATTTAACGCTGCACTACCCCACAAATAGCCACTCAGTGGAACCACTTCTAAAGATAGGAACGGCACCCCTGGAGTTCAGGGACTGCCATCCCATGGAGCCTGTCCAAGAAGGAGGCTTGATCGATGGTATCAAACGATGGTGAGGGGCCCGCAAGACTCAACAGGTCCATCCTTGCCCTGTCCTTTGCATAAAGTAGGTCATTGTTTTCCCTAGAGGTATAATAAGATCCTCTGCAGGGTCTTCATTCACTCAAAAAGACAGGAGTCTTCGTGGTGCAGTGATTCAACTGCAGTCCTGCAGTCAAGACTCTGCTCACAGCCTGAGTTTGATCCCACCAGGCTCAAGTAACCAGTTCAAGGCTGACTCGGCCTCGCAGCCTTCCGCGTTCATTAAATTGAGCACCCATCTTGCTGAGGGAGGTGCATTGTGTAGGCGCCATAATTAAATTGTGAACTGCCCAAAGAATGCTTTCGAAGCTGTGGGTGATATATAAGCAGCACACTTTTTCTTTTTCATATCAAACTGGGCAGCAAAGGCCATTTCAGGATTGAATCCTGCCCTCAGACCTTCTCTGCTTGCACTTCAAGAAACAAACTGTTTCAAATAACATCTCTTTCTCCTCTTACAACATTGTTGGAAAATCTTCCATCTCCTAGTGGGGGAGTAGACACAGAGAAGAGCTGTTTTAACTGGTTGTGGAGCAGGGAAGGCTGAGGGGGCTCAGAAAAAGAGAGTGCCACCTACACCCGACCAAGTTGAGAGGGAGGAATGGATGGAAAAGCAGAGGAAACAGGAAGAGGCAAGGAATGCCCGAATAAGGGGGGATCGAGAAGAGGCGAGAAGGAGATTCGAAGGGTCCCTGTGGATTGGGGGAGCAGAAAGGGCAGGAAAGATGGACAAACCCACGTTGGTGGAGGTGGGGTTTGGAAAGGTTAAGAAGGGGAAACCACGTGTCTTACCCCCAGGATGGGAGTGGGTCTGGATGCAGGACCTCAATATGGGGAAATGGGAGAAAATGATGATTCCGCATGCTGAGGTGGAGAGTTACAGGAAACGGGTGCCTAAACAAGGCTGCTCTTATTGGGGAGAGCAGGCCAGAGAGTACAACAAGAAGCTGAAACGGATAAGGCAAGAGACAGCCATTGAGAAATGGATGGAGAAGTTGAAGGCGAAGGAGCGTTAGACCGGAAGGTACTCTTGTGGGAGGGGTTTGGCCCTTCGAGAGGACTTTCCTGTTCAGGGATGGCGGCGGAGGAGACGTGGACCCAAGGGGAGATTGGGGTGCAGACTACATAACCGACCCAGGAAATGGAGCCTCAGAAAGGGTCTGGTGGGGAGCCAACGTCTCCAGAGCAGAAGAGGGTTTGAACTCTCCTTTATTTACCCTGTCCAAAGACTCTAAGAATAACCCTTTTGTTAAAGATGTTACACCTGTTGATGTGGATGCAAGAAGAAGCACCTCCAAAGTTGTGGAAGAAGATAATAAAACACATGTTGGTTCATTCAAAAATGTCACTTTATTGAATTAAAAAAAGGGGGGGAGTCTGGCTGTCCGAGGAACCCTCACAAACTGGCGCCCAACTTGCGAGGCCTGATGCCCACCACAATACGGCAGACCAATGGTTGAGGCGAGTCATAGAAGGACAAGAAGCGGTGCTGAGACAAACGGCAGAACAAGAGAAACTCCTCACTGACAAAATGGCTGGAGGCTTGCTGCTGCCAGCAAACACGCACCATATTAAACTGCAGAAGATGGGCAAAGATGACCCGGTCGCCTTCCTGAATACATTCGAGAGGATCGCAAGGGCATCGAAATGGCCGAAAGAACAGTGGACACTAATCCTTACCCCGTGCCTGACTTGGGTTACCACTGGAAATAATCGATGCCATGGACCCAGAAGAAGCGGGGGACTACGAAAAAGCCAAGGAGGCTATATTAAACACCACGAATCTACACGAGGAAGCCTATCGAAAGATGTTTTGGGAATCCAAATGGAGGCCGGGGATTCATCCGAGGACACTAGCCCAGAGGTGAAAGATTTATGCAAATCGGTGGGTGAAACCGGCCGGGAAGATGGCAGACCAAATACTGGAGGTGATCACGGAGCTCGGTCACTCTGCACAAACCAGCGTCACTAGAAGGAGGTGTGGCACTATTAGAAGACTACCTGGGGGCGGAGAACGCCGGAAGAGGACCCAGTCAGGTGGGTCTGGAGAAGGAGAAGACGACACGCCCTACAGCGATGCAGCAGGACCGTGGAGGGGCAGCAGTGGTCGTTTCAAGGAAAAAGCGAGAGACCCCGCTACGGAGCGCAGGGCAAGGACAGAGGGCTGAGATGGGGGAGGACATTTCCAACCCGTGCAAGGTGACCTTGGGGGCAGGGAGAGATAGTAGGGGACCGGTGTGTTTTCGATGCGGCCAATTCGGCCACATGCAAAAATTCTGCACAAGGAAAGATTGCACCTGGGCCGTGGCACAGGCCTACGTGGTACAGGTGGGTGAGAATCACCCCGGGTGGACTGTAATGGTGAAAGTTAATGGGAAACTAAGACAAGCTTTGATCGACACTGGGTGCAACCGAACCCTAGTAAGGGTTTATTCGGTGTATCCATGGGGACGTAAAGGAATACCAGACCGCGGTGGTAACCCTCAAAGTAGAGAAATGGAGGTGGGGGTTGTAGCAGGACAAACGAGAGAGATGCTGTTGGGAAGAGACTGCCTGGGGATTGAGAAACTAATGCTGAAGATGTGTGAAAGGGGGAATTAAAAAGAACAAGGACGGACTTGGAGTTACTGAAAGCTAATCGAGAACAGGTTCAGAATTGGCAGCAGGAAGATATTAGTCTACAGGGGGTGTGGCAACAAACCAGGGAAGAGGGACTCACACCCCCAGGGGAGCGAGGCTTCGAGATGCAGCAAGGGGTAATTTACTTTATAGATAGAGGGAGCCGGGAGGAGAAAAGTAGAATGGTACTGCCTCGTTGGCTTCGAGAATTAGTGCTTGGCTTAGCCCACAACATTCCCATGTTGGGGCACCTAGCAGTAAAGAAGACCCTAGACCGGGTCAAGCAGAGGTCCTTTTGGCCCCAGATGTACCATGACGTAGAGGCATATTGCAAATCCTGCCCTGTGTGCCAAAGGGTACAAGCAAAACCACCCCCTGAAGGTCCCCTGGTCCCACTACCCTTGTAGATCATCCCTTCGTTCGGATAGCTCTTGATATAGTGGGGCCTCTCACCAAATCGGTGGGGGGGCATCAGTTCATAGTGGTCATCATTGACTGTGCCACTCGCTACCCAGAAGCGTTTTCCTTGCGAACTAATACAGCTAAGAAACTAGCCAAAGAATTAATTGCTGTATTCTGAAGGGTGGACTTCCCCAAGGAGGTCCTGACAGATCAGGGCTGAAATTTCATGAGCGAGAGCCTTCAACAAATCAAGCTGTTAAAAACTAGCATCTATCATCCCCAGGCCAATGGCCTGGTTGAAAGGTTCAATAGGACATTGAAAGGGATGCTGAGGAAACTGGCAGCAAATAGACTGGGGAAGTGGCACCTAATGCTGGCCCCGTTGATGTTTGCAGTAAGAGAAATTCCCCAGGCATCCACTGGGTTCTCCTCCTTTGAACTCTTGTATGGTAGGCAACCCAGGGGATGCTAGATATAGTTAAAGAGTGCTGGGACGAGGGGGAGGACAATTCACAAAACCTAGTACAGCAAACCATAGATCTGAGAGAGCATATTAGGGAGACCTCTTCGCTGGCTAAAGAAGCTTTGGGTAGAGCACAGGGTAGAGACGATACGACCAAAGGGTCAGGGTGAGATGGCTTGAGCCGGGGGGAAAGGTGTTATTGTTGCTTCTCAAAGAAACGGTCTAAACTGATAACACAATGGCAAGAACCTTATACATTTTTGCATGGGATCCTTCCCAAATCCCCATCAAATCACACATCTTATTCATGTCCAAATATTACACAATAATAATCATGGGTCCACACAGGCCTAGCTGATTTTTATTCAAGATCAACCCAAAACCAATCTTAAAATCTAGAAACCATCTCTGCCCACAGATTGCATATCAAAAATCAGGGCTCTGTCAGCACTGACCAACCCCTGATTTTAGGTGTGCAATCAGTGCAGAGCCATGTGCTGACGGACCCGGTTTTGGGTGTACAATCTCTGTGTAAGGATGGGTTTTATGATGTAAGATTGGTTTGGGAGTAGAGATGGGCACGACCAGAAAAAATTACGTTTCGAGTTGTCGTTTGTTGGGACGGGCCCATTTCGGGTCGTTTCCTTTTATCGCGATTTTTTTCAAAAATTTGTCGTTTCCGTTTGTCGTCTGTCGTTTGTACAGTGGTTTAAGGAGCGTAACGTGTAGCCGCCGTTATACATTATGTTGGGGTTGTTAGTGTGACAGGAAACCTCGTCGGCACTTCTCTGTCTCACTAAGAACATTTGGGGGTTAGTGTGTCAGAGGAACCTCGTCGGTGCTTCTCTGACTCACTAAGAAGGAAAGGATACTGGCGTACTGCCGTACAGGTTACGCTTAGGGAGGGAGGGAGTGGGTCTCTGGATTTGAAGGCACCTCTCTAGGTGCATCACTCTGACCCACTAAGAAGGGAAGTGTACTTGCGTTCGAATCTGGGTTAGGGTTGGGGTTAGGGTAAGGGCTAGGCTTAGGGTTACGGTTAAGGTTAGGGTGGGTTAGTGGGCTGCACCTCTGGGTGCCTCTGACCCACTAAGAAGGACAGTGTACTGGCGTATGGGTTAGGGTTAGGGTTAGGGTTAGGGTTAGGGCTGGTGGGCTTTTTATGCCCTCTCTGGCACATCCAGAAGTCTCAGCAAAACCTGGCCATGTGATTGGTGGAATGGCTCCAAAAATTTGCATGGGCCCATCCCATGGCCAGCCCATCATTGCGCGTGCACAGGTGTAAAAAAAATAAAAATAAAATAAAATAAAATAAAATCAATACGACGTTTTATTGCTATAAAAAAACCCACTGCTGCTACTATAAAAATTCAGGCATTTAAAATACCTAATTTTCACATGTTTCTGTGGTGCTTTGGTGGGTTTTTGGACCACGATTTCAAAAGAAAAATTGCGGTCCCCATTTTGGATCCCCCCCACCGCATGGCAAATGGAGACGACGAGGATGACCCCCCGCCAGCCTGGTGCAAGCAGCCCAGGACAGGAGGGGGGGAAGGCCGGGGACCCCCCCAGAAACCACCCTTCGGTAGGTGCCCTCACTGAGGCAGGCATATTTTCGCCTGCTTTTATGGCCGGGAATCGTTTTTTTTTTTTTTTTTAAACTTTTTTTCTGTGCTGCTTGGCATTGCGCGATCGCCACGATGCCATGAACGACAACGAAAAATCAGACCCAATTTTTCTTTTTCGGTTCGGGTTCGAGCTGGAGCGGAGTAATTCTCGTTACCGTTACCCGTTACGTAACGATAACGAGAACCGAAAACGGAAACGACAATTTCGCCTAGTCGTGCCCATGTTTATTTGGGAGCGTTCCCGGGTAAAAAGTAGATCCATGTGGATCCGTGCCTTGGATCCATGTTTTTGCGTCACTTTGGAGCCATGCGCTGATGGACTCCTGATTTTTCTTTAGTGCAGTCTGTGGGCAGACATGGGATCTATGATGTGTGATTGATTTGGGGGCGGTCCTGGGTAAAAATCAGTTGGATCCATTGTGGGGATTTCATACCCCGATAGCTCTGTACCCCAAGAAATGGGCAGAGCACAAAGCGCACCTAAAGGAAACTGAAGGTCTAGGAGGGCTGCTTGACCTGTTATTTCCCAGCAGTCCCCAGGACCAAGCAGATACCAGGATGTGCTGATGAAGACCAGAGCAAACAGGAGGCCAGGAAGACAGGATATCAGGATACAGACCAAGAGCCCCTTTCTGTCCTTATCAGTAATGCCTCACTAGCTAGGGAGCATCCCCGCCCGACCTATGGATTCTATTTCCTGTGCCTGTTTACTGAGTATGGTCTCACAGATAAGGCTTGCATCCTCCTCCCACCGAGGAACGTCCTTCCTGTATCTATTGTGCTTACTCTCTTAATAAAGACTGGGCTCAGGCAGTAGGACAAGGAGAATCATCACCACACAATCACTCACATGCACGCATGCCTCCACACATTCAGACACACAGAGACATCCATGGAGTCCAGATAGAGAATGTTGCCTGAGCACCAGATATTGCACCCCGAAACTCTGTGTCCGTGTGATCCGTAACGCAACAATCCGTGCCTTGGATCCATGTCTTTGTGCCATTGCAGAGCACTGCGTTGTCAGACTCCTGATTTTTGATGTGTCATCTGTGGGCAGAGATGCTCTGTATATGTGATAGTGGTTTTACCATGATACAATGTAAAAAACATATGAAATCAGGTGGATTCACACGATGGATCCATGTGTTTGCGCCACTGCGGAGCCAAGCGTTGGAAGGGTGCATGATTATGATTGCGTAATAATTTGGATATGAATGAGATATGTGATTTGATGGTGATCTGGGGAGGATCCCATGCAAAAATCATATGAAATGAGGATCCGTCATGGTCCGCCTTGAACCAGACCCAGAAAAGTGGCCGTGGTCTGGACATGACCGTGATGAGACGCTAAATCTCGGCTGTCCGGTCGTCGGAGCTTATCGGAATGCTTCAGAACAATTAAACAGCATGAATTCTTCAGTTATGTATTCGTGTAAGAAACATTTTAATTGAGCTGTGAGTTGCTTTTGAGAGACTCGTTTTGACAGATTTATGAGATGAAACACATCTGGTTAAAACCGAAAGTAAGGTTCTCTGTCGAAAGCCTGAGAAAAAGCAATTAATTAACTCAGCCTGGAAAACCTAAGGTCGCTGATAATACTGGACTCCTTCAGATGCTTATCGGTTGGAGGTTTGTTTTAGACAATTTATGAGCTTATAAGCAGAGGCACATAACAAGCAGTGGCAAAACAGCGGCAAACAACGATTTGGCTTTTGAAGCTGGATTTTTTTTTCTTTTGCTTTTAACTGAAGTAACACTGGTGAATGTGATTGCCATATATTTATAACAAGAATACACCTTAGGACTAAAGCATCTTAAAGATCTGAAGAAAAGAGTTTGCTTTTCCTGGGATCTGGTTGCCTGGTTCCCTGGGACCTGTCCACCCGCACTTTCTCTCTTAGGACTCCCTCTGATCACACTCTCGTATCCTAGCAGAGGAAAGCCTGGGGAGAAAAAAGAGTGTGTGTGCATTTCATTCTCTCAATCTCTCCCCCCCTTTCACCGGCATATTGTAATGATCTCACGCACTGATGCCACCATGTTGCCCCATCCCTTCGCCTCGGAGGAACAGGAGTTTTGGCAACGGGAGTTCTTCCTTTTTGCCAAGCAAATTTGTACAAAGTGGGGGGGGGGAGGAGAAGAGGAGGGTTGCGGCCGCAGGCTGGAGCGGTGGTGCTGTGATTGCAGGAATGCCATGTCTGCTTCTGCCTCCCCCCCCCCCACAAACACAAACTCACTTCATCCCCCCCCAGGCAATTGGGGACTCCCCGTGGGCCACCTTTGCCCCATATCTGCTACTGTATTTTTACAGTTATGAAGTAGCAAAATTTTAATAATAATAATTTTATGGTTGGGGGGTTACCACAACATGAGGAACTGTATTCAAGGATCACGACATTAGGACGGTTGAGAATCACTGCATCGTTAAGCAGATCTGGAAGTTGAGTCATGGCAGTCGGACTTCTTTTCTTGAGAGATTGAAATGTATCGCTACTCATTTAAGCAGCTTCATCTGTCTTGGATGAGTAGCAAAACGTTTCAGTCTCTCGATAAAAGAAGTCCAGTTGCCGTGATTCAACTTCCAGATTAACTCATCTGGATGACTATCTTCACAGACATTGTTAATCAGGGTTCATTTTTAGATGTAAGTCTTAGACTTAGTTCCTTTTGTAGTCTGCTTCATGTTCCTTTGACCATCTAAAGTCCTCTCAGCTCTGTTGCTCATAGGATTCCTACAAGACAATCTTCACCAGATAATGGGAACATCTGTTACTGTCTTCCTCCAGCAAGCCATTAACGTTCTTTCCTAGGGTCATTTTCCATTAAAGCACTAGTTGGATCATTTAGATCAGAGGCTTGCAGAAATCCTGGTCAAGGCAGAGAGCAGCAAAGGTTTAGGAGACTTTTAGCTCAAGAAGAGCTGGGGACCTAAGGATGGTTCCCCCCCCTTGCAGAGTCTTCTGTCTCTTCCACTTGGAATTCAATCAAATCTATGCTTGTTGTTTTTCCAACAGGTCAGGAAAGTTACATCAGAAGAGAGCCCGACAATTGCTCCATGCCTGGGAAGTGTTTTGCTGAAGGAGTTGCACTTACAGTTCAGGAGACAGTCCATGCTGTGAACATCTATTTGAGTGATCAAGAATCCGGAACAGGTTTTGATAGGAAACTGCAGCCTGGGAACCACCAGAAAATCGAAAAAGGAGAAAATAAAGGTCCAAACCAGGAAGACAGGAAGTATATGTCCAGAAATTCTTCCCTCCCAGTGGAGCAGGGACCAGCTACAATAGATGAATTGTGCAACTTTCAAGAATATAAAAAAGGCCTTTTCTTCATCTCAAGCCTTGGTGCTACTCATATAATCCCGACAGGAGATAAACCATACAAATGCAAGCACTGTGGAAAGGGTTTTATCTTCACTTCAGATATTCTCATGCACCAGAGAGTCCACATGGGAGAGAAGCCATACAAGTGCAAGGAATGTGGGAACCATAGTGGAGACAGAACATTTCAGTGCAAGAACTGTGGGATATCTTTTGGTCGGAATTCAGACCTTCTGGCACACGAGAGAATCCACACAGGAGAGAAGCCATACAAGTGTCAGGAATGTGGGAAATCTTTTGCACAGAATTCAGACCTTCTGAAACACCTGAGAGTCCACACAGGAGAGAAGACATACAAGTGCCAGGAATGTGGGAAATGTTTTGCACGCAATTGTAACCTTCTGACACACCAGAGAGTCCACACAGGAGAGAAGCCATACAAGTGCCAGGAATGTGGGAAATGTTTTGGTCAGAATTCAGCCCTTTTGGTACACAAGAGGGTCCACACAGGAGAGAAGCCATACAAGTGCCAACAATGTGGGAAATGTTTTCGTCACAATTCTAACGTTCTGTCACACCAGAGAGTTCACACAGGAGAGAAGCCATACAAGTGCCAGGAATGTGGGAAATGTTTTGGTCTGAATTCAGACCTTCTGACACACCAGAGAGTTCACACAGGAGAGAAGCCATACAAGTGCCAGGAATGTGGGAAATGTTTTTCTCAGAATTCATCTCTTCTGACACACCAAAGAGTCCACACAGGAGAGAAGCCATACAAGTGCCAGGAATGCGGGAAATGTTTTGCTCAGAATTCAAACCTTCTAAAACACCAGAGAGTCCACACAGGAGAGAAGCCATACATGTGTCAGGAATGTGGGAAATGTTTTGCACAGAGTCCAACCCTTCTGATGCACCAGAGAGTCCACACAGGAGAAAAGCCGTACAAGTGCCAGGAATGTGGAAAATGTTTTACTCAGCATTCAAACCTTCTGGTACACCAGAAGAATTTTTGTGCAGGATTCATACCTTCTAAAACACCAGAAAGTCCATGCTGGAGAGAAGCCATACAAGTACCAGGAATTTAGAAAATGTTTTGCTCACTCTTCTAACTTTCTGAAACACCAGGGAATCCTTACTGGAGAGAAATCATACAAATGCCAGGAGCATGGGAAATAGCATGGGGCCAGGTTAGCTGAAGGAACATCTCATTCCAATTACATCAACCCGTTCCACCCGTTCATGCAGGGAGGGCATGTGTCAGGCCCCTGCCAGAACCTATTCCAGAGACTAAAGAGTTAATGCCTGAAGACCCCAGATGGGGTTTCTGGGCTGTCAGTTCCTCCAGCAGCTGCACAGGACAGTGACTCAGTGTCTAGAGGGCTGCTTGTCGAAGGCAGCAAAGACTTACAAACAGGAGAAGCAGATACAAGCTTTATCTGAGCCACCGACCTCTACATTTAGGGAGTCCTGAGTTTTGACAGGGTTAGTTTCTGGGGAAGTTATTTTGCTCTCTGGAGACATGAATTAAGCATTCAGGACAGACAAATTGTGGGAGTAATGCGTTGTTACCACCACTTGCTACTGCTTTGCTGCTTGATCCTTGTTCCTGCTTGGCATGACCCTCGACCTCATCTCTCTTGGCTCTGGACTTTCTCAGTGGACCTGGCGCAAGCTACCATTGGCATTCTGGCTTTGACCTCTGGACTGTTTATTTTGGACTCTGCTTTGCTCTCTGAATAGGCATGACCTTGCTATAGGTTTCCTGGACTTTGATTTACTTCTGATTTGCTGTATTGGGGTTTGGCTCTGAGTTTCCAGTAAAAGCCTGAACTTACCTGTGTGTGTGAGTCTGTGGTTCATGACAGCATGATGCAGTCTCTGTCAACAAGAGAATTTCACCTGAAGGCATCTAGGAGATGAGCCTTCTCTGCAGTGGCCCTAGCTCTCTGGAACAGCAGCCCCCCCAGAGGTGAGACAGGCACCCTCACTTCTGGCCTTCCGGAAGAGTCTGAAAAGTTGGTTCTGCCAGCTTGCCTGGAATGGGACAAGTAGCCAGCACTTGTGGAGATGGCTAACATCATAAGAGTCCGTCTCTTTTAAAGCCCCACTGCTTACCCCAATAATTATTTATATGTGTATTGTTTAGATGTTTTTCTACACTTTTTAAGTATTGCTTTATTGTTTTTTATATTGTAAATCACTCAGAGCCCCTCTGGGAAGATGGGGGGTGACATATAAACAAACAAACAAACAAACAAATAAAGTTTTCCTCATAATTCTAACTTTCTGAAACACCAGTGAATCCAAACCTGAAATAAACTGTACAAATGCCAGGAATGTGGGAAATACTTTTCTCTGAATTAATACCTTCTGAGATACCATGGAATCCATTTTAGAGTGAAGCCTTACAAATGCCAGGAGTGTGGTAAATGTTTCTCTTGGGGAATTCACAGCTTTGGAAACACTATGAAATCATAGAAGTTTCAGAGAGGGTAGCCGTGTTAGTCTTTTCAAGAATTTCAGGCAAAAATCAAAGAAAAACAAAACAAAACAAAATACACAAACATGTGGCACCTTAAAAACTAACTTTCATATTATAATGTAAAGTTTTGTGCATATGTGCACTTTTTCAGACATATATAGCAGCAGAATGAGGTGTGAGATAATATAACTGTCCCTCCTCTTCTCCCCCCTCCTCCTCCCTCCCCTCCCCTATCCACCCCCCACCTCTATATGCTACAGCCTATGATATCTAGGCCACAACCCATAAATATCTGCTATGAAATGTATATCTCAGCTCATATTATATCTCACACCTCATTCTGCTGCTATATATGTCTGAAGAAGTGCACATGTGCATGAAACATTACATTAAAATATGAAAGTTAGTCTTTAAGGTGCCACATGTTTGTGTCTTTTGTTTTGTTTTGTTTTGTTTTTCTATGAAATCACAGAATCATTGAGTTGGAAAAGAGGTTATCACATAATTGAATGCCCAAATATTTTAATGAAAGTACCTGCTCATTGATACGCCCATTCAATGACCAGTTATGCTTGTGAGCTGTCTTCCCAAAGACCATCTTCATTTTGGTGTAGTTGATTGTTAGCCGTTCCTCTTTACAGAGCAGTCCAAATTTGGAGAGCATTCTTTTAAGACCAATTTTATTCAAAGATAGCAAAACCAGGTGATCAGCATAAAGTGATATTGATATCTTCCTACCACCAATGGTTGGGGGGAAGAATGAGGGTGTCGACATTTGCGGGATCAAGATGTTAATGTAAAAATTTAATTGTATCTCCTATCAATGTTTGTTTTTGCCAGTTTACACCAGAGGCGTTCTCTATCAGGTCGAAGGCTAATGAAAAATCCACAAAGGAAGTGTAAATATATTTATTAGGTGGTTTAGTGATGCCAGGACCCTGCCTGTCATAGAACCTGAATGTGAAGGGTTAAATGCTGAAGAACAGCAGGAGGAGCCTTGCAGTTCAACTCAGCAGGCAGCTGAGGCTGAGGACGCAGCTGAGGGCACATCTCCTCCTATGAGGGCTAGGAACAGGATCCTGCAAAGAAGAACTAACAGGAGAGCCAGGGAAAGGATCTTTAATGATAGGCATAGAATTAGATCTGAAAGCCCTGAGTTCTAGCAGGAGCCTTGCCAGAGATATGGGTGTGTTCCCTGGTTTAGGATAAAGCTAGCAAGTTTACCCTGAAACCTCTGTGGGAGCAACGCGTCACTTACCTTGTCACCACGTTCCTGTGTGTATCCAGACTCTGTTTCCTGACCTTGGACCGGCTTTCTGACTACGACGTTTCTCTGTACCCTTGAACTTGGCATTTGGATCTGTAAGGTATTTTGGCTTTGATTCGGACTGTACTTTGTTTGTTATCTGGATTACAACTAAAGGAAGTTCCTGGCAAAGAACTGAACTTGGCTTGCCGTGTATTCTGTGTACGGGGCTTGACAGTTTGCTCCCACCCACCAAACTTATTCAAGCAGAATGGAGAAGGAGGGGGCTGTTGGAATGACTCCACTGGAAGCTTTGCAAAATCAAGTACTGTTTTTGTCTCAAGCAATTGTTCAATTGCAGCAAGCTCCAGCATCATTACAGCCTCGTTGCCCTTTGCTGCCTCCTGACCGGTTTGAAGGCAAGTTAGAGGAATTCCCTGCATTCATGGCCCAATGCAAGCTGTTCATTGAGGTGCGGGCTCAAGAATTTCCTACTGAGAGGTCTAAGGTCTGTTTCATTATCAGTTTATTGAAAGGTCAGGCAGCTAAATGGGCGACTCCTTTACTCCTCAGTGCTTCACCTTTGTTGGATAATTACCAGGCTTTTCTGAACCATATTTCTTAAGCCTTTCAGAACCCCGTGCAGGCTGCTACTGCCAACAGGAGACTCAGAGCCTTGAAACAGGGCAAAGACTCAGTGTTTAATTACACTACTGCATTTCGTTTGATAGCTCAGGATTTGCAGTGGAACGAGACGGCACTGATTTCTCAATATATGGAAGGTTTGGCAGATGAAGTGCTGGATGAACTCTGTAGGGTAGAACAACCAAACACTTTGCAGGAGCTCATTACTCTGTGTTTGAGAATTGATGGACGCCTGGAAAGCCGTTGTCTCTCCCGAGGCCAGAACTGCAACCAGCAACCTCTGCCAGCTGTGTCTCATCTGCAATCCCGGGAGGCTCGTGAAGTAGATCCAGAACCTATGCAACTGGGAGCTGCTCGACCACGCCTTACCCCGGAGGAAAAGGCAAGACGACGCTTTCATCATCTCTGCCTGTACTGTGAGGGAGGAGGACATTTTGCTTCTAATTGCCCTTTGAAGCGTTCCTCAGTTAGAGCTGCTATCTCTCCAGCAGTAAAAGGGCAGCTCCATCCTTGAAGGAACCTCGAGGAATGGAGCATACCGAAAGACTCCCAGGTAATACTATTACACCTCAAGGACCTTTTCTGCTACCTGTGACTTTAGGGCTCCCTGATGGTCGGGAGATTCTGGTGTATGCTATGGTAGATTCTGGGGCAGCTCATTGTTTTGTGGATGCTGGGTTTGTGCGGTACCATCGGATTCCAGTACAAAATAAGGACACCCCTTTGCTGGTGGAATCCATTGAGGGTCGGTTACTTCGTTCTGGGCCGGTAGCTCAGGAAACCTGTCCCCTTACCCTTCAGGTAATGGATCATAATGAGCAGATTAGCTTTAATGTAACCCATATGCCCCAGTTTCCTCTTGTTTTGTGACTTTCCTGGTTGCGAGCTCATAATCCACTGGTGGATTGGGTGCAAGGGGAATTATATTTCAAGGTCCCTTGTTCAAAGCAACATTCCTCCACTATCCTGGCATCTGCTCATGATACATCTGACCCTGTCTTGCCCCAGGCATATCAAGACTTTGCCGATGTATTTGAAGAAAAGGGGCTGACAAGCTACCTCCACATCGACCCTATGACTGTGCCATTGATTTGATTCCTGGGGCACCTCTTCCTGTAGCACGAGTCTATCCCATGTCTGAACCTGAATTAGAAGCTTTAAGGGCTTTTCTAGATAAAAATCTTCGACGTGGATTCATACGCCCTTCCAAATCACCATTGTTGGCACCAGTGATATTTGTCAAGAAGAAGGGAGGGAGCTTCGTCCTTGTAATGATTATAGAGCACTCAACAAGATCACTATTAGGGACCGGTACCCTTTACCTTTAATCTCTGAACTTTTGGACCGGTTAAAAGGGGCTAAGTGTTATACTAAGCTAGACCTTCGGGGGGCGTATAATTTG
Source organism: Phrynocephalus forsythii (assembly GCA_029282475.1). Taxonomy (NCBI): domain Eukaryota; kingdom Metazoa; phylum Chordata; class Lepidosauria; order Squamata; family Agamidae; genus Phrynocephalus; species Phrynocephalus forsythii. The sequence continues at coordinate 7,078,220 of JAPFRF010000024.1, forward strand.
GTACGTATCCGCAAAGGAGATGAATGGAAAACTGCATTCCGGACCCGGCACGCCAATATGAACATTTAGTAATGCCTTTTGGTCTGACCAATGCACCTAATGTGTTTCAGCGGATGGTGAGTGACATTTTCCAGGATCTCCTAGATCGTTGTGTGGTTGTGTATTTAGATGACATTCTGATTTACTCCACTGACCCAGTTCAGCATGTTAAAGATGTTCGTCAGGTATTTCAGCGTCTCCGGGAAAACGGACTCTATGCTAAACTGGAAAAATGTGAGTTCAACATTGAAGAGGGTGAATTCCTGGGGCATATCATTTCTCCCCAGGGAATCCGCATGGACCCCAAGAAAGTAGAGGCTGTGTTGTCATGGCAGCAACCACAAAATCATAAGGACTTGCAGCGGTTCCTTTGCTTCGCTAACTACTATCGTCAGTTCATTCCTGCTTACGCTGACATTGCTGCACCTTTAAACCGTCTCCTCCATCCCAAAGAGCCTTTCCGGTGGTCTCCGGAAGCAGAGAAAGCTTTCTCTACCTTGAAGACCCGCTTCACTTCAGCCTATACTTCGCTACCCTGATCCACAACTGCCGTTCATAGTGGAGGCTGATGCATATAGTGTTGCCTTGGGAGCAGTATTATCTCAACAAGAGGATCCCTCCCAAATCCCGCGCCCCTGTGCCTTCTCTACTCGGCAATTAAAACCTGTAGAAAAGAATTATACGATTTGGGAGCGTGAACTGTTGGTCATCAAAACAGCTTTTGATGTATGGAGGCATTACCTTGAGGGAGCCCGACACCCTGTGCAAGTGCTAACTGATCACAGAAACCTGGAACATTTACAAACAGCTTGGCGATTGTCTCAGCGACAAATCCGGTAGTCTTTATTCTTTTCCTGGTTTGATTTTCGTATCAAGTATATTCCTGAAGCTCAGAATAAGAAAGCTGATGCATTATCTAGAAAACCTGAATATGCGGCACCAGTGAAAGAGACCTTAGTGGCACCCATCTTGCCTCCCTCCGTGTTCGCAGCCACAAGTCCGTGTCCCAGCTTGGCAGAAGAAATCCGGAAGTCTTAAGCTCAAGATCCATGGACTCAGCAACGTCTTCAAGAACTTCAAAATGGGGAGCATGGAGAGTTTTCTGCACAACAAGGGTTACTACTACATCGAGGAAGGTTATATGTTCCTGCTGGTCCCCTTCATAATCAGGTATTGCATCTTTCTCATGATTCTTTACCTGCTAGACACTTTGGACTTTATAAAACCCTGCATCTTCTCACAAGGGAGTTCTGGTGGCCACAGCTCCGAGCTGATGTTACCAGATATGTGGGGTCCTGTGAAGTGTGTCGGCGAGCAAAGGATGTGGTGGCTAAACCTTCGGGTCTGTTGCATCCTTTGCCAACACCCTCTGGTCCTTGGAATGCTGTGTCACTGGATTTCATCACGGATCTTCCTCGCTCCAAAGGATTTACCTGCATCCTGGTTTTCGTAGATTTGTTCACCAAAATGGCCCACTTCGTTCCTTGTCCTAAACCTCCTACCGCAGCAGAAACAGCTCATCATTATTTACAACACCTCTTCAGGCTTCATGGTTTACCTGAACACCTTATTTCGGATTGTGGACCCCAATTCACCTCTCATTTCTGGCAAGCTATGCACAAGGCACTAGGAACCCAAGTCCACCTGTCATCCGCTTATCACCCCCAGTCAGATGGTCAGACTGAGCGCACCAATGCCACCTTGGAACAATATTTACGCTGCTACACATGTTATCAACAGGGCAATTGGGCGCATTTGTTGCCTTTAGCCGAATTTGCATACAATAATGCGGTACATTCATCCATTCGTCAAACCCCATTTATGGCCAACTATGGATACCATCCTCAGTACTTTCCCACCATCCTTCCTTCCACCTCTGTACCAGCTACCGATGCTTACCTTCAAGAACTTCATAGCATTCAAAAACTATTAAAAGAACAACTTAATCATGTTAAGGAAGCATATAAGAAGGCAGCGGACAAGAAAAGGCAAGAAGGTCCACAGTTCAATCCGGGCATGAAGGTTTGGCTCTCTACCCGATATCGTAAGGACTTGCAGCGGTTCCTTTGCTTCGCTAACTACTATCGTCAGTTCATTCCTGCTTACGCTGACATTGCTGCACCTTTAAACCGTCTCCTCCCCAAAGAGCCTTTCTGGTGGACTCCGGAAGCAGAGAAGGCTTTCTCTACCTTGAAGACCCACTTCACTTCGGAGCCTATACTTCGCTACCCTGATCCACAACTGCCGTTCATAGTGGAGGCTGATGCATCTAGCGTTGCCTTGGGAGCAGTATATCTCAGCTCATATTATATCTCACACCTCATTCTGCTGCTATATATGTCTGAAGAAGTGCACATGTGCATGAAACATTACATTAAAATATGAAAGTTAGTCTTTAAGGTGCCACATGTTTGTGTCTTTTGTTTTGTTTTGTTTTGTTTTTCTATGAAATCACAGAATCATTGAGTTGGAAAAGAGGTTATCACATAATTGAATGCCCAAATATTTTAATGAAAGTACCTGCTCATTGATACGCCCATTCAATGACCAGTTATGCTTGTGAGCTGTCTTCCCAAAGACCATCTTCATTTTGGTGTAGTTGATTGTTAGCCGTTCCTCTTTACAGAGCAGTCCAAATTTGGAGAGCATTCTTTTAAGACCAATTTTATTCAAAGATAGCAAAACCAGGTGATCAGCATAAAGTGATATTGATATCTTCCTACCACCAATGGTTGGGGGGAAGAATGAGGGTGTCGACATTTGCGGGATCAAGATGTTAATGTAAAAATTTAATTGTATCTCCTATCAATGTTTGTTTTTGCCAGTTTACACCAGAGGCGTTCTCTATCAGGTCGAAGGCTAATGAAAAATCCACAAAGGAAGTGTAAATATATTTATTAGGTGGTTTAGTGATGCCAGGACCCTGCCTGTCATAGAACCTGAATGTGAAGGGTTAAATGCTGAAGAACAGCAGGAGGAGCCTTGCAGTTCAACTCAGCAGGCAGCTGAGGCTGAGGACGCAGCTGAGGGCACATCTCCTCCTATGAGGGCTAGGAACAGGATCCTGCAAAGAAGAACTAACAGGAGAGCCAGGAAAGGATCTTTAATGATAGGCATAGAATTAGATCTGAAAGCCCTGAGTTCTAGCAGGAGCCTTGCCAGAGATATGGGTGTGTTCCCTGGTTTAGGATAAAGCTAGCAAGTTTACCCTGAAACCTCTGTGGGAGCAACGCGTCACTTACCTTGTCACCACGTTCCTGTGTGTATCCAGACTCTGTTTCCTGACCTTGGACCGGCTTTCTGACTACGACGTTTCTCTGTACCCTTGAACTTGGCATTTGGATCTGTAAGGTATTTTGGCTTTGATTCGGACTGTACTTTGTTTGTTATCTGGATTACAACTAAAGGAAGTTCCTGGCAAAGAACTGAACTTGGCTTGCCGTGTATTCTGTGTAATGGGCTTGACAGTTTGCTCCCACCCACCAAACTTATTCAAGCAGAATGGAGAAGGAGGGGGCTGTTGGAATGACTCCACTGGAAGCTTTGCAAAATCAAGTACTGTTTTTGTCTCAAGCAATTGTTCAATTGCAGCAAGCTCCAGCATCATTACAGCCTCGTTGCCCTTTGCTGCCTCCTGACCGGTTTGAAGGCAAGTTAGAGGAATTCCCTGCATTCATGGCCCAATGCAAGCTGTTCATTGAGGTGCGGGCTCAAGAATTTCCTACTGAGAGGTCTAAGGTCTGTTTCATTATCAGTTTATTGAAAGGTCAGGCAGCTAAATGGGCGACTCCTTTACTCCTCAGTGCTTCACCTTTGTTGGATAATTACCAGGCTTTTCTGAACCATATTTCTTAAGCCTTTCAGAACCCCGTGCAGGCTGCTACTGCCAACAGGAGACTCAGAGCCTTGAAACAGGGCAAAGACTCAGTGTTTAATTACACTACTGCATTTCGTTTGATAGCTCAGGATTTGCAGTGGAACGAGACGGCACTGATTTCTCAATATATGGAAGGTTTGGCAGATGAAGTGCTGGATGAACTCTGTAGGGTAGAACAACCAAACACTTTGCAGGAGCTCATTACTCTGTGTTTGAGAATTGATGGACGCCTGGAAAGCCGTTGTCTCTCCCGAGGCCAGAACTGCAACCAGCAACCTCTGCCAGCTGTGTCTCATCTGCAATCCCGGGAGGCTCGTGAAGTAGATCCAGAACCTATGCAACTGGGAGCTGCTCGACCACGCCTTACCCCGGAGGAAAAGGCAAGACGACGCTTTCATCATCTCTGCCTGTACTGTGAGGGAGGAGGACATTTTGCTTCTAATTGCCCTTTGAAGCGTTCCTCAGTTAGAGCTGCTATCTCTCCAGCAGTAAAAGGGCAGCTCCATCCTTGAAGGAACCTCGAGGAATGGAGCATACCGAAAGACTCCCAGGTAATACTATTACACCTCAAGGACCTTTTCTGCTACCTGTGACTTTAGGGCTCCCTGATGGTCGGGAGATTCTGGTGTATGCTATGGTAGATTCTGGGGCAGCTCATTGTTTTGTGGATGCTGGGTTTGTGCGGTACCATCGGATTCCAGTACAAAATAAGGACACCCCTTTGCTGGTGGAATCCATTGAGGGTCGGTTACTTCGTTCTGGGCCGGTAGCTCAGGAAACCTGTCCCCTTACCCTTCAGGTAATGGATCATAATGAGCAGATTAGCTTTAATGTAACCCATATGCCCCAGTTTCCTCTTGTTTTGTGACTTTCCTGGTTGCGAGCTCATAATCCACTGGTGGATTGGGTGCAAGGGGAATTATATTTCAAGGTCCCTTGTTCAAAGCAACATTCCTCCACTATCCTGGCATCTGCTCATGATACATCTGACCCTGTCTTGCCCCAGGCATATCAAGACTTTGCCGATGTATTTGAAGAAAAGGGGGCTGACAAGCTACCTCCACATCGACCCTATGACTGTGCCATTGATTTGATTCCTGGGGCACCTCTTCCTGTAGCACGAGTCTATCCCATGTCTGAACCTGAATTAGAAGCTTTAAGGGCTTTTCTAGATAAAAATCTTCGACGTGGATTCATACGCCCTTCCAAATCACCATTGTTGGCACCAGTGATATTTGTCAAGAAGAAGGGAGGGGAGCTTCGTCCTTGTAATGATTATAGAGCACTCAACAAGATCACTATTAGGGACCGGTACCCTTTACCTTTAATCTCTGAACTTTTGGACCGGTTAAAAGGGGCTAAGTGTTATACTAAGCTAGACCTTCGGGGGGCGTATAATTTGGTACGTATCCGCAAAGGAGATGAATGGAAAACTGCATTCCGGACCCGGTACGGCCAATATGAACATTTAGTAATGCCTTTTGGTCTGACCAATGCACCTAATGTGTTTCAGCGGATGGTGAGTGACATTTTCCAGGATCTCCTAGATCGTTGTGTGGTTGTGTATTTAGATGACATTCTGATTTACTCCACTGACCCAGTTCAGCATGTTAAAGATGTTCGTCAGGTATTTCAGCGTCTCCGGGAAAACGGACTCTATGCTAAACTGGAAAAATGTGAGTTCAACATTGAAGAGGGTGAATTCCTGGGGCATATCATTTCTCCCCAGGGAATCCGCATGGACCCCAAGAAAGTAGAGGCTGTGTTGTCATGGCAGCAACCACAAAATCATAAGGACTTGCAGCGGTTCCTTTGCTTCGCTAACTACTATCGTCAGTTCATTCCTGCTTACGCTGACATTGCTGCACCTTTAAACCGTCTCCTCCATCCCAAAGAGCCTTTCCGGTGGTCTCCGGAAGCAGAGAAAGCTTTCTCTACCTTGAAGACCCGCTTCACTTCAGCCTATACTTCGCTACCCTGATCCACAACTGCCGTTCATAGTGGAGGCTGATGCATATAGTGTTGCCTTGGGAGCAGTATTATCTCAACAAGAGGATCCCTCCCAAATCCCGCGCCCCTGTGCCTTCTACTCTCGGCAATTAAAACCTGTAGAAAAGAATTATACGATTTGGGAGCGTGAACTGTTGGTCATCAAAACAGCTTTTGATGTATGGAGGCATTACCTTGAGGGAGCCCGACACCCTGTGCAAGTGCTAACTGATCACAGAAACCTGGAACATTTACAAACAGCTTGGCGATTGTCTCAGCGACAAATCCGGTAGTCTTTATTCTTTTCCTGGTTTGATTTTCGTATCAAGTATATTCCTGAAGCTCAGAATAAGAAAGCTGATGCATTATCTAGAAAACCTGAATATGCGGCACCAGTGAAAGAGACCTTAGTGGCACCCATCTTGCCTCCCTCCGTGTTCGCAGCCACAAGTCCGTGTCCCAGCTTGGCAGAAGAAATCCGGAAGTCTTAAGCTCAAGATCCATGGACTCAGCAACGTCTTCAAGAACTTCAAAATGGGGAGCATGGAGAGTTTTCTGCACAACAAGGGTTACTACTACATCGAGGAAGGTTATATGTTCCTGCTGGTCCCCTTCATAATCAGGTATTGCATCTTTCTCATGATTCTTTACCTGCTAGACACTTTGGACTTTATAAAACCCTGCATCTTCTCACAAGGGAGTTCTGGTGGCCACAGCTCCGAGCTGATGTTACCAGATATGTGGGGTCCTGTGAAGTGTGTCGGCGAGCAAAGGATGTGGTGGCTAAACCTTCGGGTCTGTTGCATCCTTTGCCAACACCCTCTGGTCCTTGGAATGCTGTGTCACTGGATTTCATCACGGATCTTCCTCGCTCCAAAGGATTTACCTGCATCCTGGTTTTCGTAGATTTGTTCACCAAAATGGCCCACTTCGTTTCCTTGTCCTAAACCTCCTACCGCAGCAGAAACAGCTCATCATTATTTACAACACCTCTTCAGGCTTCATGGTTTACCTGAACACCTTATTTCGGATTGTGGACCCCAATTCACCTCTCATTTCTGGCAAGCTATGCACAAGGCACTAGGAACCCAAGTCCACCTGTCATCCGCTTATCACCCCCAGTCAGATGGTCAGACTGAGCGCACCAATGCCACCTTGGAACAATATTTACGCTGCTACACATGTTATCAACAGGGCAATTGGGCGCATTTGTTGCCTTTAGCCGAATTTGCATACAATAATGCGGTACATTCATCCATTCGTCAAACCCCATTTATGGCCAACTATGGATACCATCCTCAGTACTTTCCCACCATCCTTCCTTCCACCTCTGTACCAGCTACCGATGCTTACCTTCAAGAACTTCATAGCATTCAAAAACTATTAAAAGAACAACTTAATCATGTTAAGGAAGCATATAAGAAGGCAGCGGACAAGAAAAGGCAAGAAGGTCCACAGTTCAATCCGGGCATGAAGGTTTGGCTCTCTACCCGATATCGTAAGGACTTGCAGCGGTTCCTTTGCTTCGCTAACTACTATCGTCAGTTCATTCCTGCTTACGCTGACATTGCTGCACCTTTAAACCGTCTCCTCCGTCCCAAAGAGCCTTTCTGGTGGACTCCGGAAGCAGAGAAGGCTTTCTCTACCTTGAAGACCCACTTCACTTCGGAGCCTATACTTCGCTACCCTGATCCACAACTGCCGTTCATAGTGGAGGCTGATGCATCTAGCGTTGCCTTGGGAGCAGTATATCTCAGCTCATATTATATCTCACACCTCATTCTGCTGCTATATATGTCTGAAGAAGTGCACATGTGCATGAAACATTACATTAAAATATGAAAGTCAGTCTTTAAGGTGCCACATGTTTGTGTCTTTTGTTTTGTTTTGTTTTGTTTTTCTATGAAATCACAGAATCATTGAGTTGGAAAAGAGGTTATCACATAATTGAATGCCCAAATATTTTAATGAAAGTACCTGCTCATTGATACGCCCATTCAATGACCAGTTATGCTTGTGAGCTGTCTTCCCAAAGACCATCTTCATTTTGGTGTAGTTGATTGTTAGCCGTTCCTCTTTACAGAGCAGTCCAAATTTGGAGAGCATTCTTTTAAGACGAATTTTATTCAAAGATAGCAAAACCAGGTGATCAGCATAAAGTGATATTGATATCTTCCTACCACCAATGGTTGGGGGGAAGAATGAGGGTGTCGACATTTGCGGGATCAAGTTAATGTAAAAATTTAATTGTATCTCCTATCAATGTTTGTTTTTGCCAGTTTACACCAGAGGCGTTCTCTATCAGGTCGAAGGCTAATGAAAAATCCACAAAGGAAGTGTAAATATATTTATTAGGTGGTTTAGTGATGCCAGGACCCTGCCTGTCATAGAACCTGAATGTGAAGGGTTAAATGCTGAAGAACAGCAGGAGGAGCCTTGCAGTTCAACTCAGCAGGCAGCTGAGGCTGAGGACGCAGCTGAGGGCACATCTCCTCCTATGAGGGCTAGGAACAGGATCCTGCAAAGAAGAACTAACAGGAGAGCCAGGGAAAGGATCTTTAATGATAGGCGTAGAATTAGATCTGAAAGCCCTGAGTTCTAGCAGGAGCCTTGCCAGAGATATGGGTGTGTTCCCTGGTTTAGGATAAAGCTAGCAAGTTTACCCTGAAACCTCTGTGGGAGCAACGCGTCACTTACCTTGTCACCACGTTCCTGTGTGTATCCAGACTCTGTTTCCTGACCTTGGACTGGCTTTCTGACTACGACGTTTCTCTGTACCCTTAAACTTGGCATTTGGCTCTGTAAGGTATTTTGGCTTTGATTCGGACTGTACTTTGTTCGTTATCTGGATTATAACTAAAGTTCCTGGCAAAGAACTGAACTTGGCTTGCTGTGTATTCTGTGTGCGGGGCTTGACAAGTGAATTTACTAATTGCATGGTGTAAAACAAAGGCTCGATCTATTGTGCTTCTACCTTTCCTGAAGCCTGCCTGTTCTTCAAAGATGATAGAGTGCACATTGAGAAGACTGATAGGTCTACAGTTACTAGGGTCAGGGGATCGCCTTTCTTAAAAATTGGCACAACAGTGCTAGTTTCCCAACCTGTAGAAAGGTTGCCTGTGCTATTAATATAAGTGAACAGCTTAGCTAAGAGTGGAGACCACCACTCAATGTCATTAGCAAAAACCTCAGCAGGGATCATGTCTTCACCAGGAGCCTCACCATTTCAAAGAGCTAGAATCAAATTTCCAATTTCTAAAGGAGAAACAGATGGCCATTCAGGGGAATTAGAGAGAATTCCATGTGTGGTGTTTCTACAAGTGCTTCATCTGAAAATATGGTTGAAATGGGATACCCATATTTCTGGTGTAATAGAGTTGGCAATCTCATAGGCTCCCTTTGTGAAGCTTCTTTCTATCAGCTTCCAGAATATGGGCTCATTACCCTCAATGGGGGCCTGGCCCAAGGATTTCCAATTAGCAGCATAAAAAGCTTTTTTCCCCTCTACGGAGGGATTTATTTTCTCTCTGAAGGTGTTGGAGGAAAACTGTAGTTCATCAGTACCAATATGTTTCACCTGTCTTGTTGCTCTGCTCAGTTCTTTTTTCTTCATTTTACATTCCCTATCAAACCAGGACTATTGAGCTTCAGGTATTCTGTCTGAGTGTTTGTTTGTTTGTTTGTTTGTTTGTTTGTTTGTTTGTTTGTTTGTTTGTTTAGCTTGTATGCCGCCCACTACCCAAAGGTCTCTCGGCAGCTCACAGTCAAAATAAACAATTAAAACATCAAAATTATAATAACATTAGAACAATAAAAACATATAAATACAATAAATACAATACAATAAAACACAACACTAGAATTGCCATCAGGACCCACAATCCTCAGTTTAAAAACTTCTGGAACAGGAAGGTTTTTACCTGGCGCCGAAATGTTACCAACGTCAGCACCAGGCAGGTCTCACTTGGGAGGGCATACCATAGTCTGGGGGCAGCTGCTGAAAAGGCCGTATACCTGCAAGCCATCCCTTTCATCTTCTTGAGGGATAGCTCTTTCAGGAGGGCCCCCTGGCTAGTTCTTATAGTGGTCAAATGTGGTCTAAGTGCAAGAATTATATCCTGATAAACCTTGCAGATGTTCTGGGTCCCAAGAAGAGCATGTTGCCATAGCTCTTGGAGTTTATCGGTGCTCGGCATCTGTCTTATAATGGCATCTATTTTAATAGACCATTAAACAATTAACAATTGTTAACAATTAACAATATTTTCCATCAGCTCTCTGACATAAAAATGCAGCATGAAGAAGAATACAGTTCAGTGACGGCAAACCTATGGCACGGGTGCCAAAGGTGGCACTCGGAGCCCTTTCTGTGGGCACCCGGCATCACCCCTTTAGGCCCACCTGTATACAGGTTAAATTACTGTATTGGCACTTTGCAAAAAAAAAGGTGGGTTCTGAATTACAGTTTGGGTTCTCGGTCTCTAAAAGGTTCGCCATCACTGATATAGATGCCTCATAATTCTATCCAGCTTGGATCTTAAGTATGATGGACTGGTCATGGGAATGGAAGCTCATAAAAGTGAAGATCTGACAATTTCTTATGTACAGTCCATTTACTGTAGGAGGAACAGAGACAGAAGGAATCAAAATTATTTAAGCTGCCAGTTGTTAATCAACAAAGTGCTGGTGTGTCTATCCAAATGGTTCGGAAATGTTTTGTTTGTGGCAGTGATAAACACCAGAAATGCCAGTGTGATAAAGTAAACAAAGACGATAAGAAACCTAAACAGAAACAGTTTGCAGCCAAGGAGAAACAGCAGCAACAGAACTATAGCCACCAGGTGTACATCATTAACATGCACAGTGATGATAAGCACTCTCAACAGGAAATTTTTATGATTGACTCTTGGGAATCCATTCACTTCTGAATAACAAAGATTTGCTTGAATCACTGACCTTGCATGATTCCAGAAATGTGACTCTGGCCGATGGGACACAAGTAAAGATGCGTGGAGAAGGAAAAATGTTTTTTAAAGTTTCAAATAGACAAAGCATTGTACATCCCTTCTCTGAAAAACAGTCTGCTGAGTGTCACAATGTTAGTAAAGGTGGGATATGGAGTACAGTTTAGTGAAAACAAGTGTTCAATTGGCAAGGGTTGCAGAACCTTGGTAGTGGGACATTTGCAAGATAACTTGTTTTGTTATCAGCACTGCTGAGGGTCTACTGTAAACCAAGTCTAAAACAAACCCATACATGACTAGTCCATTTGTTGACTATTTGGAGAAAAGGGGAGTTAAACACAGATTCATAAATCCAGCTGCATCAGTAGAGCATGGGCTTACTGAGAGGAAAAATTCAACTCTTCAAAGTTTAATGAATGCAATGCTTAGAATCATAGAATCATAGAGTTGGAAGAGAACTCAAGGGCCATCTAATCCAACCCCCTGCCATGCAGGAACCCCCATCACAATATTTCCGACAGATGATCATCCAGCCTCTGCTTAAAAACCTCCAAAGAAGGAGACTCAACCACCCTCCGCGGCAGCATATTCCACTGCCGAATAGCTCTAACTGTCATGAAGCCCTTCCTAATGTTCAAATGTAATCTCTTTTCCTGTGGTTTGAAACCATTGCCCCGAGTCCTAGTCTCTGAAGCCATGGAAAACAAACCTGTTCCCTCTTCAATATGACATCCTTTCAAATATTTAAACATAGCTATCATATCCCCTCTCAGTCTTCTTTTTGAAAGGCTAAACATTCCCAGTTCCCTAAGCCGTTCCTCATAAGGCATTTCCTCCAGACCCTCAACCATCCTGGTTGCCCTCCTCTGCACCCGCTCGAGGTTGTCAACATCCTTTTTAAATTGAGGTGCACAGAACTGGACACAGTACTCCAGGTGGGGTCTGACAAGAGCAGAATAGAGTGGGACTATCACTTCCCTTGATCTAGACACTAGGGTTCTGTTGATACAACCAAGAATCCAATTGGCTTTCTTGGCCGCCGCATCACACTGCTGACTCATGTTCAATTTGTGGTCCACCAAGACTCCCAGATCCCTTTCACAGGTACTATCCTCCAGCCAAGTATCCCCCATCTTATATTTGTGCAATTCATTTTTTTACCTAAATGTAGTACCCTACATTTCCCTCTGTTGAAATCCATTCCGTTAGCTTTGGCCCAGCACTCTAGTCTGTCAAGGTCCTTTTGGATATTCATCCTATCCTCTAGGGAATTAGCAGCCCCTCCCAATCTGGTATCATCTGCAAATTTAATTAGCATACTCTCTATTCCTTCCTCCAAGTCATTAATAAAGATATTGAACACCACTCGACCCAGAACAGAACCCTGGGGCACCCCACTGGTCACGTCTCTCCAAGCTGAAGAGAGGCCATTTATGGTCACCCTTTGGGTGCGATTAGTCAACCAATTACAAATCCACCTAACAGTAGCACTATCTATCCCACTTTCTACTAACTTATTAGCAAGAATACCATGGGGAACCTTATCAAAGGCCTTACTAAAGTCCAGATAAACAATATCCACAGCATTCCCCTCATCCACTAGGCCTGTAATTCTATCAAAGAAAGAGATCAAATTAGTCTGGCATGACTTGTTTTTAAGAAACCCGTGTTGACTTCTTGTAATGACAGCATTGTTTGTTAAATAATTGCAGACTGACTGTTTAATAATCTGCTCTAGGATCTTTCCAGGAATTGAAGTCAAGCTGACTGGGCGGTAATTATTTGGGTCCTCTTTTTTTTCCCTTTTTGAAGATGGGGACAACATTAGCCCTCCTCCAGTCGATGGGGACTTCCCCTGTTCTCCAGGACTTCTCAAAGATTATTGCCAATGGTTCTGAAATTACTTCCGCCAGTTCTTTTAATATCCTTGGGTGTAATTCATCTGGCCCAGGAGACTTAAATTAATTTAATGTTTCCAGGTGTTCTTGTACCAGCTCTCTACCTATTCTATGTTGCAATTCCCATCCTACCTCATCTAGTCTTTGTCCCAGTGGATCTCTTTCTTCCTTTTTGGAGAAAACAGAGGCAAAGAAGGTGTTGAGTAGTTCTGCCTTTTCCTTGTCTCCTGTTAGTAACTGGTTATCATTGCCACACAGAGCGCCTATCATTTCCTTATTTTTCCTTTTGCTGCGGACATAACTAAAGAAACCCTTTTTACTATCTTTAATCTTCCTGGCAAATCTAAGTTCGTTTTGTGCTTTTTTTACCATCCTCCTGCATATATTAGCTGTTTGTTTATATTCCTCTTTGGTGCATTTCCCATTTTTCCATTCCTTGTACTTGTTTTTCTTTCTAGTTAGCTGAGTTGAAAGTTCTTTAGTAAACCACTGTGGTTTCTTTAGACCTCTCCCATTTTTTTCTTCTTGTTGGAACAGTTTTAAATTGTGCCTTTAATATCTCACTTTTCAGAAACTCCCATCCATCTTGGACTCCCTTCTCTTTCAGTGTTTCAGTCCATGGAATCACAGCCAATAATTCCCTAAGTTTACAAAAATTGGCTTTCTTAATGTCCAGGATTCTTTTCTGACTATGCTTAGCTTCACCTTCCAACTCTATAACAAATTCCAAGAGGGCATGGTCACTTTAACCTAATGATCCCTCCACTTCGACGCCATTTACAAGGTCCTCCTTATTGGTTAAGACCAGATCTAAAATGGTTTTGCCTCTGGTTGCCTCCTCTACCTTCTGGACCATGAAATTGTCTGCAAGGGCAGTAAGGAATTTGTTAGACCTTGCATTCTTAGCTGAGTTGGACTGCCAGCATATATCAGGATAGTTAAAATCTCCCATTAGTACTACATCTCTCCCTTTTGACTGTGTGGCCATCTGCTCAAAGAAGGCATCATCCCACTCCTCCGGCTGGCTTGGGGCTCTATAATATACCCCCACAGGGACATCCTTCCTGGTTTTTTCACCCCTGATTTTCACCCAAATACTCTCAACATGGTTCCTCTGCTGTTTAACTTGTATTTCTTCAGCAGTATAAATGTCCTTAATATATAAAGCTACACCTCCTCCTTTCTTACTTGTCCTATTCCTTTGAAACTGGTCATACCCGCCAATGACTACATTCCAATCATACGTCTCCTCCCACCATGTTTCAATGATGCCAATTATGTCATATTTATTTTGCTGTATTAGGAGTTCCAGCTCCTCTTGTTTATTCCCCATGCTCTGTGCATTGGTGTAGAGAGATTTGAGGCAGCGTGTGCTTCTTACATGTCCTTTGCTTAGCCTGTTTTTCCTCGCACTGATGGTCTGCACTACTTCTTGTCCTGCTCCTACTTCAACATTTGGGATAGTCTCCACAACCCCTTCTGTATCTCTACCGTTAAGAGAATTTTCTCCCTCCCCCTGCAAACTCAGTTTAAAGCTCTCCTTATTAAATCTGCAATCCTCTTGGCAAAGAGATTCCTACCAGCAGTGGTGAAGTGCACCCCATCCTGGCCCAATATCCCATCTGAATGAAAAAGCAAACCATGGTTCAAAAATCCGAATCGTTCCTGCCGGCACCATCTCCGAAGCCAATTGTTCACTTCCACTATTGTTCTTTGCCTTCGTGGGCCACGTCCTTCTACAGGGAGGAGAGATGAGATTACCACCTGCCAACCCAGGTCCTTCAGCTTCCTACCTGTTTTTTGTACGCTTTTGCGATATCCTGAAAGCTGTGTTTGGAAGTATCATTAGTTCCTAAATGGACCAAGAGAAAGGGGTTAGAATCAGAGGGCTTGATGAGTCTTGTCAGTCTCTCAGTTACATCCTGAATCTTGACTCCAGCAAGACAGCAGACCTCCCTGTTCATTTTGTCTGGCCTGCAGATGATCGCTTTTGTTCCTCTAAGCAAGGAATTCCCCAACCACCACCACCACCCGCCTCCTCCGAGGCTTGGGGGATGCCTCCTGGTGCACTGTAGGGTTCGGATTCCTTTGTGCAAGGTCTTGAGGCTACTCTTGGTGCAGTTCCTTCTCCTAGTTGATAAGGGAGAGAGGTTGGAATCTATTTTGCAACTGCAAACTTCCTGTCTGTTTCATAGTTCTTCTCTTTCTGACTGTGACATTCTTCCAAGTGTCTGTCTCCTGTATTTGTGAAATGCCCTCATCCTGATTGAGATTACCCCTGTCCCCTGTCTTGGCAAAGTTTTTATCTGCTTCCTGCAAAAAACCCTCCTGTTCCCTAACCTTGCGAAGATTAGAAACACAGGCCTCCAGCTGCCTGACCTTGTCCTCCAAGAGGGCTGCTTGCTGATTCAAAGCTGCCAAGAGGATATTGGGCTGAAGCCATGAAATGTGATAATTATGTGTTTAACATAGTGCAGAGTTCTTCTATTAATGGTGTACCATATGCTTTGTTGTATGAAAAGAAACCAACACTCAAACATATGACAATTTTTGGATCAGAGGCTTGGGTCCATATTCCTCAAAAGTATAGACAGAAGAACAGCCCAAAATTGAGAAAATTAACCTTTATTGGCTACCAAAGTGGTGCAAATTCATTCAGATTGTGTGATAGCCATGGTAAAGTGATTATCAGCAGATCAACTTCATTTTGCGAACAATGAAACAAAGGACATTCACACTAACAATTAAGTGTTTATTCCAAGCATGACTCACACACAGCACAAAGAACCAAGGTCTCAAGAAAGTGCCAATGTAGGAGGCGATATGGAGTTTTACCAGGTGGAAGATGGAAAAGATGAAGTAGTAGAAGAACCTGTAATTCCCAGACGTTCTAGCAGGTCCAATTTTGGTGCCACCAGGGAGATTTACAATAAATCTCAAAATCCATGAGCCACAATCTTACAAGGAAATGCTTCAGTGGCCTGCGAGTGAGACGGAACACTGGTAGATGGCTATGGAAAAAGAATTTGATTCTTTAAAGGAGCACCAAGTTCTCATGCCAGTAAATTTGCCATAGGGGCAAAAGGCAATTGAGATTGGCATGGGATCAGTGTTTACATGGAAAGCTAACAAAACTAGAATTTTCCCCTAGCACAGCAAACCCAAGATTGTACACAAAGGATTCAATCATACTACTTGTGTTTGTAGATGATATCTGTTTAATAGTGCCTGATGTTTCACATGTAAAATGGTTTATGTCATCATTAAGTGCAGAAGTGAAAATCAAGAATATTGGTAAGGTATAGCATTACCTAGGCGTTGATGTAATTAGAGATCCATCTGTTTCAGAGTGACAAAATAGAAAAACTTTTACAAAGGTGCAAAATGGAAGACTGCAAGCCAAGTCTCAACACCTATGGAGGTGGGATGCAACAGGATTCCCAAGGATGGGGATTTCTGAATTCGAAAATATCCAGATGTGATAACATTGATTTAATTAGTTATGCAGATTTAGACTGGGTATCATGCCCAGAAAGTAGAAGATCCATATCTGGGTATGTGATTTTTCAAGGTGTTTAATTAATTATTTGGAAATCCAGAAAACAGAGGTACATTGCATGCTCAACCACAGATGCAGAGTATGGGGCACGGAGTGATTTGTGATGTGACTTAACATGATTTGTTCAACTGTTAAGGGATATAGGTGTGGATACAAAGTTGCCAGTCAAAGTGTATGACTGTCTTTCATGTATCCAGTTAGCACAAAACCAGAAGTTTGGATACAGAAGCAAGCACATACAGTCAGGTCCATAAATTTTGGGACATTCACACAATTCTAACATTTTTAGTTCTATACAACACCACAATGGATATGAGATTAAACGAACAAGATGTGCTTTAACTGCAGACTGTCAGCTTTAATTTGAGATTTGTTACATTCAAATAAGGTGAATGGTGTAGGAATTACAACAGTTTGCAGTAATCCCACCCACTTGTTAAGGGACCAAAAATGGGACAGAATAATAACTAGAGATGGGCACAAAACAAGCGATTTTTCATTTTTGTTTTTTCGTTTCGTTACGCAATGAAAATGAAACAAATTTTTTTAAAACAAAATGAAAATGAAAACGAAACAACCAAATTTGCAGTGTTTTTCGTTTTCATTGCAGCAGAATGCTAATGAAACAGCAATTTTTCGTTTTCATTTTCTCGTTTCATTACCTAACGAAACGAAGACAATTTTTTTTGCACAAAACGTCACAAAAATGAAAACGAACCGAAACGGACTCCTAAACGACCAAACGACAAATGAAACACCATTTTTTTTTTAGTCGTGCCCCTCTCTAACAATAACCATAAATCAAATGTTCACTTTTTAATACCTGGGTGCAAATCCTTTGCAGTCAATTACAGCCTGTAGTCTGGAATGCATAGACATCACCAGATGCTGGGTTTCATCCCTAGTGATGCTCTGCCAGGCCTCTACTGCAACTGTCTTCAGTTCCTGATTGTTCTTGGGGCATTTTCCCTTCGGTTTCGTCTTCATCAAGTGAAATGCATGCTCAGTCAGGTTCAGGTCAAGTGACTTGGCCACTGCATAACATTCCACCGCTTTCCCTTAAAAGACTCTTTGGTTTCTTTAGCAGTATGCTTCGGGTCATTGTCCATCTGCACTGTGGAGAGCCGTCCAATTAATTCTGAAGTATTTGCTGAATATGAGCAGATATTACCCGAAACACTTCAGAATTCATCCTGCTGCTTTTGTCAGCAGTCACATCATCAATACGTACAAGAGAACCAGTTCCACTGGCAGCCATACATGCCCATGCCATGACACTACCACCACCATGCTTCACTAATGAGGTGGTATGCTTAGGAACATGAGCAGTTCCTTTCCTTCTCCATACTCTTCTCTTCCCATCACTCTGGTACAAGTTGATCTTGGTCTTATCTGTCCATAGAATGTTGTTCCAGAACTGTGCAGGCTTGTTTAGATGTCATTTGGCAAACTTTAATCTGGCCTTCCTGTTTTTGAGGTTCACCAATGGTTTACATCTTGTGGTGAACCCTTTGTATTCACTCTGGTGAAGTCTTCTCTTGATTGTTGACTTTGACACACATACACCTACCTCCTGGAGAATGTTCTTGATCTGGCCAACTGTTCTGAAGGGTGTTTTCTTCACCAGGGAAAAGATTCTTCGGTCGTCCACCACAGTTGTTTTCTGTGGTCTTCCAGGTCTTTTGGTGTTGCTGAGCTCACCGGTGTGTTCCTTTGTTTTCAGAATGTTCCAAACAGTTGTTTTGGCCACGCCTAATGTTTTTGCTATCTCTCTGATTGGTGGTTGTTTTTTTCTTCAGCCTAATGATGGCTTGTTTCACTGATAGTGACAGCTCTTTGGATTTCATCTTGAGAATTAACAGCAACAAATTCGAAATGCAAATAGCACACTTGAAATGACCTCTCATTTATCTGCTCATTGTAATTGTGATAATGAGGAAATAACATGCCCCTGAACATGGAACAGCTGAGAAGCCAATTGACCCATTACTTTTGGTCCCTTAACAAGCGGATGGGATATCTGCAAACTGTTGTAATTCCTACACCATTCACCTGATTTGGATGTGTTGGTGTTGTTCGGTTGTTCAGTCGTGTCTGACTCTTTGTGACCCCATGGACCAGAGCTCGCCAGGCCTTCCTATCCTCCACTGCCTCCCGAAGTTTTGTCAAATCCATATTGGTTGCATTGATGATACCGTCCAACCATCTCATTCTCTGCCGTTCCCTTTTCCTTATGCCTTCTATCTTTCCCAACATCAGGGACTTTTCCAAGGAGTCCTCTCTCCTCATGAGGTGGCCAAAGTACTGGAGCCTCAGCTTCAAAATCTGTCCTTCCAGTGAACATTCGGGATTGATTTCTTTCAGGATGGATCGGTTTGATCTCCTTGCAGTCCAGGGGACTCTCAAGACTCTCCTCCAGCACCACAGCTCAAAAGCATCAATTCTGTGGCGATCAGCCTTCTTTATAGTCCAGCTTTCACTTCCATACATCACTACTGGAAAAACCATAGCTTTGACTATTCTGACCTTAGTTGGCAAAGTGATGTCTCTGCTCTTTAGGATGCTATCTAGGTTTGCCATTGTTTTCCTCCCAAGAAGCAGGTGTCTTTTTATTTCATTGCTGCAGTCGCCATCTGCAGTGATCAAGGATTTGGATGTAACTACCCTCAAATTAAAGCTGACAGTCTGCAGTTAAAGCACATCTTGTTCATTTCATCTTAAATCCATTGTGGTGGTGTATAGAACCAGAACTGTTAGAATTGTGTCAAAGTCCCAATATTTATGGACCTGACTGTAGGGATCCAATACCAGAATGTCAAGGATAGCATTGATCAACAATGGATTGAGAAAGAATATTGTACAAGTGATCAAAATTGTGCTGATATATTTACCAAACCTTTGCCTAAAGAAAAACATATATTTTTCAGAGAAAGGGTAGGTGTTACAATCTGTTAAATAGGAGGGGTGTCAAGTAATGTAGTTTTGACAAAATGTCTGTAACATGGTAGTTAACAGGTTCATCAAAATGGTTTCTGTGTAAAATGCATAGTCATTTGCTAGACACAGGTGTAAGGAATAATCACATGAAAAAGTCAGAATGATTATGTACAGGTGCCATGGATAATCACCTAACACTCATGTGATTGGTCTAAACTATGTTGCCAATGTGCATAAAAGGCAGCATTGAAACCCATTTACTTTGGGACTACGTTTGTTGAGATAGCAATTTCTCACTAATCTGTATATATGCTGTGTGTCTTGTCTTGGTCTATCTATATCATGTAAATATGTAATATAAGCTTTGTTTATTATTTATTTATTATTTATATTTATATACCACCCAACTTTCCATAGAAATTCTGGGCGGTTCACAACAAGAGAATCCATACAATTCAGCTATACAAACAAATGTAAAACAAACCCAATCCATTTTAATTATTATTAATTTTTAAACAACAGATACACAAAGGAAGAAAAAAATTAATCTTACACAACAAAACAATCCCTGTGCAACCCACCTGCCACTTGGGACTTTGTCTCCCAGCGCCAATCTGTATTTTGCAATTATCTTTCCACACCACTGTGTAACTGCAAGTTTCTAAACCACAATTATACCTCATTCATTTATTGCAGGTTGTGGCCTCGCAGCTCCAGAGGTTTCTGGATGAGATAAACTTACCTGGATCCATTTCAATCTGGCTTCAGGCCTGGCTATGGGACTGAGACGGCACTGGTTGCATTGGTAGATGACTTTTGCAGAGAAATGGATAGGAGGTCTGTGTCCCTTTTGGTTTTACTAGACCTCACAGCTGCTTTTCACACTATAAACCATGGCATCCTCCTGACTCATCTCTCTGAAATAGGAATTGGGTGTACTGCATTAAAGTGGTTCTGTCCTTCCTGCAGGAAAGAACACAGAAAGTGGTGCTAGGTGATTCATGTTTTGACACCATGACCGCTGACCCGTAGAGTCCCCCAGGGTTCTGTTCTGTCTCCTATTTTATTTAAGATATATATGAAACCACTGCGGAAGATTATCAGAGCTTCTGGGGTTAAGTGCCACCAGTGTGTTAATGATACCCAGCTCTGCCTCTCGTCAACTCCGAATTCTAAGGGAGCTTCTATCTCAAATTTACATGAGTGTTTAGCTGCAGTAATGAACTGGATGAGGATGAACAAAATGAAACTAAACCCAGATGCAACAGAAGTGCTCCTGGTCAGTCGAAGGGGAAAACAAGGGATAGGGATTCAACCTGTACTGATTGGGGTTACAATCCAATTAAAAAAACAACTACACAGTTTGGGGGTGCTCTTAGACTCATCCTTGAGCTTGCATATCCAGGTCACAGCTGTGGCCAGGAGCGCATTGCACAATTAAGGCTCTGGCCATGGTGACACATGCCCTGGTGACATCCCAGCTAGACTGCTGTAATGCGCTATATGTGGGGCTACCGATGAAAAGCCTCAGGATACTTCAACGGGTCCAAAATGCAACAGCCAGACTGCTGACTGGGGTGGGGTATAGAGATCATATTACACCCCTATTAAAGCAGCTCCACTGGCTGCCAATTAGATATCGGGCACAATTCAAGGTGCTGACCTTGACCTATAAAGCACTATATGACCTGGGTCCTACCTCAAAGATGGAATATCACAGTATGAACCAACTTGAGTGTTAAGGTCCTCAGGAGAGGTCTTTCTCTCCATCCCGCCGCCCTCACAGGTATGTCTCATGGAAACCTATGAAAGAGCCTTCTCGACTGCTGCGCCCAGACTCTGGAACTCCCATCTTGTTGTCTTTCCAGAAACAAGCAAAGAGCTTTCTCTTCAGGCAAGCTTTCCCTGAATGATGGACTATCTATCATGTTTCTTTTATATGAATAAATAGGGTCATATAGACTTTGTGTTTAAAACTACTTATAACCTTATATGTTTACTATGTTAGTTTCCATCATTCATAACTTTTATATGGATTTTTACTTTTTTTAAACTGTGCATATATTCTTGTAGCTTTAATGTCATGTTGTCTACTAATGCTGTAAGTTGTCCCTTAATTCTCTGTTCTCAATACCTGAACATGTCCTGATTGTACTGGACTGTATATAATCCCTCATTACTGTAAGCCGTCTTGGGTCCTTTTCCAAGGAGAAAGGTGGGGTTAAAATACTCTTAAATAAATAAATAAATAAATAAATAAAGTTCCTAGATACACTAAATGAGTGTTCCCTGAAACAGATGGTTGAAGATCCAACTAGAGGTACAAGAATCCTTGACTTGATCCAGAATAATACACAGGATCTGGTACAAAATGTTAATGTGACTGATCCAATAGGGAACAGTGACCACAACACAATTACTTTTAACTTAATCATAGACTACAAATCACTAATAAAATCTAACACAGAGCCCTTAAATTTTCAAAAATGCAATTGCCCAAAAATGAGGAAACTAGTAAAAACTAAGCTGAAAGGGATAGATAATTGAGAGCATCCAAACACTCCAAGAGACATGGAGGCTGCTCACAAAAACAATAACATAGGCCCAATTGGAATGCATACCCAAAAAGAAAAAGGGCACTGCCAGGTCGAAGAGGACTCCGATGTGGCTTACAGGAGCTGCTTGGAAAGTGATCAAAACCAAGAAAAGCTCATTTAGAAGATGGAAAGCTTGTTGAAATGCGGACAACAGCAGAAACAAAAATTCTGGCAGAACAAATGCAAGACAACAATCAGGAAAGCAAAGCAAGACTTGGAGGAATGTCCAGCTAAAAACATTCAAAAAACAACAAGAAGTTCCTTAAGTACATTAGAAGTAAGAACCCAACTCGGAAGGCCACTAGACCATTAGGTGAAAATGGAAGGCAAGGAATGATTAAAGAGGAAACAGAGATTGCAGAGAAACTCTTTTGCTTCAGTCTTCACTGAAGAAGACAGAGACCACATGCCCAAAACAGAGCCTATCTTTGTAGGGAAGCAAACCAAACAATTAAGCCAGATAAAAATAACCAGGGAGGAGTTCCTTGCATGTCTTGTGAAACTAAATGCTAACAAATCACCTGGACAAGATGGCATCCATCCATGAGTTCTCAAGGAACGTAAAGATGAAACTGCTGAGGTCCTAGGCAAAATATATATTTCCCTCAAATCAGGTGTTGTGCCTGCTGACTGAAAGGTATTGAACATAACACCAATGGGGTGTGTGGCATGCTTGGCTGAGAGGGAAGACGCGTCTCTGCTGAGCTCCCGGTGAAATGTGAAGAAAAAGATAAAGAAACTTCTTCCTTTTGATGATAAGGTTGGGAAAATAACAAAGCCCTGATAAGTTTATGACCTGGTCTGCTTGGGAGGAGGAGGAAGTGTCTTGAATACTGATAAGAGTTGGAGTAAGAGAAATATTTGCTTCTGTGTGCTGCTTGGAAGTGAAAGCAATGGCGGCTACAGACTCGGAGGCTGAAAGTGAGATGGAGTTAATTAATCCTAAGGACTTTCAAAAAGAAATTTAAAAAGCTGTGGAAGAAGCAAAAAACAGCATTACTGAGGCAATTACAAATGTTGTTGAAGACAAACTTTCTAAGTTAGCCGATACAGTGGAACTTATGGCAGAGACTGTTAATACTACCTGGGAAATAGCACAGGCAAACGAACAGAAAATTAAAGCATTGCAAAAGCAGACCAGGAATTTGGAAATGCACAATAAATATGTTACTGATAAGTTAATGGACTTAGAAAATAGAGCCAGGTGGTCTAATTTACGTTTAAAAATGTTCCAGAGTCAGAAGATATTGACAAAGTTATTTGAGTGGATGGCTAAGTTGTTGCCGGAGCTGGGAATTTACAAAGATTCCCTTGACCGTATACATAGAGTTGGGAAGCAAAGAAATGAGGCAACTTGGCCAAGACATGTTGTTATGTGGTTTGGAAGATATACACAGAGAGAGCAGGTTTTCAAAGCACTGAAAGCTTTGGATAGACTTGATCAATTGGTGTATAATGGCAAGAAAGTGATGGTTTATGATGACCTGTCTCAGGAAACAATTAAAAGGAAAAAGAATATACGGGCATTTACTAAGGTGCTGCAAGAGAAGGACATTAAATACAATTGGAGAATAGCACCATTTGCTTTAAGAATGCAGTATAAAGGAGAGACATTGATTGCCAAAGATCAACAGCAGATGGTGGTCTTATTTAACCATGTGGGGTTGCCCTTGCCAAAGGACTTTAAGGAGACTCCTAACTCCGAGGAAGAAAATGACTTAAGAGAAGAGACTGAACAAGTTCAGGGGCAGAAGAAAAAGAAAAAAGAGAAACAGATTGAGGAAAAAATCCTGGGACCTTAGAGACAGGGCTAAATATAAGAAATGAAGAATTAAAGAAGAAGGAAAATAGAAAGGAGAACTGGGGTAGCTCAGCTGGGCTGTTTTTCTTCTTCTTTCCTCAGGTTTAGGGGAACTTGCAAGCTCCCTTCCATCTCCCCCCCCACAATATGGGAGTGAGTGTTGGTTGGATGAGTGACTGTGGAAGAGTTTTGGTGTGGTATGTTATGTTGTTGGGGTGGGTAGGGGAGTGAGTGGGGGTGAATGGAGAGCAATGAATATGTTGAAGGTGTGTTGTGTGTATGTGGATATGGATGGTCTGAAAGTAGTGAGAAGACAGAGGAGAGGAGCGGTTGGAGGAATAAGTGGGAGAATGTATGGAAGCATATTGGGTTGTGCTCCAGGTGCAAGAGGTATGCCCAGCAATGTGGCATACACTTATTCTCTTGTTCTTTTTGCCTGGACTTCTCTGTTGGGATGGAAGTGTAGGGTTCACAGTAGAGTTGATTAGGAAGGTGGTTGAGGTTGGGTTTATCTCCAGGCTGGTATGGTACAAATGGAGGGAAACAGAGAAGTGAGATGGTTGGAAAAGATATAATGAAGAATGTGAATATTATTTGTACAACTCTTAATGTTAGAGAGGTTTGGGTAATCAGGTGAAGCGAGTGAGAATTGGGAAGTATATTCAAGAACTGAAGGCTGATGTTGTTTTTCTGCAAGAATCATATAATGGGGGGGGGAGGTAAATTTTCCTGGCTTTGGGAAAAGGAAAACAATTATGGCTCCCGGAACGTCAAAAAGTAGAGGGGTGGGAATAGTAATTAACTCCAAGGTGGACTTTGCTGAGAATAAAGTGTTAAGAGATAAGAACGGAAGGTTTGTTTTTGTACAAGGTTGCTTGGAGGGAGAGCCGGTAGCATTAGCATCAATTTACCTCCCAAACAAGCACCAGCTGGATTTTCTTTATAAGTGTTTACAGAAGCTTGAGAAATTCTCACCTTATACAAAAGTTGTTGGGGGAGATTTTAATGTTAATCTGCAAGGATTATTCATATTCATTTTATTCTAGCCCACATGGAACATTTTCAAGATTGGATGGTATCTTAATATCACAAGAGGCTAGGAATTGGGTGAAGGGGATGGATATTGGAATGATTAAAATTACTGACCATGCCCCCATATCTACTTATCTTCAAATAGGTCATATTAATAGGTCTTACTCTTGGAGGTTTAACCCTTTGTTGCTTGCAGACGAGCAGAGTAAGTTAAAAATTAAAACAGCAGTAGAAAGGTATTTTGAGGAGAATCAAGACCCAGATATCCCATTAACAATAAAATGGGAAGCAATGAAGGCTGTGATTAGGGGAGATTGCATTCAGAGTCTGGTAATTTTAAGAAAAAGAAAAGATGGGAGGATTAAGGAGGTAGAAGAAGAAGTTAGGTTATTGGAAGAAAAATTCAGGAAATCTAAGCAAAAGACGGATAGGGAAAAAATAGACCAAAAAAGAGAAGAGTTGAAAGTTTTAGATATTAATAGAACCACATTACAGATGTGGTATAGCAAACAAAAATATTATGAATTTGAAGGAAAAGGAGGGAAAATATTAGCAAATAAAATGAGGAATTATCAGGTGAGGAAAAATATTAGGGCTATTAGAGATAATAAGGGGGGATTGGAAACAGATCCTAAGAAGATATTGGAGACCTTCTTAGGATTTTATAACAGACTGTATGCAAATAAAGGAATTAAGGAAGAAGAGGTTGATCAATTTTGTGAGGGATTGGAGCTCCCCAAAATAAGTGAAGAAAATAGAAGGGAACTAGATAAGGATATAACAGAGGAGGAAGTTAGGACAGCAATTGATTCTACGAATGTGCAATCGGCACCCGGACTGGATGGGTTTAATGCGGTATATTATAAGCATTTTAAGGATATATTGGTGCCACATATGACTGTACTGTACCAAAGTATTTTGAATGGAGCTTGAACTCCACCTACCTGGTTGGAGTCAAGGTTGGTATTGATTCCCAAACCGGGAAAAGATAAAACCCTGCCAGACTCCTATAGGCCAATATTTGTTACTAATATGGATTATAGAATATTTGCTAAAGTTATGGCAACAAGGTTAAAAATGTATTGCACAATTAGTGGGAGAAGATCAATATGGGTTTATAACCCAGAAGTACTTGGTGGATGCAATTAGGAAGGTAATGGGTATGGTATGTTTAGCAAAAAATAAGGATTTGCCTCTTACTCTCCTGTCATTGGATATTTATAAAGCATTTGATTCGGTGGATTGGAATTATTTGAAATATATATTTTAAAAATATAAATTTGGAGAAAATTTTCAAAATATAATTGAGGCAATATATACAGAGTCCAAAGCAATGATAGGAATTGGTGGGTCGGAAAGGGGGTGTGCCCAAGTGTTAAGTGGTACAAAGCAAGGTTGTCCACTTTCTCCCATGCTCTTTATTTTAGCATTAGAACCATTAGCAATTAAACTTAAAAAGAATAGTGAGATTAAAGGATTTGAAACACCAGGGAAAGGGAGAGCAGAAGGGGAGCTTCTGACAATGTATGCAGATGATATGATGGCGACAGTTAAGGACCTGGGGAGTGCAATTGTGCCGTTAAAAGAAATTTTTCAAGGATTTGAAAAAGTATCAGGGTTAAAAGTTAATTTTTCTAAATCATCAATGATGTGCTTAAATGTGAAACCTAAAACCCAGTTAGAAGCCTCTAAATCATTGGGTATTCCTATAGCAAATAGGAAGGTAAAGTATTTAGGGGTAATGATAACTAAAAATGTGAAGAAAATATTTGAACATAATTATAAAAAAATTTGTAGTATTCAATCAAAGCTGAGAACATGGGAGAAAAGGAAGGACTCAATCAGCACAAGAATTGCTTTAGTTAAAATGTTTCTGCTACCCAGATTAACTTACCTTTTTTCATGTATTGCCTTGGCACATACCGGAACGGATTCTGAAGGGGTGGCAAAGGTCAATAGATAGATTTGCTTTTGCATCCAAGAAACCAAGGACAGCTGGTAGATATAGGTACCATAGGATCCAAGATGGAGGATGGGGGATTCCCAATTTGATTTTATATTATGAAGCTTATCAGCTGAGACATCTTATGATTTGGTTGGAGGGAGAACAGGGGGAAGAATTGGGATGTATAGAGTGGGAGAATTTGGAAGCAGTAGGAGGGAAAATAAGAATCTTTGAAAGGAGGATAAAGAAAAGAAAAGAAAAAAATATCAACATTTACGGGGCCTCTTTTGGTATGGGAGAAGTGGGGGGGAGCTTTTTCCTGACCTCTCACCACTTACAAAAATATGGTATTATGATAAATTTGCCCCATTAAGGAAGCTCATCTAAAAAGAGGTAGGGGATAAATTAAAGGAGATTTCAATCCAGAATATGGATAAAATTTGGGAAACAGAAAATATGATGGAAGAGGAAAGTGGAATTTGGAATAAGATTAATTGGTTACAAAAAAAAAACAAATCTCCTCCTTGTTGAAGGAGAAAGAAGTTAAAAATTGTGGTAAAAGAAATATTACCCCCTTCGAGGAATTGGTGAAAGGGTACAGGATAGATAGGACCAAAATAGTTTCAAAATTGTATAAGGTTTTATTAAATATGGGGAAATCACTAAAGGAAATCTTAAAAGAATATTGGGAGCTAGATATTCAGGAACAAATTTTAGATGAAGATTGGGATAGAATCTTTCAGCAACCACCCTTTGTTACGACCTCTAGGATAATCCAGGAGCAGGAGTTGAAGCTGATACAAAAATGGTATTACACACCAGTAAGGTTGTATCATATTACAAAGTTAGGAAGCAAAAACTGCTGGAGGAAGTGTGGAGTAATGGGAACGTACAGTCATATGTGGTGGGATTGTCCTCTAGTTAATAATTTTTGGAGACAGATTGGTAGAGAAATATCGAAAATTGTGGGAAGGAAAGTGGAAATATCTAAATTAATGGTTCTCATTAGCCTGGGCAGCACAGAGTTAAAAACAAAAGAGGAATGTAAATGGGTAAATCTGATGGTAATTGCAGCCAGACAGGTCATTGCAAGTAATTGGAAAAATGCAGAAGAGCTAGCAGTGAACCAATGGAGGAAAAAATTAAATGATATTATAATTTTAGAATACCTAACTATGAAGATACACAGAATGAAAGGGTTTAAGGTCAATGAGAAAGAGGAGGAATGGTTTGAGAAGCTACTGAATTACATGAATATGCTTGACCAATTTGGGGTAATTAAAACATTAAAAGCTAAGTAAACCTTGCGGATTGTTAATTGTTAATTTATATAGAATTGTACATATTGTTAATTTGAATTTGTTTTATTAATGTATATCCAATGTATCGGATGCCTGGGGGGGTCACTGTTTTTGTCTGGGGTGTTGGTGATTGGTTTTATAATAAAATTTACTTTATTTTTTTAAAAAAAGAATGTAACACCAATCTTCAAAAAAGGATTCAGAGGTGATCCAGGAAACTACTGACCAGTCAGTTTGACACGTGTTCCAAGTAAAGTGATGGAAACAATCCTAAAAGATAAAATTAATAGGCACAGAGAAGAGAAGGCGCTGCTGCCGCATCAAACACTCTTAAATCAACTTCTCAGTCATGGAATAAAGGGACAGGTCTTGTCCTTGACTAGCAACTGGTGAAGGGACAGGAAACAGAGGGTACTACTAAATGGACACTTGTCCAAGTGACAAGAGTTTAAGAGTGGGTTTCCCCAAGTTTCAGTACCAGAACCCCTGCTTTTCAACCTCTTCATAAATGATCTAGAATTAGGAGTAAATAGAAAGGTAGCCAAAGTTGCTGATTACACTAAATTATACAGGGTAGTAAAAACTGAGAGAGATTATGAGGAGCTCCAGAGGGATCTCTTGACACTGGGGGGACTGGGCAAACCAGTGTCAAATAAGCTTCAACATTAGTAAGTGCAGAGTGATTATTGTTGGGGCAAAAAAAAACCAATTACGTTTGAACTCTCTGCAACATTACGTCTGAACTCTCTGCAACAAATGAGGAAAGGGACCTTGGTGTCCTGGTGGACAGCTCAATGAAGATGTCAACCCAGTGTGCCGCAGCAGTGAAAAAAGCAAACTCAATGCTAGGGATCATTAGGAAGGGTGTAGAAAATAAGTTAGCAAATGTCATTTTGCCTCTTTTTAAAACTATGATAAGGCCCCACCTGGAGTATTGTGTACAGTCCTGGTCCCCATACCTCCTGAAAGATATTATGGAAATGGGGAAAGTGCAGAGGAGGGCAGCCAGAATGATTAGGGGACTGGAACACCTTCCTTACCATCTGAGGCTGCAATGGCTGGGCCTCTTTACTCTTGAACTACGGTGTCTAAGAGGTGACCTGGTTGAAGTTTATAAAATCCTACATAGTGTGGACAAAGTAAATAAGGAAAAACTGTTTTCCCTGTCACAAAACACTAGAACGAAGGGGCACTCCATGAAACTTTTGGGTGCTAGATCTCCAAGAAACAAGAGAAAGTAATTTTTCACCCAGAGGATCACTGGTCTATGGAACTCCCTGCCAGAAGAAGTGGTGACAGCTGCCAGCCTTGATTAACATTAACATTAACATTAACATTAACATTAACATTAACATTAACATTAACATTTATTTATTTATTTATTTATTTATTTATTTATTTATTTATTTACTTATTGAATTATAAACCACACTGATTTTCCCATGGGAACTCTGGACGGTGATTAGATTAAATAGGATTAGACAAATTCATGGAGAACAAGATTATCAATGGCTCTCATGATGGATGCCTAAGGACAACCACCGGGTTGGAGAGAGAGAGGCAGGACATCTCTCCATGCCATTTGCAGGAAATCGTAAGCAGGTGAAGACATTGGCTTGGGAATACCTTGGTGTCAAGTACTCCTGATTTGTCTGGGGACCGATGAAAGGGCAGCATAATAATGGGAGACAGACAGATGGGCAGCCAAACAAAAATACCAAAAAGGAAAGTCCTGGAACATCAAAAGGTTTTTCCTCACCCAAAGTCTTGGAAATGGAGATGGTGCATCAACTGGATTTGATCAAGAAAAAAATCGGGCACCAAGAAAGGGTTTCCCAGGTCAGGAGCCTTTTTCCCTTCCAATCCTGGAGAGAGATCGAGATCCCAGCGACTGTCGGTGAAGCCAACACTTTCAAGTCGGCGCAAAGGCTGTTTTCTGTCTCCCTGTCCATTGGAAGGGTTAAGGGCATAGAGTTCAGATTCCTAGAGGGGAAGAGGAAGCGGTGGGTGGGAAGCATGGAGTTCTCCGCAGGAAGTGTCCCTATGGCATAAAGTTCCCCCCTGTGCCCGTCCTTTTATCCCTTCCGGAGGGAAACGGGGGGTCTCTTTCGCAGAATCCACCCAAAGGGCGCCCCAGGGAGAGACAGCGAGGGGAGGGAAGAGGGGGAGACACACACGGTGAGTCCCTGATATGGGGGGGCTGCAGGCGAAGGAGGACTGTGGGGAGGGAGGGAGGAGAGTTGCATATACCTAGAGATGCACCCATTGGGGAGGGCATGTGGTCCAGGGAGGGTCCCATAAGGAAGAGCGGGAGGGTGGCCCAAGAGATTTTGCTGCCTGAGGCCAAGGATCGGGTCGGCCTGAGGGGTGTGTGTTTGGGGAGGGGGGTTCTCGATGTCCTCCGTGGGAAGCAGGAGAGGCCGAGAGGGACCCGCATGGAAGCTGGAGGGAGAGGCTGCCCCATCCTCAGCCCCTGAGGTCCTGGGGGTGGGGGGGAGGACGTGGCTTTGGCTCTGCCTTATGTCTCTACCCTCGGTAGGTTTGAGGCATAAGAAGGACTATTATTGTTATTTTTCTTGTCAAAGAAAACTTGAGGGAGACTCATCAAGGGCAGAAGGGGTTCTGGAGAGGGTGTGTGGCTTGGAGCTTGGGGGGATGGCCCTTCATGAGAGGTGAGAGACCAGCCCGTTGGGGGTGAGGGTGCACATCTTGCCTCTTAGGTACAGGTTTCAGCTGAAAGAACGTCC
This sequence comes from Phrynocephalus forsythii, assembly GCA_029282475.1. Taxonomy (NCBI): domain Eukaryota; kingdom Metazoa; phylum Chordata; class Lepidosauria; order Squamata; family Agamidae; genus Phrynocephalus; species Phrynocephalus forsythii. Next base: position 7,108,906 of record JAPFRF010000024.1, read on the forward strand.
TCGGGTCACTCACTTATCTTTTTTCATTGGCATTTTCTTGATTTATATTTCAGGATAGAGATCTCTTTCTTGCATTCATTGTATTGACAGCACATCTTCCTCTTGCATAGCGTGACTAGAAGGGCCTGGTGATGCAGCCTTTGCTGTAAGAGACTCCTTGGAGTAGCTTCCTTTGAATCCTTTCGAAGCTTCCTCGCAGCACAGATCAAAGATGGATGAAGACGACTCAGCTGGCACTCAAGCTGAAAGGGAGCCTTACACTATCCAGGCTGGAAGGAGTGTGGAATCCTGGGAGAGAAAAGGGCAGAAACCCATGGATGAGAAGATCATTGGCTTAGATGGACAACAGCAAAGCTTCAGGGGATTCTCTTACAAGGAGTCAGAGAGTCCCCGAGAGGCTTGCACCCGACTCCACCATCTTTGCTGTCAGTGGCTGAAGCCAGGAAGGCACACCAAGGCTCAGATCCTGGATCTGGTGATCCTGGAGCAGTTCCTGGCCATCCTTCCCCAGGAGATGTCCCTCTGGGTGAAGGAATGTGGAGCAGAGACCACCTCTCAGGCGGTGGCCCTGGCCGAAGGCTTCCTCCTGAGCCAGGCAGAGTTGAAGAGGCAAGAGGAGCAGCAGCAGGTGAGAGCATTTCTATCAGGCTTCAGGCAAAAGTCACCAGGACCCAGTCCAGGGCCAGGCTGCAGCATCAAGGCACAATAGTCTAACCCCCAGGGGCCCAACCTCCCAGACCAGAAGTTCAAGTCCAAATGAGCTATGACCAAGTTCAAAGGGTTAGGTGAACCGGAGTTAGGCAGACCAAGAGTCAGGAGCCAGATGGAGCAGTCAGGGCTACAGGTATCAGCAGGGTCCAGGTGCCCTCTCAGGCGGTGGCCCTGGCAGAAGGCTTCCTCCTGAGCCAGGCTGAGGACAAGAGGCAGGAGGAGCAGCAACAGGTGAGAGCATTTCTATGAGACCTCAGGAAAAAGCAGTCCAGGGCCAGGCTGCAGCATTAAGGCACAATAGTCTAACCCCCAAGTTGGGAACTTCAGGCACGGCCCTGATCTTGAGAATTCCCTTCTGGTGGCTGGGGAGTAAGAGTGGGGAACCTCTGTACCCTAGTAGACATGGGGAGGGTGGAGGAGATACACCCCCAATTCTAGAAACTGCAGGAAAATCTTTGCCGTTACTAGTTGACAGATATTCACGATCCCTGAATAACTGAACTTTGTCTCTCCTTTTTCCTTCCCATTTCCAAATTCCATGGCTTGGGCCCCTAGTTGTTTAATGAGAACACAAATCTCTCAGTGGAAGTTCGGAGTGGTTCCCTTGCTGCAGAGAGGACATTATTGGAGCAAAGTCAGAGGATTTTCCCAGGAAGGGAGGAATATAATGGTGACGGAGGCCCCACCTTGAATGGTAAGTGTTCCTGATGGAGAGGGCTTTGCGTTTTAATTCACTCTCTTTTTTCCCAGAGAGATTCCTAGTTTGTTTTTCTCTTTTGCTGTGTCTAGAAAGGACAGAATATTTTGTCAACCGTTTTCCTCCTGTAGTTTTAATTTTCAACCCCCAAAGGTTTTTTATATAGTTATACCTTGGTTTACGAGCATAATCCATTCCTAAACCATGCTAGTAAACCAAAACACTCTTCTATCAAACTATATTTCCCTATAAGAAATAATGGAAACTCTGATAAATCATTCTGGGGTCCCATATAGACCATATCCTGTACACACAAAATGCAAAAACTCACAAAAGAATTTGGCTAGAAGTCCACATCCACACCATGTTTTTTTTAGGTACCTGGCTGCGGAATCTGCTCTGCCTAGGAATAACAGCTAGATTTTACCCTGAATTTCTAATGTGACAATAATAAAATGTAATTTGTAACCCTATACACACTTGACTAGCTGCCCCATGAGTAGAAATGGTATTCAAAATAAGAAAGGATGTAGAAAATAAATGAAGTAAAACTGTCAATACAAAGGAAACATAAAACCCTAACCTTCATTCTCAAATATCTATCCAACATCCTAAAAGTGACCCCTCCTTGCTGTTTAAAGGCAAAGTTATGTCCATTTTCCTTGGATGATTCCTGTCATATTCAGATCTGAATAGCCAAGATGTGTATTTATGAGATTCTTTTCATTGTTTCTTGTAGGGGCTGGAGCAATGTCTGGGGCAAGAAGTCTGTTGTCTCTTCCACTTTGTGACAGGGAGGACCCAGATCAGGTACGGGAAGGGGGCAAGAATGGCAGGGGAGATGGTCTCCTTTTCTTCTCTCCTGGGAAGTCAGAGAACATCAAAGAGTCTAAAGGGAGCAGCATGAAAGGCTCTTGAGCCCCTCCTCCTGTTTCCACCACATGTTCACTCAAGATCCATGTGTGTGTGTTGCGTCGTTACAGTCGTGACCGACTCTCCGTGACCCCATGTCCATGGAGTTTTCTTGGCAGGAGTACTGGAGTGGCTTGCCAGTTCCTACTCCAGGCGCCGACAGCACCTGGTATTCCCTGGTGGTCTCCCATCCAAGTACTAACCAGGGCCGACCCTGCCTAGCTTCTGAAATCAGGCAAGATCGGATGTGCCTAGGGCATCTAGGCAGCTGTCTTCAAGATGCATAGCAGGAAGGAAAAGATGGAGCCCCTCAAGGGCAAACCCTAAAATCACTCCTGTCCCTCCTCTGATCCTGCCAAAATGTTCACTCTGGGGGCCTCCATAATTTATTTTATTTTATTTTATTTTATTTTATTTTATTTTATTTTTATACCACCCATCTTCCAACAGAACTCTGGGCAGTTTACAGCAAGATTAAAACAACAATACAATAAAAACAGATGGAAGCAAGACAATAAGAGGGAAAACCCTCAGCAAGAGGCATCAAAACGGCGGCAAAAAGGCGGGTTTTTTAAAAAAATTAAATTAAAGGTCGCCAAATGCCTCAGTCCAAATGCCTGCCATGGAAAAAAACCTGTTGGTCTTCAATATGACATCCTTTCAAATATTTAAACATAGGATCATATCCCCTCTCTGTCTTCTTTTTGAAAGGCTAAGCATTGCCAGAAGATGGTTCCCTCAGAGACATTTCCTCCAGACCCTCAACCATCCTGGTCGCCCTCCTCTGGACCCGCTCGAGGTGGTCAACATCCTTTTCAAATTGAGGCCACCCTCAGTGAGCGCGCCTGCAACATTCTGGTGGGCCTGGCCTCAGTTGAGCTTTGGGAGATACGCTCCGACAGGTATTCAGGACCCAGGCCGTGAAGGGTTTTGTAAACCAAACCCAGGACCTTGAACCTTATCCGGAGGGCAACGGGCAGCCAATGCAGGTGAGCCAGAACTGGGGTGATGTGATCGTATCTACGCGCACCCACCACCAGTCTGGCCGCCACATTCTGCACCCGATGGAGCCTCCGTACAAGGGTCAAGGGCAACCCCACGTAGAGGGCATTGCAGTAATCAATCCTCAAGATCATGAGGGCCTGCACAACTGTTCTCAGGGAGGACTCATCCAGGTATTGACGAATCCGGGCGATCTAGCGGAGGTGGAAAAACACGGTCTTGGAAACAGCCATCACCTGAGCTTCCAGGGAGAGGGCTGAATCGAAGACCATACCCAGATTCCAGGCCCTGTCCGCAGGCCGGAGGGTAACTCCCCCCAGCCTGGGGAAGGGGCCATAGTACCTAGAGGAGGGTGCCCCGAAGAACAGAACCTCAGTCTTCTCCGGGTTCAGTTTGAGCCTGTTGGTCCTGGTCCATTCCATGATCACCTCCAGACACAGATCAAGGAAGCATACTGCCTCCACTGCAGAGGTGGAAAAGGAGAGATAGAGTTGCATGTCATCGGCATATTGATGGCAGCAAACTCTAAATCTCCTAATGACCTCAGCCAGCGGTCTCATCTAAATGTTAAACAGCATGGGGGAGATTGCCGACCCCTGGGGCACCCCACAAGGGAGCGTCCAGGGAGCCGACAGCTCATCTCCTAGCTGGACTCGCTGGGACTGGTCACCAAGGAAGGATCGGAGCCAGCAGAACGCTGAACCCCTGATTCCCACCTCGGTAAGCCGATCCAGCTAGATACTGTGGTCGACGGTATCGAAGGCCGCTGACAAATCAAGCAGGACCAACAGGGTAGAGCACCCCCTGTCGGCCTCCCTGAGGAGGTCATCTTGCAGTGCGACCAGGGCAGTCTCGGTCCCTCGGAATGGCCTGAACCTGGACTGGAATGGGTCAAGGACATGATTTTCCTCCAGGAATGACTGGAGCCGGGCGGCAGCCACCCTCTCAATGACCTTGCCCATGAAGGGAACAATGGCAATCGGGCAATAGCTGGCCAAATCATCCAGTGCCAGGACGGGCTTCTTTAATGTGGGCTTCACCACCGTGTCTTTCAGGCGAGAGGTAAAGATTCCTTCCCTGAAGGAGGCAGTGGAAATAACTGAAGCCCACTCCGGCATGCTCCCTCCGGCAGATTTAATAAGCCAAGATGGGCAAGGGTCGAAAGGGGAAGCCGCCGGCTGGCAATAAGCCAAAGCCTTGGAGGCCTCTGCTGGTAAAACAGGCCCAAACTCAACCAGGCAAGGAGACCGAGGGGGTGAGGCCCCCGGGATACAAGAGGAGGGATTAGGGCAACCGGAGTCCAGATCGGTACGGATGGCCTCAATTTTAGATCTTAAAAAGTCTGCAAACTGCTCACTAGTGAAATCACTAGGAGGAGGCCTAGGCTGACCAGGATTAGTGAGGTCTCGAACCACCCGGAACAACTCCACCTGGCGGTTCGAGGCTGCACCAATTCTCAGGGAGGCATAAGCTGTTCTAGCTTCCCTGATCGTGTGGACATAGCACCCGGTCAGCTGCTTAACAGCAGCCCAATTAACTACCGACCAATCTTTTCTCCATCTGTTCTCAAGCTTCCTTCGTTCTTGTTTCATCGGCCTCAGCTCAACCGTGAACCACGGTGAGGAGCGAGCTCCACAGCGGAGGAAGTGCTTGGGGGCGATCCGCTCGACAGCCCTGGTGGCACCCTCATGCCACCTATCCACCAGGGCTTCCACCGGGTCGTCAGCCAGTCCGTCAGGAAGCTCCCCAAAGGCCTCCATGAACCGGTCAGGGTCCAGGAGCCTTCGGGGGCGGGCCCAGACAAGGGGCCGATGCTCCCTGTGGGGCGGGGCAGTGATCAACAGGGAAAAGGTTAGCAGATAATGATCTGACCATGACACAGGCTGGGGAACGATTTCCCCAACCCTCAGATTGTAATCTGATGACATGGAGGTAAAAACCAGGTCTAGGGCATGGCCTGCACTATGGGTGGGGCAAACAACATGCTGAGACAGGTTCATGGAGGCCATGGACACCAAGAAATCCAGAGCAGCTCCTGAGAGTTCTGCCTCGGCATGCACGTTGAAGTCCCCAACCACCAGAAGGCGGGGGAACTTCAACAGGGCAGCGGAGACAAACTCAGAGATCTCTGGAAAGGAGTGTGCTGGGTTGCAGGGAGCACGGTACACCAGCACAATGCCAAACTTGTCTCGCTGACCCACCAATAAGTGAAGGCATTCTAATCCAGGACACACCAATGCCGCAGATCTGCTAATATAAAGGGATTCCCTGTAGATGATGGCCACTGTGACCCTCTGACCTGCCCGCCCACTGGACTTGGAACCCAGGGGGCACAGTTGGGAGAGGGAGGCCCCACCCTCTGCACCCACCCAGGTCTCAGTAATACATGCCAGGTCGGCTTACACATCCATGATAGCATTGTGGAGGATGGGAGTCTTATTGTGTACTGACCTGGCATTGACCAGGAGGCAGGACAGGTCTGCGGCACTGGCGGAGTGGCTCCCTGATATGTGGCGGAGAGCAGGGGGATCAGAATGGGGGACAGGCACCAGTTGCCTGACCCGAGTTCTTCTCGCCCGACTAATCTGCCCGCTCCTAGCGTACCTCCCACGGTCAGACACCACAGGAATAAGAGTCCCTGCCAGCATGGTGACCAAAGGGAAATGAAAGAAGGGGGGATTTAAAATAAAAACCCACGATAACAATATAGGCAATAAACAATAACAAAATATAGACAAATCAGGAAAATGGAAGCCGGAGTTGCCATTTCCAAGCAAGTAATGTTTTCTTCCTCTCCAGGGTCTGGGGACCTTTGAGGAAGTGGCCGTGAATTTCATCTGGGAGGAGTGGGCCCTGCTGGATCCGGACCAGAAATCCCTCCACAGAGAAGTTATGGAAGAGAACCGTCAGATGGCGGCCTCTCTCAGTAAGGCTTCTCCTTTCCCTGGTTCAGAAAAGCATCCCTCTACCCACTTTTCTCATGCCTGCCCCTGTATAATTTTGTATGTCACAATCATATCCCCCCTCAGGTGCCTTTTTTCCAGAGTAAAGAGCCCCAAATGTCTTACCACATGGAAAAGTTTTATGTCATCTGCAAACTTGGCCACCTCACTGCTTATCCTTATGTCCAGGTCATTGATGAACAGATTGAAAAGCACTGGTCCCAGGACAGATCCCTGGGGCACACCGCTTTTCACCTCTCTCCATTGTGAAAATTGCCCATTGACACCTACTCTTTGTTTCCTGGATCTCAACCAGTTCTCAATCCATAAGAGGACCTGCCCTCTTATCCCTTGACTGTGCAATTTTTTCAGCAGCCTTTGGTAAGGGACTATGTCAAAAGCCTTCTGAAAAGTTTGGGTTCTCCACACACACACACACACACACACACACACACACACACACACACACACACACACACACACACACACACACACACACACACACCACACACCTTTTCAAAACTTTCCGGCAGCTCTCCATTTTGTCCATTTTGTTGTGTTTTAGAAAAGGGAAACAGCAAGGGCAGATTGTCTTCTCCGCCAACCCCACCCGCACCCCTTCAGGAAAGGCTGACTTCTGCCTATACAACACACCTTAATTTTTACTGTTTTCATTTTTGGGGGAATAGATGTGTATACATGGAAAAATATGGCAGTTTGATCATTTAGACCAGAGGCTTGCAGAAATCCTGGCCAAGAATTGCAGGGGACCTAAGGATGGGAACCACAGATAATAGACCCTTTCCCCCTTCCAGAGGCTTCAGTCTCTCCCACTTGGAATTTAATCAAATCTATGCTTGTTGTTCCTCCAGCAGATCAGGAAAGTCACATCAGAAGAGAGCCTGACAATTGCTCCATGCCTGGGAAGTGTTTTGCTGAAGGTGTGGCACTTACAATTCGGGAGACAGACCATCCTGTAAACATCTATTTGAGCGATCAAGTATCCGGAACAGGTTTTGATAGGAAACTGCAGCTTGGGAGCCACCAGAAAATTGAAAGAGGAGAAACTAAAGGCCTAAACCAGGAAGACAGGAAATATATGTCCAGGAATTCCTCCCTCCCAGTGCAGCAGGGAGCTGATACAAAAGATGAATTATGCAACTTTCAAGGTTATAAAAAAGGCCTTTTTTGCATCTCAAGCCTTGGTACTACTCAAAAAATCCAGATAGGAAAGAAACCATGCAAATGCCAGCATTGTGGAAAGGGTTTCATGTACACTTTAGATCTCCCTATGCACCAAAGAGTCCACACGGGAGAGAAGCCATACAAGTGCCAGGAATGTGGGAAATGCTTTTGTCGGAATTCACACCTTCTGACACACCAGAGAGTCCACACAGGAGAGAAACCATACAAGTGCCAGGAATGTGGGAAATGTTTTGGTCGGAATTCAAACCTTCTGACACACCAGAGAGTCCACACAGGAGAGAAGCCATACAAGTGCCGTGAATGTGGGAAATGTTTTAGTCGGAATACATACCTTCTGACACACCAGAGGGTCCACACAGGAGAGAAGCCGTACAAGTGCCAGGAATGTGGGAGATGTTTTGGTCAGAAATCACACCTTCTGAAACACCAGCCAATCCATGCAGAAGAGAGGCCATATAAGTGCCAGGAATGTGGGAAATGTTTTTCTCTAAATTCACACCTTCTGAAACACCTGAGAGTCCACACAGGGGAGGTTCCATACAAATGCCAGGAATGTGGGAAGTGCTTTGCTTGTAATTCACACCTTCTGACACACCAGAGAGTCCACACAGGAGAGAAGCCGTACATGTGCCAGGAATGTGGGAAATGTTTTTCTCAGAATTCATCTCTTCTGACACACCAGAGAGTCCACACAGGAGAGAAGCCATACAAGTGCCAGGAATGTGGGAGATGTTTTGGTCAGAATTCACAGCTTGTATCACACCAGAGATTCCACACAGGAGAGATGCCATACAAGTGTCAGGAATGTGGGAAATGTTTTAGTCACAATTCTAACTTTATAAGACATCAAAGAGTCCACACAGGAGAGAAGCCATACAAGTGCCAGGAATGTGGGAAGTGTTTTTCTCAGAATTTATCCCTTCGAGTACACCAGAGCGTCCACACAGGAGAGACACCATACAAGTGCCATTAATGTGGGAAATGTTTTGGTCAGAATTCACACCTTCAGACACACCAGAGAGTCAACAGTGGAGGCAAACCATTTGAATGCCAGGAATGTGGGAAATGTTTTGTGCCATATTCACACCTAAAACACCAGAGAGTCCATGCTAGAGAGAGGACATATAAGTAGCAGGAGTGTGAGAAATATTTTGGTTACAAATCTAACTTTCTAAAATACCAGATTAGACATGGGCACGACTCGGCGAAATTGTCGTTTCCGTTTTCGGTTATCGTTTCCGTTACGTAACGGAAACGGTAACGATAATTAAGCCGTCAGAACTCGAACTCGAACCGAAAAAAGAAAAATTTTGTCGGGTTTTTCGTTTCCGTTTGTGGCATCGCGGCGATTGCGCGATGCGAAGCACAGAAAAAGTTTTAAAAATTTTTTTTAAAAAACCCCGACTCCCGGCCAAAAAAGCAGGTGAAAATATGCCTGCCTGAGGCTTTGCCACCTACCAGAGGGGTGGTTTCTGAGGGGTCCCCGGCCTTTCCCCCCCCTCTTCTCCTGTCCTGGGCTGCTTGCACCAGGCTGGGGGGAGGGTCATCCTCGTCGTCTGTCTCGCTGCATGCCATGTGGTGGTGGGGGTCCAAAATGGCGACCGCAATTTTTCTTTTGAAATCGTGGTCAAAAAACACACCAAATCACCACAGAAACATGTGAAATTTATTTATTTTAAATGCCTGAATTTTTATAGTAGCAGCAGTGGGTTTTTATAGCAATAAAACGTCGTATTTATTTTATTTTATTTTATTTTTTATTTTTTAGACCTGCCCATTTGGGCTGGGCATGGGATGGGACCATGCAACATTTTTTGAACCATTCCACGACACTTCTGGATGTCTCGGAGGGCATAAAAAGCCGAGGCACCTTCCAGAAATCGCAGTCGGGTGTATGGATGTGGTTGAGGGAGGAGGGCTGGCTGCTAGTGCTGGTGTGATCCGATCGAGATTGAGGAGGGAGGCTGGAGGCTTTAGGATTTAAGTTAGGCAGGCAGGGAGGGAATTGAATTTAGAAAATAATTTCTTTGATTCCCTGCAGCTTTGTCTGCTGAAGGGAATAGCAGTTTATTCTTTATTTCTTCTCTGGCAGTTTGAGGATTTTTTTCTGATATTGGATAAAGGGGGAGGTTCGACTGGGAGTGGGAGGTGATTTATTTTAAAAACTTACATACTACCATTTATTTTCTATTTTCCCCACTTCAATTTGTTGCACACACACACACATTTGGGGTGCAAGCCAAGAACAGAACCTCTATCCTAAGTGATATCCTAACTGCCCACTCGCTCCCCCGCCCCGCCCGCTGCCTAGGGCGCAAAAACACCTAGCGCCGGCCCTGATTGCGGGACGCCCCTATGCTCTGAGAAGTCAAATCGCGCTAAATTGCGGTGCAAACGACAAACGACAAACGGAAATGACAAATTTTTGAAAAATTTCGCGACAAACGGAAACGACCTGAAACGGACCCGTTCCAACAAATGAAAACTCGAAACATCATTTTTTCTGGTCGTGCCCATGTCTATACCAGATAATCCATACTGGAGAAAAAATGTACAAATGCCAGGAGTGTGGGCAATGGCATGGGGCCAGGTTACCTGAAGGACCGCCTCATTCCAATTACATCAACCCGACCCAACCGGTTGTGCAGGTGATAGGGTTGAGAGGAGGTCAGGTTAAATAAACAATAGATAAGTTAGAAAAGGAGGTCAGGTTAAATAAACAATAAGGAAAAATAAATATTGTTTCAATGAGCTAAGCTCTGTCACAGCTGGTATTATAGCTGCACCTGCAAGGTTGATTCATTCTAGGTAACAAGAATGACTCTCAGCTGTAAGTCATTTTAACTGGTTCTTGTGATTAAGGGGCGTGGTTTCGAAGGGGTATTTAAGAGGCTTAATAATTTTTGTGTTAAATAGTCTGTATGACAAGTTTTTGTGTTAAGCATTAAATAGGTTTTGTGACAGAAATTTTTGTGTTAAGGAATTTTATTGGGGGGAGTCTATGTGACATTTTATTAGGTAATTAAGGGCAGGAATTTTGTCCCTGTATTTCTGTCTAGGTAGTTAGGGTTTCCAGCCCTGCACACAGAGCACACACACAAACAGGGTTCAGTTCTTTGCCAAGACCTTTAGTGGAAAGCCAGGCAAGTTCAAGTCCTTTGCTAACAATCAAGTGCCAGATAAATAACAGAATCCAACTCCCAGCAATTAACAGTCCAAGTCAAAACCAGAATATCTCATGGAAACCAGATGCCAAACCCAAGGGAACAGATCAAGCCGTTGTCCAGGAAGCCAGTCCAAAGTCAGGAAACAGAGCCAAGGTCACAGACAGGAACGTGGTTGCAAGCTCAAATGACGCATTGCTCCCACAGAGAGCTCAAGGTGAGCTTACCAGCTTTATCCCAAAACAGGGAACACACCCTTACTTCTGGAAAGGCTTCTGCTAGTAGTCAGGGCTTCCCGACCTGATTCCCTGTCTAGCATCAAAGACCCTTTCCCTAGCTCTTCTGGTAGCACGTCTTTGCAGAATCCTGCTCATGGCCCTTCTAGGAGGAGAAGATATGTTTTCAGCTGAGTCATCAGTCCCAGCTGCCTGCTGATTTGAGCTGTAAGGCTCCTCCAGCAGCTCTTCACCATTTAACCCCTCAGAGTCAGGTTCTGTGACAGGCAGGGTCCTGGCATAGGGGGCCCACGATAATGCAAATTTTCATCTACACTCAGAAAGCATCTGGTCTCTGACCAGCCTTTGGTTTGAACTAAAAGGGGGTAGATGACATTGTCGTGGTCTGCGTAGGGTTTCATAATTCTGCTGTAGAAACTGGACATTTCTGCTTGTGGCTGAATGCTGACTATTTTTACTTCAATTTTGGTTCCCTTTACTAGAATCATAGAATCATAGAGTTGGAAGAGATCTCAAGGGCCATCTAGTCCAACCCCCTGCCATGCAGGAAGCCCCATCACAGTATTTCCAGCAGATGGCCATCCAGCCTCTGCTTAAAAACCTCCAAAGAAGGAGACTCCACCACCCTTTGTGGCAGCATATTCCACTGCCAAACAGCTCTAACTGTCATGAAGTTCTTCCTAATGTTCAAATGGAATCTCTTTCCCTGTAGTTTGAAACCATTGCCCCGAGTCCTAGTCTCTGAACCCATGGAAAACAAACCTGTTCCCTCTTCAATATGACATCCTTTCAAATATTTAAACATAGCTATCATATCCCCTCACAGTCTTCTTTTAGAGAGGCTAAACATTCCCAGTTCCCTAAGCCGTTCCTCATAAGACATTTCCTCCAGACCCTCAACCATCCTGGTTGCCCTCCTCTGCACCCGCTCGAGGTTGTCAACATCCTTTTTAAGCTGAGGCGCACAGAACTGGACACAGTACTCCAGGTGGGGTCTGACCAGAGCAGAATAGAGTGGTACTATCACTTCCCTTGATCGAGACATGATGCTTCTGTTGATGCAACCAAGAATCACATTGGCTTTCCTGGCCACCGCATCACATTGCTGACTCATGTTCAATTTGTGGCCCACCAAGACTCCCAGATCCCTTTCACAGGTACTATTCTCCAGCCAAGTGTCCCCCATCCTATATCTGTGCAATTCATTCTTTATACCTAGATGTAGCACCCCACATTTCCCTCTGTTGAAATCCATTCCATTAACTTTGGCCCAGCATTCTAATCTGTCAAGGTCCTTTTGGATTTTCATCCTATCCTCTAGGGAATTAGCAGCCCCTCCCAATTTGGTATCATCTGCAAATTTAATTAGCATACTCTCTATTCCTACCTCCAAGTCATTGATAAAGATATTGAACAGCACTGGACCCAGAACAGAACCCTGGGGCACCCCACTGGTCACGTCTCTCCAGGCTAAAGAGAGGCCATTTATGATCACCCTTTGGGTGCGATCAGTCAACCAATTACAAATCCACCTAACAGTAGCACTATCTATCCCACTTTCTACTAACTTCTTAGCAAGAATACCATGGGGAACCTTATTGAATGCCTTACTAAAGTCCAGATAAGCAATATCCACAGCATTCCCCTCATCCACCAGGCCTGTAATTCTATCAAAGAAAGAGATCAAATTAGTCTGGCATGACCTGTTTTTAAGAAACCCGTGTTGACTTCTTGTAATGACAGCATTGTTTGTTAAATAATTGCAGACTGACTGTTTAATAATCTGCTCTAGGATCTTTCCAGGAATTGAAGTCAAGCTGACTGGGTGGTAATTATTTGGGTCCTCCTTTTTCCCCTTTTTGAAGATGGGGACAACATTAGCCCTCCTCCAATCGATGGGGACTTCCTCTGTTCTCCAGGACTTCTCAAAGATTATTGCCAATGGTTCTGAAATTACTTCCACCAGTTCTTTTAATATCCTTGGGTGTAATTCATCTGGCCCAGGAGACTTAAATTCATTTAATGTTTCCAGGTGTTCCTGTACTAGCTCTCTACCTATTCTGTGTTGCAATTCCCATCCTATCTCATTTAGTCTTTGTCCCAGTGGATCTCTTTCTTCCTTTTTGGAGAAAACAGAGGCAAAGAAGGTGTTGAGTAGTTCTGCCTTTTCCTTGTCTCCTGTTAGTAACTGGTTATCCTCTCCACGCAGAGAGCCTATCATGTCCTTATTTTTCCTTTTGCTGCGGACATAACTAAAGAAACCCTTTTTACTGTCTTTAATCTCTCTGGCAAGTCTAAGTTCGTTTTGCGCTTTAGCTTTTTTTACCATCCCCCTGCATATATTAGCTGTTTGCTTATATTCCTCTTTGGTGCATTTCCCATTTTTCCATTCCTTGTACTTGTTTTTCTTTATAGTTATCTGAGTTGAAAGTTCTTTAGTAAACCATTGTGGTTTCTTTAGACCTCTGCCATTTTTTCTTCTTGTTGGAACAGTTTTATATTGTGCCTTTAATATCTCGCTTTTAAGGAACTCCCATCCATCTTGGACTCCCTTCTCTTTCAGTGTGTCAGTCCATGGATTCGCAGCCAATAATTCCCTAAGTTTACAAAAATTGGCTTCTTAAAGTCCAGGATTCTTGTCTGATTATGCTTAGCTTCACCTTCCAACTGTATATCAAATTCAAAAAGGGCATGGTCAGTTTTACCTAATGATCCCACCACTCCGACCCCATTTACAAGGTCCTCCTTATTGGTTAAGACCAGATCTAAAATGATTTTGCCTCTTGTTGCCTCCTCTGCCTTCTGGACCATGAAATTGTCTGCAAGGGCAGTAAGGAATTTTTTAGACCTTGCATTCCTAGCTGAGTTGGACTGCCAGCATATATCAGGGTAGTTAAAATCTCCCATTAGTACTACATCTCTCCCTTTTGACTTTGTGGCCATCTGTTCACAGAAGGCATCATCCCACTCCTCCGGCTGGCTTGGGGGTCTATAATATATCCCCACAGTGACATCCCTCCTAGTTTTTTCACCCCTGATTTTAACCCAAATACTCTCAATATGGTTCCCCTGCTGTTTATCTTGTATTTCTTCAGCAGTATATATGTCCTTAATATATAAAGCTACACCTCCTCCTTTCCTACTCGGCCTGTTTCTTTGAAACAGGTTATACCCTCCAATGACTACATTCCAATCATACATCTCATCCCACCATGTTTCAGTGATGCCAATTATGTCATATTTATTTTGCTGTATTAGGAGTTCCAGCTCCTCTTGTTTGTTCCCCATGCTCTGTGCATTGGTATAGAGACATTTGAGGCAGCGTGTGCTTCTTACATGTCCTTTGCTTAACCTGTTTTTCCATGCACTGATGGTCTGCACTACTTCTTGTCCTGCTCCTATTTCAACATTTGGGCTAGTCTCTACAACCCCTTCTGGATCTCTACCATTAATAGAATTTTCTCCCTCCCCCTGCAAACTCAGTTTAAAGCTCTCCTTATTAAATCTGCAATCCTCTTGGCAAAAAGATTCCTACCAGCAGTGGTGAGGTGCACTCCATCCTGTCCCAATATCCCATCTGAATGAAAAAGCAAACCATGGTCCAAGAATCTGAATCGTTCCTGTCGGCACCATCTCTGAAGCCAATTGTTCACCTCCACTATTGTTCTTTCCCTTCGTGGGCCATGTCCTTCTACAGGGAGGAGAGATGAGATTACCACCTGTCCACCCAGGTCCTTCAGCTTCCTACCCATCTCTTCATATGCCTTTGTGATATCTGGAAAGCTGCATTTTGAAGTATCATTAGTTCCTACATGGACCAAAAGAAATGAGTTAGAATCAGTGGGTTTGATGAGTCTCGTCAGACTCTGTGTTGCATCCCGAATCTTGGCTCCAGGGAGACAGCAGACCTCTCGATTCATTTTGTCAGGCCTGCAGATGAGCGCTTCTGTTCCTCTAAGCAAGGAGTCTCCAATCACCACCACTCGCCTCCTTTGAGGCTTGGTAGGTGCCCCTTGTTGTACTGTTGGATTCCTCTGTGCAGGGTTTTCAAGCTGCCGTTGCTGTTGTAGGTGCAGTTCCTGTTCCTGGCTGATAAAGGAGAGAGGTTAGATTCTATTGTGCAGTTGCAAGCTCTCTGTATGTTTCCTAGTTCTTCCTTTTCTGACTGTGACATTCCTCCAACTATCTGCCTCCTGTATTTGTGAAATGCCCTCACCCTGATTGAGATTCTCCCTGTCACTAGTTTTGACCATTTTTTTCTCTGCTTGCTGCAACAACCCCTCCTGTTCCCTAAGGTTGCGAAGATTGTAAACACAGGCCTCCAGCTGCCTGACCTTGTCCTCCAAGAGGGCCACCAGCTTGCACTTTCAGCAACTGTATCCTGGCACCTGGTTTGGCAAAAAAATGAACATGCCACAAGTGTTACAAGTGACTACATCTGCCCCCTGCCCCTCCATCCTGACTAACTGGTCAGTGACTTGAAAATGGAAGAAAGAAAGGAAAAAGCTAATAGGAACCCCCTGGGGTTTTGTTTGTTTGTTTGTTTGTTTGTTTTTGTTTGTTTGTTTTTGTTTTTGTTTTTAAATCCTGCAAAACAACAGCATTCAATTCCTTTGTTTTTAAAGCAAAACTGCTGGCAATATTAAGATACAGGCCAAACCTTGTGTTCACTGGAATTTCTGCAAGCAGTTTGAGAAACTCCTCCCCCAGCTATGCTTTTTAAATCCTGCAAAACAACAGCATTCAATTCCTTTGTTTTTAAAGCAAAACTGCTGGCAATATTAAGAAACAGGCCAAACCTTGTGCTCACTGGAATTTCTGCACCTTTCTTCTAACACCTTAGACCTAACACTATTTTCTCCTACATTTTCATCTTTCTCTTTTGTCCTACTGCTCACATAATTTTTTTTCACTCAACCTGTGCAATTGTGTGTTGTGTGTTTTTTAGTGTTGTCATTTATGTTGTTTCTTTTTCTTTTGGTCATTTTAGCCTCGGCTAGGATGAATATTAATCAAGTACGATTTAAACCATGACAGCCTAAGTCATAATTTGATACTGATTCATAATTTACCAATGTTGTGATGGCTTAGATCTTGATATTTTAACAATAAAATTGGACAACATGCTATCTTGTTGATTTGAACTTGGGAGGTGAAAGTGTGTGTGAAGGAGAAATTAGTGGCTACTACTGAGAAGGATTAATAAGAGATATAAAATATATGAAAGGAAAGTGTTAATAGTACAGGAAAGTGTTAATATTATAGGCAACTAAAGCAAAATGGATTTATAGGAAGGAAAAGTAAAATAAGTGTGAGTGACCCCCACCATCCCCTCCCTAATGAGGCATTCAAAAGTGGTGCAAGATAGTATTTTATTAGGTCCACTGGAGTTCAGAACAGACAAAAACACTTCAGCACAGGTGAGCAGTGCTCTGTCTCCTCTGGGATTCGAGAAGGCTTGTTCTTCTCTAGAGCCGGCCCTGCCCGAAGTCTGCCTAACTGGTGGTAACGTCTGGCTAGGGTGTCTTTACCCCACAGCCCAAAGTCCCTGTGGTTCACCCAAAGTCCCAGGCTACAGCCCATTAACCCAGTCCCTCACTTCTCAGTCTTCCCTATGGGCCTTACTCCGTGCCCATGCAATTCCAAAAGAGTAGTGAGTTACCTCACTCTCTTACTCCAGAAACCAGAGAATGTCCTTGCTGGTGAAACAAAACAGTCTTAATAAGGTCGGCCTGTGGCTTCTCCCTTTATCTTTGGTGTCACAATAAGGTACAGTATATGGAAAGTCGAAGAGGGTTTGACTATGTGTCTGAAGGAGATTGTGTTGGGAGTATGGGTTTTTAGCTAAACTTTTAGAAAAGAAAGCATGTGAACAAGATACTATGTAATGTTTAAAGGAATCCAGCCCTGCTTTCAATTTGTTTAAAATGATCAAAATGTTGAATTAACATTTTAGTAAGCCACCCAGCCACATTCCAGGTTAGAAAGGGTGAGCTTATACTCATCCTCTAACTGTCATGAATTGTGGACAAATAAATGGGAGGATAAATTTGGCAGCGGTATAATATTGCCTTTTTGCTGCGCTGTTGGTAATTGTGACTCTCCTCGCAAGGAAGGGGATGAGGGGTTCTCAGTTCCTTGTCCACCCTTCTCTGCCATTGATTGTTCCATCAAGGTCCTGTTGTTAAGAGATGTGGATTGGACTGGCAGCACAGACATATACTGTATTCCCGGAGAGTCAGTGCTGTATGGGAAGCAAAATATGGATCGTTAGCAAGTAAGGATCCTATTTGCTTGTCCAGGGAAGAGGGAAAAGAAGGCTTTAGAGGAGGTAGAGTCTTTAGCAACTCAGTGCTGGAGAAAATCTTTTGAGAAGGTTGTTGGATACTGGTTGTTGGGTCCTTATCCAAAGAGTTAACAGATCACCGAGTGGGGGTAGAGACAGAGACCGATTCCAAATGGACCTCAGCTAATATATTCTGTTTCCTGTGTTGTTCTCTTCCATTCCCATCGGATTTCATCCCACGATTTGTGTCGTTGTAAGTGTTATGTTCCTGTGAAGGGACTGATTTCTCCAGTAAATGCATGGGTTGTGGCATCCCAATTCATGTCATTAGTTCTTGCCTGAACAACTCAGTCCTTCTAAGAACTAGCCCCTGTTTCTCCCCAGAGTGAGAGAGGGATCTAAGCATATTGAAGTCATCTTGGGATAGATCCTCATGATCAAGGTCTAGTTGTAAAGCAATTTCCCAAGGGGTCGACTCTACAAGGTCGAACTGAGTCGAGGATTCTAATGAAGGCTGTATGGACTGCAGTGGCTGATCTGATCTCCTAGAACAGTGATGGCGAACCTTTTAGAGACCGAGTGCCCAAACTGTGATTCAAAACCCACTATTTTTTTTTTTTTTTTGCAAAGTGCCAATACAGTAATTTAACCTGTATACAGGTGGCTATGAAGGGGCGATGTCGGGTGCCCACAGAAAGGGCTCCGAGTGCCACCTTTGGCACCCGTGCCATAGGTTCGCCATCACTGTCCTAGAAGGTAGGAGACTGCTTGTAGGAGGCTTAATACTTTCTACTGAAACTTCTTTCATTAAAATCTCCATTTGGACCTATTAACAGGCAGACATATAGCTAGGTCTTGTGTTGTGTGGATATTTGTAGGTTCCAGAGTTAAGTGGCCTCTTGAGTTAACTGGATCTAAATTCTTTCATGATCCAGGGAT
This sequence comes from Phrynocephalus forsythii, assembly GCA_029282475.1. Classification (NCBI taxonomy): domain Eukaryota; kingdom Metazoa; phylum Chordata; class Lepidosauria; order Squamata; family Agamidae; genus Phrynocephalus; species Phrynocephalus forsythii. The sequence goes on from JAPFRF010000024.1 coordinate 7,127,001, forward strand.
GGTCTCTATTTTTTGAAGTGATTCCTCCAGACTGGATGTTAATTCATCAAGATTTTTCTGGGCGTCTGATCTTCTGTCCATAGCTGTCTGACCTTGTCTAGACATAGGATGATCAGCTTGGGGAGTTTATAATTGGTAAAATTAACTTTTGGTTGTTCGCCCAAAAACAGCTGTCCTGGAAGTCAGCTGTTCACATAAATCAAATATTTCACGTTTTGGGCCAACCTCGGTAATAGAGAAAACTCTTTTAGGAGCTAGACCGAAGCTATTAAGGAATATTTTCATCCAGAACAACATAAGAGGAATAGTAGATTGGTGAAAGTCTAACCTTATCTTAATCAGTGACATGGAGCCTTGTAGGTATTCTATGGAATTTAAGTCATTTTGACCAATCTCTGTTTGCAGTAACTTACTCAAGGAGATAAGAACTTTCTGCTTGCTAGTCCACTTTCCTCTATTTGTATAATTGTCACTGATCTCTAGAATAATTTGGTTCACCAGCAACTGTCCTGAGTAATGCCTACTCAGGTAGTTTTTTTGTATTTTCACCTGTTTTCCCAACCTGCTCCCAATTACAGCTGGTCTCCTTAGAGAGAAGGGGAGTTTGATAGCAGAGGGAGGTGCCTCCTGTTCGTATTGGTGTTTCCTCTCAGATAGCAACTTGGTCAGTCATCTGTTCCAACTTCTGAAATATAGCCAACACAGATCTCCTGGTAATTAAATTCAGCCATCAACTTCAGTATCTGACCCTCAGCTGCCTCTGAGTCTGGGTTAGTTGCCAGAGAAGAACCAGAATGGTGTGGAGAGGTATTATCTGAAGTCAGTGGGGGTGCTGGGGAGGGAACAGTTTCAATGACCTCCAAATCCTGATTATCATCATTGCCTGAGGCCAATACTGAATACCTATTAGAAGAAACATTTTGTTCTAGCTTACTTACAGCCTGTATGGGATTCAGAGTCAGCATGTCATCTAATCGCAGCTGCTTAGCATTCTTAAGGGGGGGGGAGTAGGAGGGAGTTATCTGCCAGCATATTTTCTCAGCAAGCAAGATAGTTCTCTGAGTGTATTGAAAATTCTTTAGTAAACCATTGTGGTTTCTGTAGACATCTCCCATTTTTTCTTCTTGTTGGAACAGTTTTAGATTTTAGATTAGTTGGCAAAGTCCTTTAAATGTCAAGACCAATTCAAGGTCATTTGAACTTCCTCCCTTCATCGGAACCTTAAATGTATCCAGTTGCTTTTCTCTAGCCAGCAGGTAAAAGATCTTTGGAGACCCATATTGCTCTGCAGTTGAAATCTCTCTTGTTCTCTAACCTCAGAGTTTTCATCTTAGAGAAATCAAGGTAGTTGTGACTTTTTCTTGTTTTATTTATTTATTTATTTATTTATTTTTCTTAGAGAAATCAAGGTAGTTAAAAACATCAAACAACAATAAATAATTAAAACAACAATAAAAACCTTGACTTTTTCTTGTTTTACTGCATGATTTCCTCTTAATTAGAATAGAATTAATGGTAGGTTTTGGAGAAGAGATGGCTCTATTATGGTGTTGTCTCTGGTCTTCTCCAAGTTATTCTTAATGCAAACTTGTGCTTTCTGTTTCTTACAACTGGGAACATGGTTACTTATGTGTATCCTTTTCCCCCTTAAGTATTTGTGCAATTTGATAAAAAGTCCAAAAAAGAGAGACAGTAATATATTATAAGGGGGTGTGGAAACCTTAGTGCAATACTGAAAAAAGGAATATTGAAAGAGGGGAGAATTTATGGTGGAATATCCTTAAGATTGGAACAAATAGGAAGAAGTGAGCATTGGTAAGTATTTGGGATGTTTGCAGTTGGTGTAGAGCTGCTTTAGAGGCCTCTGCTAATTTAAACTGCAAAGAGTCACCGTAATTCAAACAAAGGAAGCAGCCAGAACAGGGGTGTCCAAAATTTCTGTAAGGAGGGCCGGATTTGGAGGCCGCCGTGAATGTGAGGTCTGGAAAGCCTGCCGTGCCTGCCCCCCTCCGCACTCAGCCCTGTCTTTGTCTTGTGGGGCTGCCCCTCCTGGAAGTGCCATCCCGCTGCCGTGGGGAGTGCCCCAGACTCCACTGTCAGCCATGTGGCTGACTCTGGGCTCCTTCCCAAGAAGACCCGTGGGCAAATTGCCTCCTTAGAAGAGTGGCCAGGTAGAGGCAAGGACTTTCTCTTCAGCACCTGTGGTTAGAGAGTCCAGGTGTTGGGTCTGGAAGTGGTGGCAGCATCTTGCCTTCACTCCCTCGAACTCCCTGGTTAAGAGAGCTGGCTGGCAACCTCCACCCTGAGCATCCTGTTCCTGTTCATGCATCACTTCTCAGGTGCAGGGTGGTGGGCGGGCGTGGGTGAGCCCTAGGCGGCGGTAGGCGGCGATGGCTAGGCACTCGAGGGCAGCCACATAGGCATGCCCCAAGAAGAACAGGAGGAGGAGGAGGAGGTATCAGGACACAGAGATCTAGTCCCATGCACTCCCAGAGGCATTTGGTGGGGCCACTGTGAGACACAGAAAGCTGGACTAGATCGGCCTTTGGCCTGATCCAGCATGGCTCTTCTTATGCTCTTATGAAGTCCTCCAGCTTGAGGGTGGTGGCGGATTTGAGGCGAGGCACCGCCTTGATGGCTGAGAACAGGAGGAGGTTGACAGCGCCCAGCACCCACTTGGCCAGACCCTCCAAGGCACCCGCCTCCAGTGCCACCAGGCCCCGCATCATGTCGAGCAGTGCCTGCAGCGCCGCCAAACCCCACAACACCACCAAGGCATGTACCACCCTCCATGTCTGCCATCCTGCCAACTGACTGCTGATGCCCGCTCGCTCGGCCGGCCTCTTTTGGGCAGCTCCGCCTCCTTGGTCACTGGCCCTCCTCACATGCACCAAGAAGAAAGGAGGAGGAGGAGGAGGAGGAGGAGGAGGAGGAGGAGGAGGAAGGGCTGGCCCTGGCAGAGCTCCGCCTCCCCAGGGGCTCAAGGGCAATGCTTGCTCCTTTAGAGGGCCCATGGCAAGACAAGAAGGGCTGGCCCACCCGCCGCCTTCCCTGTGAAGAACAGCTGCTCTCCAAGGCAGAAGAAGCGGCGGTGGCAACAACGATACAGCCCCATGCTGAGGGAGGGAGGTGATAGACAGGCCAGCCATGGGCCAATCAAAATGGACTGACGGGATGAATTTGGCCTGCAGGCCGAACTTTGGACATGGCTGAGCTAGAAGCTTATTCAAACAAATGAATCAGCGGGTGGTGCCAGTCTAATCCTTTCTCTGAGCAGGGGGTGGGGGCACACTAATTCTTTCCCCCTCAGGAAGTTCAGCCTCAATCATTTTGAGCCTGGGTATGTTCCCAAGGAGAGCTGCTACTGAGAGAGACAAACAAACAGAAGTGAGCGCTGGTAAGTTTCTGGGCTGCTAGCAGTTGGAGTAGAACTGCTTTAGAGGCCACTGCTAATTTTAACTGCAAAGAGCCGCCTTCCTCAACCAAAGGAAGCAGGGGGTGGTGGAGCCAGACTGATCCTTTCTCTGAGCAGGGGGTGGAGCCACACTAATTCTTCCCCCCTGAGGAAAATCATACATGGTGTGGACAAAGTAGATAAGAAAAAACTGTTTTCCCTATAGCACAACACTAGAAATAGAGGGCACTCCATGAAATTTATGGGTGCTAGGTCTCAAAAACTAATAAGAGGAAGTACTTTTTCACCCAGAGAATCACTGGTCTATGGAATTCCCTGCCAGAAGAAGTGACAGCTGTCAGCCTTGACAGCTTTAAGAAAGGATTAGACAAGTTCATAGAGAACAAGTATGTCAATGGCTATCATGATGGATGCCTAAGGACAACCTCCGGGTTGGAGAGATAGGCAAGATATCTCTCAATGCCATTTGCAGGGAATCATAAGCAGGTGAAGACATCTGCTTGGGAATACTCTGAAGCAAATGGTGAGCCACTTTGTGAGACAGAATGTTGAACTGGATGGACTGTAACCTGTTCCAACAAGGCTATTCTTATATTCTTATGGAGTTCAAGGGAAGATGAGGGTGGCTTAAACAGGAAATTTGAGGAAATTAGTGAAAAAAGAGAAAAGATGTAAAATAATAAATATAGCAATGGAATAACAAGCCTATTATATAAGATGTCAGTACATGGAGAACATGTTTTTTAAAAAACAGTTTTAAAAGGTGTCTGGCAAGGAGAGGTAAGGAAAGAAATTAAAGGAAAAGTTAGGAAGAAGATGCGAAGTAAAAGAATAATGAAAAATTGGTCCAAGAGGATTAAAGAAAATGTTACTTAACACCAGAGATAGTGAGTTTGTTAAACAAAGAAGTAATATCTTTAAAATGGAGGTTTAAAAAGGAGAGGGGGGCAGATGTACATATGCACTGACCTGTAAAATGAGGAAAAGAGAATTATTACTGAATTGCAAAGAGATTAAGCCTTAATCTCTTGAGAGAGATCTGGGGCAACCAAGCGATTTCCTGGTTCAGGGCTTCCCCGGAGCCTTTCTCTCCCAGGGCGATATGTCTGTGAAGATTCTTGGTCATCCAGATGAGGTGATCTAGGAGCTGAGTCATGCAACGGAACTTCTTTTCTGGAGGGATCGAAATGTTTCACTACTCATCCAAACAGCTTCGTACATCTTTAAATGTTGTTATTTAAATATCAAGGCCTCTTCCAGGTTATTTGAACTCTTCCTCATCTGGCTTCACCTGAGCTAGAGGCTGGGACTTTCATTCTGAAGCACCACCAGATGCCTCTTCGGAGAAGAGGCAACGTGTGTGGTCCTGGGGAAGTTACAGGATGGTCCCAGAGCAACCCCAGAATGAGGGGGTGGAAGGGGGACTTCTTTTCTTGTGGGATCGAAATGTTTCTTGACTCATCCAAGTACTGTAGCTCAATCTGTCTGAGGAAAGTTTGTAGGAGGTTTCCAATTCACCCTCTGCACTGGTTTTACTTCACCCTGGTCTGAGTAGGCTCCTTAGATGAACATGGCAAGAGCTGTGTGAAAGTCACACCTCTGTAGCCCAATTAAGTAAGGGTCATTAACTACAACCTTCCTGGTGGAGGTGTGAATCCCTCCTGATGTGTCTATGGATCGATGAAAGGGCAACATAATAAATAGAAATCAGATTATGTCCCCTACCCCAGGTGAGAGAGGGGTTTCTATACACATACGAATGACCCCTCTCTCCAACTAGCTATCTTTTCTGTCTAAGATGTGTGCATCTTCATTGTTGATGAAATTTGCAGAAATGATTGGGGGGGGGAGATAGAAAAGGAGGCCTTCTGAGTTCTACTGATATGATCATCCTTTGCAGAGCAGACTCAGGGAGGTTCCCAAAAAAAGAATAAGCGGAGAGAGTGAGTCTCAACCAAGAAGTTTCTGTTACAATTTGTGTTGTCAACCCTTTCCTCCAGCAGAGAGAGAAAGGCATTTTGAAGGCCTCCCATGCAGATAATGGCACATTAATTTTTAAGGAACTGAACCTCTTCTCTTTATGTTGCCCGCACCCACTTTCTGTCTCCTTGTGGTCAGAATGTCTGCCTGGGGTTGAAGTGTCACAACGGAAACTAACATAAAACCTACAAAATGGTTGGAGAAGTTTCGGGACTTCCCGAGGCCACCGGCCGTTGCCCCACACCGTCATAAGCACAACACATCAAACCCGGTCCAAAAAGACCATTCTGTTCCTGAGATATCAGGAAAAATACCCTCACTGCTGTTTCTCCGGCTGGAAGCACTACCACCAAAATTCGAGGTTTGGCTGACAGGAAAAAGCTACTTTGTTTCAAATTACCAGTTTCCACTTAAACAGATAAGGGGGGGGCAGTTCATTACTGCGGAAAGTCTGTAAAACAGCAGGGGTGCTAATAGGATTAACCACCTACGCCCTGCCTGCGCATCTCAACCAATCAGGGAGCCCCCATCCATCATTGTCTCGTTAATTATGAGACCGGAAGGGGGCGCTCAACTAGGAGAGATAACAATTAACTAACCAGTAGACCAGTACCACGGCTAAGTTCCATGACCCTTTGAACCGTGGGAATTGCAGCCTGTCAGCCGACCCAGACTTCTGTGGGGCCGGCTAGGATCTAGCAAAGTAACCGGCATAGATTTGCTTCCATACAGCCGCCCAGGGCTCCATGAAGTCAGCCAAGCCGTAAGAGCAACATCGGTCGAGTCCCCCCTCCTGCTGCCGTGTTTGGGTTCCACGGAAATAAGTCTTTTGCCCGATAATGTTAGCTAACGGCGGTAGACCGGCCCACCTTCCAAAAATTGGCAAAACGGACCATTCCTTCTGCGGAAACCCCTGGAAGTTCATTTCCCCCCTTCCAAGGGTTTCCACCACAGCATGGGCGGGTCTGTGACTAGTTGAATTCGGTTAACCCTTGCATGGCCAGAACGAATTCCACTTTTTGGACATTTAAACAGCCGGACACTCAACCCAGGCTGAATCTCCTCGGGTTGACAGTTTATTTTCACTGTGGTCTCGGGCTCATGGGATGACAGCCACGGATGGCCATCTCTATAGCCTGGGACACTCCTCACACTTAAAACGACAACTGTAACTCCTCTACCTACATGAGCCCCTGGGTCTTAGCCAAAGCCAGCCCCCCTCCCTCCCTCCCTCCCTCCCTCTCTTTCTTTCCTTTTCTGTCTCTTTCCTTCTCTTCCCCCCAATCCACTTTCCCTGGGTCTGCTCGAGAACGTGTTCCTTCACTGTCCTGCACCTCCTTGGACCTACATCATGGGCAGAGGCTTTTGGCAAGGGAGGAAGGCAACATGGCGACTTTGTGAAGAGGCTGTGCCTTCCAGAACAGACTCCAGCCGTTGACATGGATTCTGACATGTACCACGGATTATCTTCAGCCCGGAGGCTTCCTATTGTTTCATTTCCACATTCATCAGGAACTGTGTCTGGCAGTTTGGGACTCTTTCTATTGTCTCTTCAGCTTCCCCATTGACCTGCTGATTACCCAGGCCCCTTGAACAATGCCCATCCTCTCCTCTCTATTATCACCCCCCTTGATGGCCCATTAAAGGACAGATATGGCCCAGCCACACCTGAGCAGGTGTCCAGTTCCAGGACATCAGGAACGCCCTGGGATCTCCCTCAGGAGACTTCTGGACTGTTTTCATTGAATGCCCCCAAAGACCACCTCTTGCCCGGCCCAGGGGAGGCGCGCACCCTGTGGGTGGGAAGGGGAAGGAAATAAAAGGTTATGTCTTTCCTGTTTATGGGCCGACCATCTCGCACTGCCTTGCTGTGGGTTAGTTGGCCTTATCATAATTTATTAGGCCTAATAAACCGGTCATTTCTCTGGACCTCTCTGTGTTGGATCTCTCTTATTGGGCCATGGGGGATCTAGCACCTTTCAGTGGGGGTAGCCTGCTGTGCATTCACCAGGGTGTCAGGCAAGGGAAAGGCAGGTCCCTTGACCTCCTGGGCCTCCAAGTGGAGGAGAGAGGCAGCTGGCCTCTTCTTTCTCAGTCAAGCTCCTCAGCAGCCAAGCCATAAATCAGAGGAAAAGCCAAGATGAAGGAACTGTTGGAAGGGGGTCCCAATATCCTTCCTCTCTGGCTGCCAGGAAGCACCCTGGATCACAGAAAATGGGCCGGAGTTCAGGAAAGCCTCTGCAAAACCAAAATGATCCTTATTCGTCAAGGTACGACCTGGGATTCCTGTGTTGTCCAAGTGCCAAGGGCCTGGGGGTGATCTGGAGTTGGGAGAGCAGAGAGAGAAAGGGATGGAGGAGAGACTCTGAAGGAGGAGGAGGAGGAGGAGGAGGAGGAGGAGGAGGTCCTTTCTTAGCAGACCCTGCCTTTGCGGGACCTCAGAAGCCTCCTTGCCCCAAGAAGGAAGGAAGGAAGGAAGGGGACCCTTGGCCTTTCATCCATGTGCTCTGGGACCAGATTGGCTGGGTCTGGATCTCTCTTGCCAGGACTCCAGAGTTTGGCTTCATTCACATGATAGGAAATACAACCCGAGATGGGCAAGAAAGAAACAAACCCAAAAGGGATAAACCCAAAAGGAAAGTCCTGGAACATCACAAGGTTTTCCTCCCCCAAAGTCTTGGAAATGAAGGCGGCGGATCAGTGGATTTGATCAGAAAAAATCAGGCACCCAGAAAGAAAAGCAGCCCAGAGATTTCCCTAGTCAGGAGCCTTTTTCCCTTCGGAGCCGGGAAAGAGATCGAGATCCCAGCGACTGTGAGTGAAGCCAACACTTTCAAGTCGGTGCAAAGGTTGTTTTCTGTCTCCCTGTCCCTTTGGAAGGGTTAAGGGCATAGAGTTCAGATTCCTAGAGGGGAAGAGGACGCTGTGGGTGGGAAGCATGGAGTTCTCCGCAGGAAGTGTCCCTTTGGCATAAAGTTCCCCTCTTTGCCCGTCCTTTTTTTCCTTCCGGGGGGAAACGGGGGCTTCGGCTCTTCCGAGGTCCGCCTGGTCTCTTTTCCCGGGGGTCTCCTTCGCAGAGTCCACCCAAAGGGCGCCCCAGGGAGAGACAGCGAGGGAGGGAAGAGGGAGGGGGAGACACACACGGTGAGTCCCTGATATTGGGGGGGTGCAGGAGAAGGATGTATTTTTGGGGGGGAGGGAGAGTCACACACACGCGTTTTGCTCCCTTGGGTCTTTTTTAAAGATAAAGGCGGGTTAAAATGATCTAAATACATAACCGATGCCTCTGTGCTACTTCGTTGAGTACTATGCTTAGAGCGGGATGCTAAAGCATTGCTAAGTGCTGCTTCCTTTAAACAAGCCTTAGAAGGGTGTGTGCGTGAAGTAATGCTTTTAGGTTATTAAGTCTTTAGTAAATCCTGAAGTTTTAGGCTGTGGAGTCAAAGGTTGGGAATTTAATTGGATAATATAATCCCATGCCTCTTTATAAGAAGAGCTAAGGCTGTGTGCTCAAGTTGGGCAAGTTATAAGACTCCCTGAACATCCTCAAAAGAAGAAGGGAAGAGATGCCTTGGTAGGCTTGAGACATAAGAATGACTACTATGGTTATTTTTCTTGAAAAAACCCGGGTGGGGGGGGCTAGTCAGGAGCAGAAGGGATTCTGGAGAGGGTGTGTGGCTTCGGGTTTTGGGGGAATGGCCCTTCATGAGAGGTGAGAGACCAACCTGTTGGGGGTGATGTAGTTGATGCCTCAAGTGCAGGTTTCAGCTTAAAGAACCTCCTCAAGTCACTCATTTTTCTTTTTTTCTTTGAAATCTTCCTGACTTATGTTTCAGGATAGAGATCAGTTCTTTATATTTTGTGTCTATTTTTATATTTTATGTTGTTGTGATGATCTATGGTTTAACAATAAAGCCTGATCGATTGGTTGACATTGATTAATGACAACAAATCTTCCTCTTTCACAGCGTGACTAGCAGGGCCTGAAGGTGCAGCCTTTGCCATAAAGAGACTCCTTGGAGTAGCTTCCTTTGAATCCTTTGGAAGCTTTCTCGCACCTCAGATCAAAGATGGATGAAGACAACTCAGCTGGCTCTCAAGCTGAAAGGGAGCCTCACACCATCCAGGCTGGAAGGAGTGTGGAATCCTGGGAGAGAAAGAGGCAGAACCCCATGGATGAAAAGATCGTGGGTTTGGATGGACCACAGCAACACTTCAGGGGATTCTCTTACAAGGAGTCAGAGGGTCCCCGAGACGTTTGCGCCCGACTCCACCATCTTTGCTGTCAGTGGCTGAATCCAGAAAGGCACACCAAGGCTCAGATCCTGGATCTGGTGATCCTGGAGCAGTTCCTGGCCATCCTTCCCCCGGAGATGTCCAGCTGGGTGAGGGAATGTGGGGCAGAGACCAGTTCCCAGGCGGTGGCCCTGGCCGAAGGCTTCCTCCTGAGCCAGGCCGAGGAGAAGAGGCAGGAGGAGGAGGAGCAACAGCAGGTGAGAGCATTTCTATCAGGGCTTGGGCAAAAGCACCAGGGCCCAGTCCAGGGCCAGGCTGCAGCATCAAGGCACAATAGTCTAACCCCCAGTGGCCCAACCTCCCAGACCAGGAGTTCAAGTCCAGTTGAGCAATGACCAGGTTCAAAGGGTTAGGTGAACCGGAGTCAGGCAGACCAAGAGTCAGGAGCCAAATGGAGCCATCAGGGCCGCAGGTATCATCAGGTTGCAGAACCATGAAGGAAGGAGAGGCAGGAACAGAGACGGGATGGAATCAGAGCCCGGTTAGTACTTGGGTGCCAGGAACTCAGGACAATCTGAAGCAGAAACCCCAGAGCAGGAGCCACAAGCCGTGTTGCTGAGGCGGGGGAGAACCCAGTTCCTACGCTGCCCCGTCCATAGGCGACACTCCTGGGGAGCTCAGTATCTGTTGCAGGGAAAGCAGCCTATCCTGTTCTAGAACAGCTTTCTTCCATTGGAGTGGAGCTGAGTTGGGAACTTCAGGCATGGCGCCGATCTTGACAATTTCCTCCTGGTGGCTGTGAAGCAAGGGTGGGGAACCTCTGTATCCTAGTAGGCATTGGAGGACATATGCCCCCAATTCTAGAAACATTGGGGAAATCTCTGCCATTGGTAGCGGATAGATCTCTATGATCCCGGCATAACTGAACTTCATCTGCTAATTGTTCTTCATCTGCTAAATGTTCTGCCTCTCCTTTTTCCTTTCCATTTCCAAATTCCATGGCTTGGACCCCAAGTTGTTTAATGAGAACACAAATCTCTCAGTGGAAGTGCGGAGTGATTCCCTTGCTGCAGACAGGACTTTACTGGAGAGGAGTCAGAGGATTTTCCCGAGAGGGGAGGGATATAATGGAGATGGAGGTCCCACCTTGAATGGTAAGTGTTCCCGACAAGGAGGGCATTGTGTTTTAATTCACTCTCTTTCTCTGGAGTGATTATTAGTTTGCTTTTCTCTTTTGCTGTGTCTACAAGGGACAGAATATTTTTTATTATCCCCCCCCCCCGTAGTTTTAATTTTCAACTCCCAAAGATTTTATATACAGTAATACCTTGGTTTAATCCATTTTGAATCCATGCTTGTAAACAAAACACTCTTTGGTCAAACCAAATTTCCCTATAAGAAATAATGGAAGCTCAGATGATTTTTTTCTGGGGTCCCATAGACCACATCCTGTACACACAAAATGCTCAAACTCACAAAAGAATTTGGCTAGAGGTCCATGTCCACACCACGAGTTAGGTACCTGGCTGCGGAATCTGCTCTGCTTGGGACTAAAAAACTGGATTTTACTCGTGACAATAATAAAGTGCAATTTATAGCCCGGTACACACTTGACTGGCTGCCACATGACTAGAAGTGGTTTGAGAAAGAAGAAAGGATGTTGGACACAAATGAAAAAAAAATAGAAATAGAAAGAAAAACAAACACCTAACCTGCACTGCCCTTTGAAAGGGAGATCTTTCTTCCTCTGTTCTCTGAGATTTTGAGGCTTGCCTGAGATCAGCCAAAATCCAGCACAAGGAGAGAGAGAGAGAGAGAGAGAGAGAGAGAGAGAGAGACCATTGGCTCCCCCGTGATCATGTGATCTGCCCCAGTGCTGTAATTCATGGTTTATCTCAACTATCATCCCAACACCCTAAACGTGACCCCCTCCCTGCTGTTTAATGTCAACGTTCTCTCCTTTTTCCTGGGATGATTCCTGTCATGTTAAGAACACACGAAGATCAGGCCAAAGACTAGATCTCTGTCTCTTGATACCACTCCTCCTGCATCTGGCCCTTGAAGGAGCCCAGTTTTAAGCCTGGGGAATGAACATCTCCATCATGGTTTGTAACCTGGGATGGACTTCTCCTCCAGGAATCTGTCCAATCCCCTTTGGAAGGCATCCAGGCCAGATGCCATCACCACATCCTGTGGCAGGGAGTTCCACAGACTAACAACTCGCTGGGTGAAAAAATATTTTCTTTTGTCTGTTCTTACTCTCCCAGCCCTCAATTTGAGTGGATGTCCCCTAGTTTTGGTATTTTGTGAGAACGAGAAGAGTGTCCCTCTATCCACTTGACTCATGCCCTGCCTTATTTTGTATGTCTCAATCCTATCCCCCCTCAGGCGCCTTTTCTCCAGACTAAAGAGCGCCAAATGCTTTAGCCTTTCCTCATCAGGGAGGTCCCCCAGCGCAGTAATCATTTTAGTTGCTCTCTTCTGCACCTCTTCTGTTAGGAAAGGGCTATATCCTAATTGGACCTGAATAGCCAAGATGTGTATCTATGGGGTTCTTTTTAATTTCTCTTGCAGGGGCTGGAACAGTGCCTGGGGCAAGACGTCTGTTATCTCTGCCACTTTGTGAGGAACCAGATCAGGTACGGAGGCCCAAGGATGTGCAGGGGGAGATCACTTAGGGCAGGCAAGTCCAAACTTCGTCCTTCCAGATGTTTTGGACCACAACGCTCAGACTTCCAAGGCCTGTGTTTCCAGTGGCAAAGGACTTGTGGGAGTTGTGGTCCAAAACACCTGGACGGCCCAAGTTTGGACATGCCTGATTTAGGAGCAACCTTTGCGCCTAAGTGACACTTCACTGAGTCCCCTGGAGGCTTCCTTGGAGCACAGATCAAATACGGGGGGGGGGGGAGACATGGGGACGGGGGGGGGGTTCAATAAAAAGAGCCCCGCTGTGCCATCCAGAGTGGAAAGAATGTGAAATTGAGGGGGGAGGCAAGTCGTACTCAATGATCGAACGTCTGGTGTGGTGGCGAACCTTTGGCACTCCAGATGTTTTGGACCACAACTTGCCTTGCCAACGACAAAGGGCTGGGAGTTGTGATCCAAAGCCTCTGCCCAAATGTCTTTTAGATGCCTCCAGGGTTAGAGCGCCCATTGGGTCCTGAGGTCCGTCGTCCTACTGCTCTAACAGTCGTGAAGTTTTTCCTGACCTTCAGCCGAGTGGTGGATTCTCTTTAACTCGAGCCCCTTGTTTCCGTTCTCTCACTTCTTGAATGGCCCCTCCTTGCCCTGGCCCTGCCCCCCCCCAAGGGAGATGTTCACCTCCTCTCTGTAGAATCATAGAATAGGGACCTTGGAAGGGACCTACAAGGCCATCACGTCCACCCCCATCCCCTGCTCCAGGCAGGAACAGAAATCAAAGGAGATCTTTTGAAGGCCTCCAATGTTGGAGCCCTCACAACCTCTTGAGGTCATTGAGCCCGTTGTCGTACTGCTCTAAGAATCATAGAGTTGGAAAAGAGACCTCAAAGGGCCATCCAGTCCAACCCCCTGCCATGCAGGAACCCCCATCACAGGACTCCCGACAGATGGACATCCAGCCTCTGCTTAAAAACCTCCAAAGAAGGAGACGCCACCACCCTCCTTTGTGACAACATATTCCACTGCCGAACAGCTCTAACTGTCGTACTGCTCTAAGAGTTAGCAAGTGTTTCCTGACCTTCAGCCGAGTGCTGGGTTCTCATAACTTGAGCCCATTGTGGCACGTCCTACACTCTGGGATTACTGAGAACAGATCCGGCCCCTCCTCTGTAGTAGAGCCCTTCAAATATCCCTCCAGGTGCCTCCTCCTTCACTCTTGGGGGGAGCCTGGGAACTGAGGGCCGGAACCCTCTCCCTCCTGCTGTCCTTCAGACTCCCCCAGAAGTAGGATTCAGAGGGAGGCAGCCTCTGTCCCGGAGGAAGGAGGGCATCCCTCTGTCTTGTGGCAAAGGCCATCCGGATCTTCTTCCCCCGGGAAGACCGTGAATTCCACCCATGGACTTCGAAGGCCCTGCTGTATAAATCCCAGCCACCCTGTCTTCTCCTCGCAACGTCTTTCTAAAGGGTTTTCTTTAATAAGGAAGAAACATTTTCTTTCCCCACAGGGTCTGGGGACCTTTGAGGAAGTAGCTGTGAGTTTCACCCGGGAGGAGTGGGCCCTGCTGGATCCGGACCAGAGATCCCTCCACGGAGAAGTCACAGAGGAGAACCGTCAGATGGTGGCCTCTCTGGGTAAGGCTCCTCCTTTCCCCCGTAGGCACAAAGTGCACAAGAACAGCAGAGATCCAACTCACACAAAATCTTTGTGTTGTGTGTGTGTGTGTGTGTGTGTGTGTGTGTGTGAGAGAGAGAGAGAGAGAGAGAGAGAGAGGCTGCTTTCACACAACCCCTAAAATCTTCTGCACAATGCTCGCAGATGCGGAGCATAAAATTGTTTTCCCACCAGCAGCGGACTTAAAAAAAAAAAAAAGTACGACCACGACCACTTAACCGCGCCCCAGCGCATTTTACAAGTACCTGGTCTCGAGGAGGTAAAATCCTTGTTGCTGTTCCTTGTTGCTGTTTTAAAGCATTGCATGCCTGGCCCTCCTCCGGTTTTTGCTTGTTTTTTGTTGCCCCCCCCCCTTTTAACAGACAGGAATCCTAACGGGCTGGAACAATTAACTGCTGCCAAAGGCAGGCGGAGGTGAGCCTGCATTTTTTTCTCTCTCCCCTCACCACAGACAGAAGCAATAGAGTGCGGGAGGTGAGAACACAGGAAGCAGAACAAAATCCACGTTGGGGGGGAATCTGCATTTAAGTTGCCAGCGGATTTTAGGGAGAGAGTCTGTGTGTGTTAAGCAGGGCTAGGGAACCGCTGAGGGCCTCCCAGCGTTACTGAACGCCAGATCCCATCATCCATGGACAGCCTGGCCAGGGGTGAAGCATCATGGGGTGTTAAATCTAAGAAAATTGGGGAAATTTGATGAAATTTGATTTGTAACAATTGATATCTATTATTGTATATCATAGATTCGGGTGGGTACCCAAGAATCATTGGGTAATTGACTAACTGATGAATTGATTATTTGTTTAAAGTATATACTTGCTGAAATGGCTTTTAAGGTACCAACAGCAAGGCAGAAAGCCACACCCCAGAGAGTTTAATATTACAGATTCTGCAGTAGATGCAGGAGTCGGTCAATCAACTTACGCAGACAGTAAAACAACTGGCAAAGGAGGTGAAAGCCAATAGGTACACTACCTTAAATGAACTTCAAGGTAAATAAGATTAAGCAAAACCACATTTCTCAACCGTGTGCCACCCGCCCCCTCAGGACTAAATTCCTGTTCTTTTATCTTTATATTTCCTGTCACCTCATTTCTCTCTAGAAACACATTGATTCTTCTCCCGTTGTTTACACCCCTCCCGTTTCTGAAACCTGTATACTGAGTAATGAATTCAGTATTTCTTAGAAATCTTTACTTTTTAGTATTCCTCCTCTGAATTTAATTCTGCAAATTAGTTTTATCATTCATCGCCCTAGTCCACATTTCTCTGCACCATTCCTGGGCACAGCTTTGATTATTTTCCTTTTTCTCCCCAGACATTAACCTTGTGACAATCTCCATGATAATAATTAATTGCTTTTGGTTATTACTAACAGTATTGAGCAAGGGTGTCCCTGGATAAATTTCTACATCCACAGCCATTTTGCCCCTAATTTCCTTTAAAATCATTATTTATTCCTTCTTCCTTATTTCACAAGACCGTCTTATGTGTAAATATATCTTTTTTCATCTCCAGCACTGAGATGATACATTTTTATTTTTGTTGTTGTTCAGTCGTTCAGTCGTATCCGACTCTTCATGAGCCCATGGAACAGAGCACGCCAGGCCCTCCTGTCTTCCACTGCCTCCCAGAGTTTGTCCTTAGGCATCCATCAGGATAGCCATGGAGACCCTTGTTCTCCATAAACTTGTCTAATCCTTTCTTAAAGCTGTCAAGGCTGACAGCTGTCACCACTCTTTCTGGCAGGGAATTCCACAGACCAGTGATCCTCTGGGTGAAAAAATTATTTCTCTTATTTGTTTGAGATCTGGCACCCAAAAGTTTCATGGAGTGCCCCCTAGTTCTAGTGTTCCGTGACAAGGAAAACAGTTTTTCCTTATCTACTTTGTCCACACCGTGTATGATTTTATAAACTTCAATCAGGTCACCTCTTAGGCGCCGTCGTTCAAGATTGAGGAGGCCCAGCCGTTGCAGCCTCAGATGGTAAGGAAGGTGTTCCAGTCCCCTCATTCTGGTTGCCCTCCTCTGTACTTTTTCTATTTCCATAATATCCTTCTGGAGGGATGGTGACCAGAACTGGACACAATACTCCAGATGGGGCCTCACCATAGATTTATAAAGAGGCAAAATGACACTGGCTGACTTGTTTTTATACCCTTCCTAATGATCCCTAGCATCGAGTTTGCTTTTTTCACTGCTGCGGCCCCCTGGACATGCCTGGTCTAGGGCATCTCCTAGACTGGGGTGTTTGGCCAGGGGTGAAGGTTTGACCGATTTGCTGTGCAAATTTCCAAACACCCAAATGGTAGCAAAGCAAAAGCAAAGTGCTCTGCTTATATACCGCCCCATACCACTTCAAGTAGGCTCTGGGCAGTTTACAGTTTTTAATTATAATATGCAGGCTACGCATTGCACCCCCCACCAACCAGCTGGGTACTCATTTTACTGACCTCAGAAGGATGGAAGACTGAGTCAACCCTGAGCCTGCTACCTGGGATCGAACCCCAGGTCGTGGGCACAGTTTTACTTGCAGTACAGGCATTTAGCCTCTGTGCCACGAGGCCACCCTTTGAGGTAACTCTCAGATAGGGAAACATACTGAAGTTACATCATACACAGGGCTAGGCAGCATACCTAGCATGAAGAACAAAGTTACATCTCATGGAATAACCATGGTGCGACAGAGCATGAAATTGCACGGAGTTACAGCATCAAACATGTTGCGTTACGAATCACACGGGACACAGAGTTTCAGGGTGCAATATCTGGTGCTCAGGGCAGCATTCCTGTTTGTCTGTCTGTCAGGGTTCCATGGATGTTTGTGTGTCTCTCTGTGTCTGCATCGGCTGCGTGCATGTGAGATTGATGATGATTCTCCCTTTCTGTCTGGTGATGATTCTCCCTTCTGAGCCTTCCGCTCCCTGAGCCTTCCTTTGCTGCTGCCTGAGCCCCAGTGTTTTATTAGAGAGTAAGCACAATAGATACAGGGAAACATTCCTCGGTGGGGGGAAAGAATGCAAGCCTTATCTGTTCAGTAAACAGGTACACAAAGCAGGGGAAATGGAATCCATAGGTGGGGGGAGAATGCTCCCTAGCTAGTGAGACATTACTGATAAGAGGCTTCCTTGGGCCTGAGCAGATGTATCCTGATATCCTGGTTTCCTGGCCTCCTGACCTATGCTTAGATCAGCATCAGCTTAGCTGCACCTGGGTGCCTGCTCAGCCCTGGGGATTTCTGGGAAATCCAGGTCCTCAGCTTCCAGCATCAGAAATTGAAATCCCTACACAAACATACGACACGGATACATGCAATATGGCATAGATAACACGGATACATAGTAGAATTATCACAGCATTGTCTACCGAGGGCAGCAGTGGCGAACCTTCAGCCCTCCAGATGTTTTTGGATCACAACTCCCAGAATTCCAAGCCTGGATTGCCAATGACAAAGGGCTGTGGGAGTGGTGGTCCAGAACCTCTGGAGTGCCGAAGGTTTGCCACCACTTACCTAGGGGTTACAATCATGAGGGAAAAGGGGTCTCTACTAAACTTTCTGGTCCCGGTGTCCAACGGATCTGGTGTCACCTTTTTGGGGGGTGTATAGTGGTTGTGTGCTGAGACCTCCCCCCACACACCCCATTATCTATCTGTCCAAGGTCCTGTGGGAATCTGGGGTTGTATTGTCCTTGTTGTGCTTGAAGCATATACAGTGGTACCTCGGAAAACGAATTTAATTCATTCTCCGAGGCAATTCATTATATGAAAAAATTCGTTATCTGAAACATGGTTTCCCATAGGAATGAATGAGAAACCAATTAATCTGTTCCAGAGCCTAGGAAAATGACACAGACACCTGGTTTTTTGCTCAAAACTCTTTATAAAGTGCACTTTAAAGGTGCAGATGTGATGCAGCCCAGGATTACTCTTTTTTACCGATGCATGCTGGGAATTCGTTATCCGAGGCAGCCCATAGGGAAAATTTGTAATCCGAGGCAGCCCATAGGAAAATTTGTCATCCGAGGGATATACCTGGGATATACCAGCCCTATAACTGGAAATTGCGATTCGTTATCCAAAAAAATTCGTTATCAGGGGCATTCGTTATCTGAGGTACTACTGTACTGTGGTGAAGAGTTCCCATGTTACACATCGTTGGAGGGGGGGGCCTTAGAGGGAATCCAGACCCACCCTCTGAGGCAGTCTCTGTAGCTGTGAGTTTGTGGTTTTTGCAGTGGGAAAATGTTCCTTAATTTGAAAAGCAGCCAGCATGGGCTTTGCAGTCCAGGCGGAAATGCTACTGTTCTGCAATGAACTCTGCTCACGTGTGCTGCATGTTGCTATTGCGTGTTCCTGGCTGTGGGTGCTTTGCAGGTCAGGCTAGGCTAAAACTGGGCTACCTCTGGAGTCCCCATAAGCCTGTTTGTTTGTTTGTTTGTTTGTTTGTTTGTTTGTTTGTTTATTCATTCATTCGTTCATTCATTCATTTAGAGTATTTTTAC
The DNA here is from genome assembly GCA_029282475.1 of Phrynocephalus forsythii. Classification (NCBI taxonomy): domain Eukaryota; kingdom Metazoa; phylum Chordata; class Lepidosauria; order Squamata; family Agamidae; genus Phrynocephalus; species Phrynocephalus forsythii. The sequence goes on from JAPFRF010000024.1 coordinate 7,145,443, forward strand.
CCTGCCTTTCTCCTTGGAAAAGGACCCAAGGCGGCTTACAGTAGTGAGGGATAATATACAATCCAGTACAATTCAGACATGTTCAAGTACTTGAGAACAAGGAATTGAGGGACATCTTGCTAACAGCATTAATAGACAACATTACATTAAAGCAACACGGTTATAAGTAGTCATAAACACAAAGTCTATGTGAACCCATAGATTCATATAAAATACACTTGGTAGTCCCTCATTCAGGGAAAGCTTGCCTGAAGAGAAAAGGTCTTTACCTGTTTCTGGAAGGACAACAGAGATGAGGCAGTCCTGGCCTCTAGTGGCAGGGAGTTCCAGAGTCTGGGCGCAGCAACAGAGAAGGCCCTTTCATGGGTTCCCACGAGACTTACCTGTGAGGGTGGCAGGATGGAGAGAAGGGCTTCTCTGGATGACCTTAACACCCAAGTCAGTTCATATGGTGAGATCCGATCTTTGAGGTAGCTAGGACCCAGGTCATATAGTGCTTTATAGGTTAAGGTCAGCTCCTTGACTTGTGCCCAATAGCTGATTGACAGCCAGTGGAGCTGCTTTAATAGGGGTGTAAGGTGATCTCTGTACCCCACCCCAGCCAGCTCCCTCTGCATGGATCTATACCTGTGAAGAGAGAGAGAGAGAGAGAGAGACCCTATCTTTTTTTTTCTCCCAGGTTATATGCTTCAGTGCTGCTGCACAAGCAATTTCTTTGTGGAATTTATTTGAGTTTGTTATTTTATTCCTCCACACTGCATGTGAGGGCTATCCCCGCTTTGTTGTTGTTGTTGTTGTTGTTGTTTTAATTTTGAAAATGGTGCAGTATATAAGCCTGGCAGAAAATTCTTTCGGAAGCTTGTCTGGTTTTTCTAGAAAAAAAGAGCCACTGTTAGTTTGAATCCTTCCATTTTTCTTAATTTAGGCACTTGGGGTTTTCCCTGCTCCCCCAAAATTGTCGGGGGATGATGGGTTGCTTGTATGGGACCAAGTCCTGAGATGTTTGTGTGTTTTTTTTATTCTAAACAGACAGGATTTCTTAATATTTTAATTAGACCGTGCTTTAGCTGGACTCATGAGCAGCGGGGTTTTATAATTTGTACAGTATGTCAATTGTTTTAACCTATATTGTGTTTTATAGTTTTAATAGTCATGACGTTTTATTGTTTTATAGTTTTAACTTATTGTTGTGTGCCGCCCAAAGACCACCTGATAGTGAGGTGGCTAAAAAGTCTTGTAAATAAAATAAATAATAAATTAGGCTGGAAGGGATCATTGTCTTTTTCCAGAGGCATGCTGAGGCCGGCTAGAAGTTGGCCTGTGTTCCCAATTGCCATGGAAACACAGTGGTCTTTGTTTGCCCCTCACCCACACCCCTGTTGGGCGAGAATGATCTTTGTCCTGCCAGAGAAACTGAGCTGGGCTTTTGCTAGTAAAAAAAAAAAAAAAATCTCTGTTGCGCTCTTGCCATGCTCTTGGGATTGGCAGGTGACCGTATCTACTCGAATATAAGCTGAGTTTTTCAGCCCTTAGTTTTGCCTCAGAAAAATGCCCTCGGCAAATCCTGCCTGTTCCACCGCCTCCTCGGGCGCTTGGCTGGCTTGGTGAAGGATTGTGGGAGATGCAGTCCACAACTTTTCATTTCATTTCATTTCATTTAAACATTAGGAAGAATTTAATTTAATTTAATTTAATGGATGGCAGGCAGATAGGTCTTTTAAGACCAGGATTTCTCAACATTTAAGGCAAAATATGTTAATTAGTTCAGACCAACTGTATGGGTTGTTGTTGTTTTTAAACTAAAATTTCAGCACAATAGGACACCTTTATCCACTGATTCATTAACCGCTGATTGAGTTATCCACAGTTGGCAGAGGAAAAAAAATTAAATAAACAATCCAGCAGCCGCAAAGCAAGCTACTGTCGTAAAACAGAAGCTGTAAAGCAACCTACTGTCACAAAACAGCATCTATAAAGCAAGCTATTGTCACAAAACTGCAGTTTGGGGGGGGTGGTTGGGGGCATTCTCTCTTATCCATGGTTTTCCTTATCCACGGGAAGGCCTGGAATCAATCCCCAGTGGATACCGGGGTCCTACTGTATTCAGGTTTAATTGCACTATTGGCACTTTGAAAAATGGAGGGATCTGTCCCCCACCAGCAAAGTCAAGGTGTGCTTAAAGGCAGCAGCAATTTAAGAACTATAACTAGGGCTTATTTTTGGATTAGGGCTTACAGTATATTTTGAGAATTCAATCACAATGGTGCGGCATTCTTTTTTTTTTCCTGATAGAAATGGATCCCAGTACTTCAAATCTTGGACCCAAACAACAACGCAGGTCATACGAAGCTGATTTCAAACTTAAGGTTGTGTCAAGAGCAGAAGAAAGCAATAACAGTGTTGCGAGTAGGGAATTTTGTGTTGACGAAAAACAAGTGAGGGAGTGGCGGAAAATGAAAGCTGACTTGGCAAAGATTCCAAAGGCAAAAAAAGCTCAACGTGGTTCCACGACTTCCTATGGGGCTCTAGAGCGTGAATTGCATAAATGGGTTATGGAGTGCCGCCAAAATGGCTGCTGCGTAACACGCATGGGAATTCGCTTACGTGCCCTTCAGTTGGCTAAGGATGACAAATTAAAAGCGCCAGGCATTGAACATTTTGTTGCATCAGCAGGATGGTGTAGCCGCTTCATGAACAGGTTTGACCTATGTTTGCGGCAAAGAACAAAGATTTCCCGGAAGTTGCCAAAAGACCTTGATGAAAAAGTGATGTCGTTGCATTCATTCATCATAAAACAAAGAAAGATCCATAACTATGACCTGGGAGATATTCGGAGTATGGATGAAACACTATGACTTTTGATCTTCCAAACAACAGAACTGTGGCAAGTTTGGGAGACAAAACTATTTACCTCAGAACCGCAGGAAATGAAAAATAAAAAAACATTTCACAGTCGTTCTGTCATGTTTGGCTAATGGAACTAAGCTGCGGCCTGTCATTATTTTTAAAAGAAATACCTTGCTTAAGAAGGTCAGATTCCCGCCACACATTTACAGTGTGTGCCCATATTAAAGGGTGGATGGATGAAGACAAAACCAAAATATGGCTGGAAGAAATTTGGAACAGATGACCAGGATCAGCCTTAAAGACAAAACCATCATTGCTAGTTTGGGATATGTTCAGAGCCCACACATCTGTGACGACATAAAAAAAAACTGGCAAAAGTCTTCTCAAGTTACTTTGGCCGTTATTCCAGGTGGGCTTACACCTGTATTGCAGCCCCTAGATGTGTGCTTAAACAAAACCTTCGAAGACCGCGCGCGAAAGATGTGGCACGAATGGCTGTCATCTGGTCAAGTTGGAAATGTGATGAAGCCCGGCATAGAATTGATAGCCGAGTGGGTTCGTGATGCGTGGGAAGAGACTCCAGAGGACATGGTGCAGCACGTCTTCAAGAGATGTGGCATTAGTAACGCTGTGGATGGCAGTGGAGATTGCGCTTTGTCTGAGAGCCACAGCAGCGATGGTGATGACTGCGAACTCAGTGATGATGACAATGCCTATGCCAGTGGTGGCGAACCCTTTGGCACTCCCGATGTTTTGGGCCACAATTCCCACAGTCCTTTGTCATTGACAATACAGGCATGGGATTCTGGGAGTTGTGGTCCAAAAGACATCAGGCGGGCCGAAGGTTCGCCACCACTGGTCTAAGCTGATAGCCTCACACCAGCTACAGCTGAATCTCTGTTTGGAAATACAGATGATGAGGAATCCAGTTCGGAAGGATTTTAACTCTTTGTGTTTTTGCTTGGGATTTTTGCCCTTACAGAGCTAGTTGACTGTTATTCTTTGAAATAAATATTCAAAAACATTTAACCTACTGATGCCTCAATTCATGTAATTTTATTAGTATCTATTTTGCCAGCAGCTGCTGCATTTCCCACCCTAGGCTTATACTCGAGCCAATAAGTTTCCCAGTTTTTTGTGGTAAAATTAGGTGCCTCAGCTTATATTTGGGTCGACTTATATTCAAGTATACACAGTAACCTAAAAGACGGCGCATTTGCAGGGGCCTTTCTACTCCTCTGAAGGTAATATTTGCCCTGCTTTTGGAATGCCTCAGGTACACGGTCTAGGTTTCCAAAAGCAAGGAATCTCATGCTGTCAGATTCTGCTTTTTTTTTGGCAGACTGTTGTTGTTGTTGTTGTTGTTGTTGTTGTTTTTAACCACACAGCTAACTATGCTGGATTTTGTAATACAAATCACTAGTTGAACGCTTCCCAAGCGTTTAGGACTCAGTGATGAATCGGCGAATTATGCGAGCAGATCCCAGTAAGCGGCTTTCTGCAGCTGACTGATGGTGACTTTGTCAACTCCAATTTCTTTTAAATAGTTGCTTAGCTCTTTAGGAACCACAACCAGTGTGCCGATTACCACTGGGATCACCTCTACCGGTTTATGCCAGAGTCTCTGAAGTTCTATTATTATTATTATTATTATTATTATTATTATTATTATTATTATTATTATTATTATTATTATTATTATTATTATTATTATTATTATTCCTGGGGGGATTTTCCTCATACTGAACTCCACTTTGAATGCCTCTGGAATTCAGACCTGCAGCAATGGCGTATCTCTTTACGAAAATGTGACCCTGCACCTACAGGCTTTGGGGGGGAATGTTGGTGAAATTGCTCCAGCGACACCAGTGACAACAACTGCCTGTGTAGATATCTGTTGTGATAGGTTGACACATTAAAGTGTTCTGCTTATATACCGCCCCATACCACTTCAAGTAGTCTCTGGGCGGTTTAGTTTCATTATGCAGGCTACACATTGCCCCCCCCCCGCAAGCTGGGTAATCATTTTACCGACCTCGGAAGGATGGAAGACTGAGTGAACCTTGAGCCTGCTACTGGGGATTGAACCCCAGGTGGTGAACACAGTTTTAGCTGCAGTACAGGCATTTAACCACTGCACCACAAGGCTCATATTCATTTAAAGTGTTCTGCTTATATACCGCCCCATACCACTTCAAGGAGTCTCTGGGCGGTTTACAGTTTTAATTACAGTAATGCAGGCTACACATTCCGTGCCCCCCCCCCCAGCAAGCTGGGTACTCATTTTACTGACCTCGGAAGGATGGAAGGCTGAGTGAACCTTGAGCCGGCTACCTGGGATCGAACCCCAGGTCGTGAGCACAGTTTTACCTGCAGGACAGGCATTTAACCAATGCGACACGAGGCTCATTTATCGCCTGATGTCCATCCAGAAACTGCTCTGTCGCACACGAATCATCTATAGGTGGCCTTACTGTTTGTGTTGGCATTTTAACACAAAACCCTAGGTGAGAGAGACAGGAAGGGGATGCCCCCCTCCCTTGAAAAACCCTCCGGCCTTGTTTCATGTAGGTATGTCCTTTCTCCCTGAAGTCATGGTATCCAGACCCCCACACACACACAAAATCAGGCACAAAAATATTTACAAATTAAAATCAGAAGAGGCAGCCCTCTGAATCCACCTGTCCCCTCCCCCCCTTTTTTTTTTTACTGCGGCAGGCTTTTCAAAACCAACCAACAGAAGAGCTGCTGAGAGCATTGCCCTTTTATATCTAAATGCCACCCTTTTTCATCTCTTTTGAGATGATCTGATAATTTTGTTTCACGTTATTGCACTGATTACGTTATGGTTCTTTTACAGCACTTATAGCCATGAACCACTGGTTAGATGGGCAGTACAGAAATCCGTCATAGAATCACGGAAGGGGCCAGCAAGGCAGTGAATTCCCACGCCCGGCTCCAGGCAGGAATCCATATTAAAGGATATCTGCCAGGGGGTTGTCCACATTTAGAATCATAGAATCACAGAGATGGAAGAGAGACCTCAAGGGCCATCTAGTCCAACCCCCTGCCATGCAGGAACCCCCATCACAGGACTCCTGACAGATGGACATCCAGCCTCTGCTTAAAAACCTCCAAAGAAGGAGACTCTATCACACTCTTTTGTGGCAGCAGATTCCACTGCCGGACAGCTCTAACCGTCATGAAGTTCTACCTAGTGTTCAAATTCAACCTCTTTTCCTGTAGTTTGAAGGCTGTACTGCTCTAACAGTTAGGAAGTTTTCCCTCATATTCAGCCAAAACCAAAAAGAAATAGGCAGGTAGGAAGTTAAGTAGATGATAGATAGATAGATAGATAGATAGATAGATAGATAGATAGATAGATAGATAGATAGATAGATAGATAGATAGATAGATAGATAGATAGAAAAGAGGGAAGGAAGAGATAGATAGATAAAAAAGAGGGAAGGAAGAGATAGATAGATAGATAGATAGATAGATAGATAGATAGATAGATAGATAGATAGATAGATAGATAGATAGATAGATAGATAGATAGAGGGAAGGAAGGGATAGAGATAGGAAGGAAGAAAAGGAAGGAAGGAATAGATAGAAAGAAAGAAAGAAAGAGAAAGAAAGAAAAGAAAAGAAAGAAGTGTCTGTCTGTGCTAGCTTATCAGGTAGAAACCAATGAATAAGGAACATTAAGGACCAAAACGACAGGACAAAGTCAAGATTCCCCTTCACAAGCAGCAGGTGCGGCTGACTGGAGCTGTCTACCACAAGTGCCTGACTGGAAAAAGGAAGAGGACCACTTGAAAGTGGGGCAGGTGGAGAAGAGGCAGCCTTGTTCCTCCGTACCTGGGAGCCAAAGGGAGGGAGAGACGAGGGGATCCACCCGCCTTGCTGCCGCCAGCCCCCTCCTCAGCTTGGCCATGAAGCCAACCTCAAGGGGGAGGCAGAGGAAGAAAGGAAAATGATGGCTCAAAGCTTAGAGAGAGTGTGAGGAGCTCCGGAGGGATCTCTTGACACTGGGGGAGGGGGCAAATCAGTGTGTAGAGGTGGGTTCTGCAGTTGCCAGTGGGCTGGGTTCAGGACTCTGGTGGGCCATAGTTTGAAGACCCCTGCTCGAGTCCATGAGCTAATGACTTGCTTAGTGCTTGCCAGGTGCCTTTGGATACGAGGTAATCGAACCTCAAAGTGGGCTCCTCTACACACTGATTTGCCCACTCCCCCAGTGTCAAGAGATCCCTCTGGAGCTCCTCCCAATCTCTCTTTGGTTTTACTACCCTGTATAATTTAGTGTTGTTGGCAAATTTGGCTACCTTGCTATTTGCTCCTAATTCTAAATCATTTATGAAGAGATTGAAAAGCAGGTGTCCCAGTACTGAATCTTGGGGGACCCCACTCTTTACCTCCCACCACTTGGAGCATTGTCCATTTAGTGCTACCCTCTGTTTCCTGTCCCTTAGCCAGTTGCTGATCCAGGACAAGACTCGTCCCTTTATTCCATGACTGGCAAGTTTATTCAAGAGCCTTTGGAGTGGGACCTTGTCAAAAGCCTTTTGAAAGTCCAGATAAACAGTGTCAACTAGATCTCCCTTATCCACATGCTTGTGTTTGACACTCAAAAAATTCCAACAGATGAGTGAGGCATGATTGGTACCAATGATGTTGGGAAGGCAAAGCAGTCAGTCCTGGAAGCCAAATTCAGATTGTTAGGAAGAAGACTGAACTCCCGCACTTCCAGGGTAACATTTTCAGAAGTGCTGCCTGTTCCTCGTGCAGGATCCACCAAGCAGGAAGAGATCAGAAGCCTCAATGCATGGAGAATATTAAAATTAACTGACTTCAGTTTAATAAAGAAGAACTGCAAAAGAAAATGGTTATATTTCTAAAATATAATTCTGCTATACTCTGGTCAAAAGACCTTGCTTTGCTCTGGTCACAAGAACAATATAATTTCTTGGCATGTTCTAGATGGAGCAGGAGAATGGATCATAAGAAGGCTTCAGCCTTCCATCCTTCCGAGGTCGGTAAAATGAGTACCCAGCTTGCTGGGGTGGGGCAATGTGTAGCCTGCACACTGTAATTAAAATTGTAAACCGCCCAGAGACTACTTAAATGGTATGGGGCGGTATATAAGCAGAACACTTTGCTTTTTTGCTTTGCAAATGATCTGATACACAGGAGAAGTACTCCTACCTGGAGTACTGTGTCCAGTTCTGAACACCTCAGTTTAAAAAGGATGTTGACAATCTTGAATGGCTCCGGAGGAGGGCAACCAAGATGATTGAGGGTCTGGAAGAAATGTCTTATGAGGAACAGCTTAGGGAGCTGGGAATGTTTAGCCTTACAAAAAGAAGACTGAGAAGGGATATGGTGGCTATGTTTAAATATTCGAAAGGATGTCACATTGAAGAAAGGACTGATTTGTTTTCCATGGCTTCAGAGATTAGGATGCGGGGCAATGGTTTCAAACTACAGGAAAAGAGATTCAATTTAAACATTAGGAAGAACTTCATGAGGGTTAGAGCTGTTCAGCAGTGGAATATGCTACCCCAAAGGAGGGTGGTAGAGTTTTTAAGCAGAGGCTGGATGGCCATCTGTAGGGAGTCCGGTGATGGGGGTTCCTGCATGGCAGGGGGTTGGACTGGATGGCCCTTGAGCTCTCTTCCAACTCTATGATTCTATGGATGAGGCAATGATGTCGAGAGGAGGGCTTCAGATTTGTCAGGAACTGAGAACATTTTGGGCCAAGCTAAACCTGTTAGTGTTGGGGACGGCTTGCACTTGAACCATGAAGGGACCAGATTGGTGGCACTCAACATCAAAGAGGCTGATAACCGGGGGAAAGCTGACAGGAGCTGGGCAGCATCCAGTTCAGGAAAGCGAGTAGTGAGAAGGATGCAATAAATACTGAGCAGAGCGAGGAGCTAATCACCAGCACTCAAACAGAAGGATGCAAGAGGCAGTCTAATGATGCAAGTGGATACAAAAGACTGCATCAGAAAATCATCTATAATTGCTTGTATGCAAATGCCAGAAGACTCCAGAACAAAATAGGGGAGCTGGAATACTTAGCAGCACCTCCTTTTCTATGTGCCTATTAATTTTATTTTTCAGGATGGTTTCCATCACTTTACCTGAGACAAATGTCAAACTGACCGGTCGGTAATTTCCTGGATCACCTCTGGATCCTTTTTTGAAGATTGGTGTTACATTCGCTACCATCCAGTCATCAGGCACAACGCCTGATTTGAGGGAAAGATTATATATTTTGGCTAGGGCCTCACAAATTCATCTTTAAGTTCCTTGAAAACTCATGGATGGGTGACATCTGGTTCTGGTGATTTGTTAGCATTTAGTTTCACAGGACATGCAAGGACCTCCTCCCTGGTTATTTCTATCTGGCTTAATTCTTCGGTTTCCCTCCCTTTGAAGATAGGCTCTGTGTTGGGCAGGTTGGTCTCTGTCTTCTTCAGTGATTACTAAAGCAAAAAATTCATTGAGTCTGCAATCTCTGTTTCCTCTTTAATCATCTGTTGCCTCTCATTGTTGTCTGATGGTCCAATGGCCTTCCTAGTTGGGTTCTTACTTCTAATGAACTTAAAGAACTCCTTGTTATTTCTTTGAGTGTTTTTAGCTAGACTCTCCTCCAAGTCTTGCTTTGCTTTCCTGATTGTTGCCTTGCATTTGTTCTGCCAGATTTTATGTTTCTGCCTGTTGTCCTCGTCTAGACAAGCCTTCCATCTTCTAAATGAGCTTTTCTTGGTTTTGATCACTTTCCAAGCAGCTCCTGTAAGCCACATCGGAGTACTCTTTGACCTGGCAGTGCCCTTTTTCCTTTTGGGTATGCATTTCAATTGGGCCTCTGTTATTGTTTTTGTGAACAGCCTCCATGCCTCTTGGAGTGTTTGGACTCCCTCAATTTTCCCTATCAGCTTCTTTTTTTTACTAGTTTCCTCATTTTTGGAATTAGACTGCCTCTTGCAGGCTTCTGCTGGAGATCATGGTATCAATAGTTAGAATTGTAGAATCATGAAATTGGAAGGAGACTACAAGTCGAATGAGTCTAAATACAAATCTAAAATTTCTTTCAAATGCCCCCATCATTGAAATTGTGTGTGTGTGTGTGTTGTGTTGTGTCATTACAGTTGTGACTGACCCTTCATGACTCCACGTCTATGGAGTTTTCTTGGCAGGAATACTGGAGTGGTTTGCCAGTTCCTACTCCAGGTGCCTGCAGCACCTGTTACAGTAACCCCCCGCCGATTGCGGGGGTTAGGGACCCACCCCACCCGCGACCCATGAAAATCCGCGATATGCGGGAGCCAGTGAGGGGCCTGGGGGCGGTGCGGATCACCCCCGCCGCCCCGCGTGGCTGAGGGCCTGGGCCGGGGTGGGGCGAGGGACGCCGTCCATCAGCCCCCGCCGCCCCCCGATGCAGGTACTGCGATCCCGCGTGGCTGGCGAGGGGGCCCATCTAAGTACTAGCCTCACTATGTATTCATGAAGAATACATAGCTTGGTCTCTGGCGCCTTCGAGTGACATGTTCTGCTAATGTATGTTAAACATATTTTTCTAGATTCATTACAGTTACCATGGTCTCTTTCTCTCTGTTTATATGTACAGTGGACCCTGAGATAACAAACGGTTTGTATAAGATAAAATCTGTAGAACATAAAAAATTCCAGAGAGAGGAGACATTTGCTTAACAGAATTGCCTATGGGGCAGATCCGTACAACATAATCCCTAATTGCGATTAGGGATTACTCTGTTTTCAATGCATTCCTATGGGAAATTTGTATAAAGGAAAATTTGCTTAACAGAATTTCATTGGGAACGAATTAATTCCTTTATACAAGGTACCACTGTATATGTTTGTGAGCATGCACGCAACTACCATTGTTGCATGACAGTGGTCACTAAATATTTGGTTCAGGTTTCCATTGAATCTCAGATGTTCGGGTTTTCCCTTATACATTTTGTTACTTCTTTTTTCCTGAAAATTGAAAATTGCCCAAACACATGATTTGGACCCTCCTCCCTGAATATTTCTATCCCATGCTAAGGGCTCCTCCCCATCAATAATAGTCCAGGAAGTTTAGGTGGCTTCTTTTTAGAGCCAATCTGAAAACGTTTTGTGGTACATCTTTCTTTAATCCCTTTGATTTTTATGTTGGAGCATCTTGCCATATCTTGCTGTAGGGTCCTCTAAGTCCAGTGTTAGCAATTTCCTAATCCAATAATCAATCAGAGATTGCTTTAATTTCCCTTTGTATTTCCCCATTGTTGTTATCCATAGTTTTCAATTGGCTTTCCACACCATCACCTTTTTGTAGTCCTTCTTGGTGCTTGTGATTTTGTCATCCATAGCAAACATCATCCAATCCAAACTAGCCACATTTGGGGCCAAATCTGTGATTTTTTTTTTAAATATGCAGTATACATAATGCTTTCAAACTCTGATTCATGCCTCCTATAGCAACTGGCAACCTTTTCGTTCAAATGCCTTGACCTCAATATTAGCAACAAGATGGCGGCGGTCACAAGGGAGGTTCCCTTTGGCAGATAGCCCACTGCTGCAGCTTTCAAGTACCAATCCTGTCAGGTTATCGTGCAGTGTCTTGCATGCAATACTGTATACGTTTTTATAATAAGAACTTTACGCAACAGCCCGTCTTCCACCACTGAATGGATTTACCGCAAACTTACAATGTTTCTGAAGAGGTCTTGGTACACCAGCATTTCTGGCGCCATCATAACAACATAGCACGCCAGTCATGGAAACAGAAGTTTGTGTGTGTGTGTGTGTGTGTGTGTGTGTGTGTGTGTGTGTGTGTGTGTGTGTGTGTGTGTGTGTGTGTGTGTCCGTTTCCAGAGGGTCGGGGAAGATTCAGAAAGGTGCTTGCAAGCAGCCTGACCTGGCAGGTCTGTCCCCTGAGGTTCTGCATGTGGATCTCAATCTTGAATCACCCCACAGTTCTTGGACTGCAGTGCCCAGAAGCCTTTGCTGTGCTGCCCCGTGTTTCTGGGGTTTGCAGTGCAAGACCATGGGCTGACTCAAGATTTGAGAACCACTTTAGAAAAAAAAAAGGCACGCAGGAGTAGCTCGACCCAGCAGAACACTTTTCTGAAGGTAGGTGTGTGTGCATGTGTGTGTGTGTGTGTGTGTGTGTGTGTGTTTGAAGTCACCCATGTGCCGAGCGACCCAGCAGGACACATCCCAGAGGGGTGGGGGTGTAGAAAGGGGAGGGCAGGCAGTACAAGCCGGCATGTCCCTTTTCAGAGGTGTGGGGAAGGTTCAGAAAGGCATACATGAACGACTTGACCAGGCAAGGTACTTCCTGGAGGTGCGGGGAAGGTGCAGAAAGGAGGGCGGAGGTTGCGCAACCCAGCAGGACACTTTCTGGAAGAAAGGGGTGTGTGCTGTATAGTGCAGGAGCACAACGCAACCCTTCCACTCAGTTTTCCTAGCCGAGCTGAGGGAGGAGGTGCGCTTGCGTGTGTGGGTCCAGCATTTCCGCAATGTAAAGGTTCCCCCCGCACATGCGTGCTAGTCGTGTCCGACTCTAGGGGGAGGTGCTCATCTCCATATTCAAGCTGGAAGAGCCAGTGTTGTGCAAGTCCATGGCCATGTGGCCGGCATGGCTGCAAGGAAACACTGTTTATACCTTCCCGCCTTTTACAGCGGTACCTATTTATCTACTTGCATTTACATGCTTTCAAACTGCTAGGTTGGCAGGAGCTGGGGTTATCAGCGGGAGCTCGCTCCGCTGCGTGGCACCCGGGATTCGAACCGCCGAGCTGCCGACTTTGCAGTCTACAGTTTCAGTGCCTTAGTCCACTGAGCCACCACGCCCCCTATTTTCCATGATATACCTGGGCCGCCATGTTTGAACCGCGATATGATGGGGGTCTAGGTGCCTGGAGTAGGAACTGGCAAACCGCTCCAGTATTCCTGCCAAGAAAACTCCATGGACATGGAGTCATGAAGAGTCAGTCACAACTGTAATGACACAAAACACACACACACACACACACACACTGTAGCCATTTGTATGCATGTTGTGTTATCTTCAAACCCCTCTATGGCGTCTTCTACTTGCATATTTAAATCTACAAGCATTTATTTGTACTACACAATTTGAGAAAGCATTTCAGATACAGATTCTGGTAAGTAGAGAAAGTGGGTTTACTCCAAGACCACCTAGGTTGCAAACACGATTTCCTCTAAATGGTGCTTCTGCACACTCCTCTGTGCAGGACTTTTCATTTTTGTTCCAGTCACAACATAACCTGCGCAGGGGGAGGGGGGAGACCACCAAGCCCTGCACAGACAGGCCACAAATGAGAGGGAATGTTGGTTGTGTACCCCTCACTTAGACCGTTTTCCCTTTCATAGAATCATAGAGTTGGAAGAGACCTCAAGGGCCATCTAGTCCAACCCCCTGCCATGCAGGAACCCCATCACAGGACTCCTGACAGATGGCCATCCAGCCTCTGCTTAAAAACCTCCAAAGGAGGAGACTCCACCACCCTCCTTTGTGGCAGCAGATTCCACTGCCGAATAGCTATAACTGTCATGAAGTTCTTCCTAATGTTCAAATGGAATCTCTTTTCCTGTAGTTTCAAAACATTGCCCCGAGTCCTAGTCTCTGAAGCCATGGAAAACAAACCTGTTCCCTCTTCAATATGACATCCCTTCAAATATTTAAACATAGCTATCATATCCCCCCTCAGTCTTCTTTTTGAAAGGCTAAACATTCCCAGTTCCCTAAGCCGTTCCTCATAAGACATTTCCTCCAGACCCTCAACCATCCTGGTCGCCCTCCTCTGCACCCGCTCGAGGTTGTCAACATTCTTTTTCCAGAGACTTCATTCCTTCTTGTTTTGTCAGAGTTTTGTGCTGTTTGATGAGCCAGCAGAAGCAATGCTTATTGAATAAATAGTTAGCCAGAGACAGAGTTTTCTTAAAACCAAACAGCTATATTAGAAACTGTTCAAAAATATATAACAGCATCACAGAACTTATACAAAGTTCAACAGTATAACAGCATACATTACATTGACAAAATATATGACAGGAACAAAGTGGGTGCCTTACTCACGGAAGGCCCAATGAGCAGTGATTTACAGAACATTTTTATACATGTGTCTGTCCAATCATAAATGACATTACTTCATAGCTATTGCAACCCTTTGCATCAGCCAAAATTCATTATGTTAATTCTTAACATCTGTACTCATTAGAAAAAACTACACATTGAGTCACTGTGACTTTGCACTTTTACAAACTCCATCTTTAAATCAATTAAATACATATCAGATATATATATATATAGAACATCTTGTCTAATATATATATTTCACTAACTAATATCTGACACGTTTTGAATAACATATTTTCTATCCTTCTTGTTCTTTCAGCAGATCAGGAAAGTTACACCAGAGGAGAGACATACAATTGCACCGTGTCTGAGAAATATTTTTCTGAAGATGTGGCCCCTACACTTATTGAAAGGGACCAGGCCGCCAACATATGTTTCAGACAAAATGTGTCTAGAAGCGGTTTTGATACCAAACTACAGCGTAAGAGCCACCAGGGAACTGAAAGAGCGTCAAATAAATGCCAATATCAGGAAGACAAGGAATGTTTGGGCAGGAATTCCTTCCTTCAGTTGCACCAGAGTATCCACACAAAAGAAGAATTATACATCTCAACCCTTGGTGATTATAATTTAAACCAGTTAGGAGAGGAACCAAACATCTGCCCGCAATGCGGAAAGAGTTTTATGTATTCTTCATCTCTTCTCGTTCACCAGAGAGTCCACCTGGGCGAGAACCCATACAAGCATCAGGAGTGTGGGAAACACCTTTCTCAGAAGTCACACCTGCCGAAACACAACCGAGTCCATACAGGACAGAAACCTTACAAGTGTCAAGAGCATAGGAAATGTTTTGCTCAGAATTCATACCTTCTTGAGCACCAAAGAATCCACACGGGAGAGAAACATTACATATGCACAGAGTGTGGGAAGTGTTTTGCTAACAGTTCTAACTTTGTGAGACATCAGAAAATACACACTGGAAAGAAACCATTCAAATGCCAGGAGTGTGGGAAATGTTTTGCTCAGAACAGATACCTTCTTGAGCACCGAAGAACCCATTCTGGAGAGAAACCATACAGATGCCAAGAGTGTGGGAAGTGTTTTACTAACGGTTCTAACCTTCTAAGACACCGGAGAATCCATACTGGAAAGAAACCATTCAAATGCCAGGAGTATCGGAAATGTTTTCCTCAGAATTCAAATGTTCTTGAGCACCAAAGAATCCATACTGAAGAGGAACCCTACATATGCACAGAGTGTGGGAAGTGTTTTGCTAAGAATTCTAACGTTGTGAGACACCAGAAAATACACACCGGAAAGAAACCATTCAAATGCCAGGACTGTGGGAAATGTTTTGCTCAGAATAGATACCTTTGTCAGCACCAAAGAACCCATTCTGGAGAGAAACCATACAGATGCCAAGAGTGTGGGAAGTGTTTTACTCACAGTTCTAACCTTCTGAGACACCGGAGAATCCATACTGGAAAGAAACTGTTCAAATGCCAGGAGTGTGGGAAATGTTTTGCTGAGAGTTCTTTCCTTCTTCAGCACCAAAGAATCCATACTGGAGAGAAACCATACAGATGTCAAGAGTGTGGGAAGTGTTTTTCTCAATGTTCTAACCTTCTGAGACACCAGAGAATCCATACTGGAAAGAAACTGTTCAAATGCCAGGAGTGTGGGAAATGTTTTGCTCAGAATCGATACCTTCTTCAGCACCAAAGGATCCATTCTAAAGAGAAACCATACAGACGTAAGGAGTGTGGGAGACATTTTTCTCGGCGCTCATACCTTCTGAAACACAGTGGGGTCCACACGGCATAGAAACCCTACCAATGCCAGGAATGTGGGGACGACTTCCGGTTTGACATCATAGTGAGACAGCAACAGCAAGCAGGGTTCCATTTGCCAGGCTGATTTTTCCTCCCGGTTCAGGACCCCTTAAGAAGTTAAGCCTCCTTGGAGGGGAGGGAGTGAAGGCAGCTCCTGTTTTTATAGTGGAGATGGCAGTGGGCGTTTTTACTGATCCAGGACTGCCTTTTTCCTGCAGGGGTAAAGGGGTGCCTGCGATGTCGCCATGTTAATTGTCAATGATAGACTCTTAAGAGAGCTGTGACCTTTTTTTATTCTGCTGTTACTCCATGAGCTGGCTGTCTTAAGGTGTCTACTGACTTTGGGTCTGTTATAATTGATAAATGCAGTTACTTGCATTTATTATTTTTTAATTTAATTTTTTTTCCAACTCCGTAAAGAAAAAGAAAACAAAACAAAAATGCACTACAGTAAAAGAAACTAAAGTAACAAAAGAAAACTTGGTAAAAGCAGAACAAAAGCCTCTTAAGCTTTTAAGGAAAAAAAGTGCACCCATCCATTGGGATGATGGAGATAAACTGATATTTCCTTGTAGGATTCGCAACTCCCCTTCCTGGATTGCACAGAGTCTTGTGATGGGGACCCAACCTTTCCTTTTTAGTAATACAGTCTCTATATTTAAAAAAACCCAAATATCACATTTTTAGCCCTATTGGGCAACCCCCCTTTTAAGTTTGAAACCGTATGTTGACTTCTCATCAATAGTTATATTCCAAATGTTGTACCATTTGCATTTATTCATAGAGATTGATGGACGTCTGTAATAATGTCGAATAGGCACTTTGAAATGAAAGCTTATTTCCAGAATGGTTTCGTCTGTTTCCCTTTCACAGAGATAGCTTTTTCCTTGTTTTTTTCTGTCTCAGTTAAAGGATTATCCCAGGGAAAGGAGGCCCTCCTTGCAAATTAGAAACCCCAAACTTAGTGAAGAAGATTAGGAGGAGTAAGCCAGGTGTGTTGTTTGTATGCTGTTTTGAATGTGTGTCTTTGCTCACTTGCTGAGAGGGGCTCCAGGGATGGCAGCCGTGCAAATATCCATCATTGCATTCTATCTATCTATCTATCTATCTATCTATCTATCTATCTATCTATCTATCTATCTATCTATCTATCTATCTATCTATCTATCTATCTATCTATCTATCTATCTATCTATCTAATATATATACCGCTCCATCTAGCTACACGGCTACTCTGGGCGGTTTACAAACTGAACAGAAATCAAAACCATAAACAGTAAAATGCAATATAATAGATAAGCACAAATAAATAAATAAAACATAATAACTAGTAAACAATATACAGTGGTACCTTGTATAAAGGAATTAATTTGTTCCAAATGAAATTATGTTAAGCAAATTTTCCTTTATACACATGTCCCATATGAATGCATTGAAAACGGAGTAATCCCATTTTTATGTTGTACGGATTCCCCCCATAGGCAATTATGTTAAGCAAATTCCCCCTATTTCCAGAATTTTTTATGTTGTACTGATTTTATGTTATACAAACTGTTTTTTATACAAGGGTCCATTGTATATCAGAAACATAGAACAGGAGCAAGATGGACTACAGATAAAAGCAAATAAATACATAATAGCAATCATTATTAGAGCAGATTAATATCCGGGGAAAGCCTTTTTAAATAGCCACGTCTTTAGATGCTTCTTAAAGACTGGGAGGGAAGGTGCCAGACAGATCTCAGGAGGAAGTTGGTTCCAGAGCCGAGGGGCCGCCACTGAGAAAGCCTCCTTCAGTGACGGCACCCTCAAATGTCCTGCCTGAGATAATCGGGTGTTATGGGCTGTATTTTGCGGCAGGAGCCGTTCTGCCAGATAGCAAGGTCCTAAACCGTTTAGGGCTTTGTATGTCATCATTAAGACCTTGAAATCAATGTGGAAGCGAATCGTGGCTGCGGGGCCAGCGTGGGGGTTAAATGTTGATGTTTTCTTAACCCTGTAACTAATCTAGCCGCAGAATTCTGCACTAGCTGGAGCCTCTGTGGATCTCAAAAAGGCCCCCTCTGATTTCCTGGTGTGATTTTTCTTGGCAGGAGGGACTCAGGGAGGGATCCCAAAATCAGGACTGAGTTGTGTCTTCCTCCCTTCTAATTGCACTTTGTGTTGTCATCCCTCTCCTCCAATGGAGAGAAATTTTAAGCATCTCGCTTGTGGAGATCACATCTTGGTTTTAAGGACCAGAAGCATCCAGGAAAGCCATTCTCCCAACAAAAATGTTCTTATTCTTTAAGCCTGTGAAGATTCTCAGTCATCCAGGTGAGTTTATCTGGAAGTTGAGTCATGGCAACTGGACTATTTCCTTGAGAGACAGAAATGTTTTGCTGCTCATACATACAGCTTGCTGTACGGATGAGCTGTGAAAAGTTTCTGTCTCTCAAGAGAAAAGTCCAGTTGCCATGACTCAAATTCTAGACTTATTCTTTAAGGTGCCACCTGGGGACTCCTGTGTTGTCCCGATGCCAAGGGCCTGGGGGTGATTTGAGGCTGGGAGGGCAGTGAGGTCATGGGGGGGTGGAAAAGGAGAAGCAGGGGAAGCTCTGAAGGAGGACTAGGAGGTGCCTCCTTAGGAGACCCTACCTTTGGGGGATCTTTGAAGCCTCCCTGCCCCAGGAAGGAAGACCCCTCATCCATGTGCTCTGGGACTAGATTGGCTGGGTCTGTCTTTCCAGGTCTCCCCCTTGGCTTCAGTCACATGATAAGAAATACAAACAGGCAGGCAGTGAAATGTCTGTGAAGATTCTCAGTCATCCAGGTGAGTTTGCCATGACCCAGATAGGCAGTGAAGCCAAAAGGGACACAGAGGAAAGTCCTGGAGCATCCAAAGGGATGCTTCCAAAATTTTGGAAATGGAGGAGGAGGACGAGGTGGAAGGATGGGGTGGGAAATTGCTGGTTGCAGTTGACCAAGAAAGCTCTGAAAAGAAGAAAAGGGGCGTCCAAGAGATCTCCTCCTGGATCAGGAAGACCAGGGAGCTGTTCCCTTCCAAGCCAGGAAGGAGCCAGAGATCCCAGTCTTCTGCAAGCCGACCCTCGAGACAGTCCCAGGGATCATAGAATCACAGAGTTGGAAGAGACCTCAAGGGCCATCTAGTCCAACCCCCTGCCATGCAGGAACCCCATCACAATATTTTTGACAGATGGCCATCCAGCATCTGCTTAAAAACCTCCAAAGAAGGAGACTCCACCCTCCTTTGTGGCAGCATATTCCACTGCCAGACAGCTCTAACCATCAGGAAGTTCTTCCTAATGTTTAAATTGAATATATTTTTCCTGTAGTTTGAGACCATTGCTCCACGTCCAAGTCTCTGAAGCCATTGAAAACAAACCTGTTCCCTCTTCAATATGACATGCTTTCAAATATTTAAACATAGCTATCATATCCCCCCTCAGTCTTCTTTTTGAAAGGCTAAACATTCCCAGTTCCCCTAAGCCGTTCCTCCTAAGACATTTCCTCCAGACCCTCAACTATCCTGGTCGCCCTCCTCTGGACCTGCTCGAGGTGGTCAACATCCTTTTTAAATCGAGGGTGTTTGCTTCAAAGGGTTAAAACCGTCGAGGATCGCTTCCTAGAGGGGAAGAGAACCCCACTAGGGCAGGAAGCTTAGCGGAAGTATCCCGTTCACAAAAGGGCTCCCTCATTCAGTCCTCCCTTTTCTCCTTCCGGAGGGAAACCGGGGGGCTACGGCTGTTTCTCTCTTGGGGAGGGGAAGAAGGAATCCTCTGCCTTGTCCTCCCATCCCCGAGGGGCGCCCAGGGTGGTGTGGATGGTGAGTTTCCCCCACACACACACACCTTGGGCTGCAAAGGAAAGTGGGGTGGGGTGGGAGGGATAGCTCCTCCCCGCACCTACTTAGCTAAGGACATTTCCGTCGGGGAGGGGGCGGTTTCAGAAAGAGCGGTGGTGGCGGCCGCCCAAGAGATTTTGCTGCCCGAGGCGGAGGCTTCTTTACTATGCAGGCTCCCACGTGGGCCGAGCGCCTCCTCTCCTCCTCCTCCTCCTCTTCTGATCTCGGGCTGTGGCCCGGTGGGCAAGTGTCTCTCTCTCTCTCTCCAAGCCCTGGGAACAGGGAAGGGTCGTCTCTGCCCCGCCCCTCCCCATCCCACCCCACCCCACCCCATAGACCCCACCCCACCCCTGCTCCACCAGTGCAGATCGAGGGGAACCTTGGGCTGGTTTGTAGCTTGAACCACTGATGCGGTCTCAATGGTCATTGGCTCACTCACATTAACCAGGGTGAGACCACTAACTGTTGCCTATTGGCTGGGCTGCACTTAAATATAGTATACAGCACTGTTGGCGAACCTATGGCACTGGTGCCAAAGGTGGCACTCGGAGCCCTTTCTGTGGGCACCCGACCGACGTCTCCTCTTCACAGCCACCTGTATTCAGGTTAATTGGCTGTTTTGGCACTTTGCAAAAAAAAAAAAAAAAAAAAAGTGGGTATTGAATTGCAGTTGGGCACTCAGTCTCTAAAAGGTTCGCCATCACTGGTATACAGTGTTTGCGCTTCCATGCCCTAAGAAGCACATCCGATCTCACCTGATCTCGGAAGCTAAGCAGGGCCAGCCCTGGTTAGTATTTGGATGGGAGGCCACCAGGGAAGACCAGGTGCTGAAGGCGCCTGGAGTAGGAACAGGCAAACCACTCCAGTGTTCCTGCCAAGAAAACTCCACGGACATGGGATCATGAAGAGTGGGTCATGACTGTAACGACATAACACACACAGTTTACAGTGGTACCTTGTATAAAAAAATTAATTTGTTTCAACAGAAATTATGTTAAGCAAATTTTCCTTTATACAAATTTTCCATAGGAAGGCATTGAAAATGGAGTAATCCCATTTTATGTTGTACAGATTCGCCTATAGGCGATTATGTTAAGCAAATTTCCCCTGTCTCTGGAGTTTTTTATGTTGTACAAATTTTATGTTATACAAACCATTTGATATACAAGGATCCACTGTACAGTGTTTGCGCTTCCATGCCCTAAGCACATCTGATCTCGCCTGATCTCGGAAGCTAAGCAGGGCCAGGCCTGGTTAGTATTTGGATGGGAGACCACCAGGAAATACCAGGTGCTGAAGGCGCCTGGAGTAGGAACTGGCAAACCACTCCAGTATTCTCACCAAGAGAACTCCACGGACATTGGGCCACAAAGAGTTGGTCATGACTATAACAACACAACACGCACACAGTTTATTTCAATGTAATTACTGGGTACTGGTTCTGAGCCAAGCACGGACTCGAAAATATTGTGTGAAAACCAGATATGTCTTACGAGGAGCGGCTGAGGGAGCTGGGAATGTTTAGCCTTTCAAAAAGAAGGCTGAGATGGGATACGATAGCTATGTTTAAATATTTAAAAGAATTGTTTGTTTTCCGTGGCTTCAGAGACCAGGGCGCTGGGCAATGGTTTCAAACTACAGGAAAAGAGATTCCATTTGAACATTAGGAAGAAGAACTTCATGACAGTTAGAGCTGTCTGGCAGTGGAAGGTGCTGCCACAAAGGAGGGTGGTGGAGTCTCCTTCTTTGGAGGTTTTTAAGCAGAGGCTGGATGGCCCATCTGTCGGGCATCCTGTGATGGGGGTTTCTGCATGGCAGGGGGTTGGACTGGATGGCCCTGGAGGTCTCTTCCAACTCTATGGTTCTATGACTATGTTATCCATAGGAAGAGTATTCTCCTCTGCTTGATTTATCCACATATTAAAACTATTAAAAGGGGGAAATGTGTAAAATAGATACAGGAGGACCCCCATATCCACAGGACATCAGTTGAAGCCTGATCCAACACCTATTCTGAAACAATAAACATCATCAGTAAAATACAGTGGTACCTCAATGTACGAATTTAATCTGTTCCAAATGCATGCTCTTAAGTCGAACTACTCTTAAGTCAGGGCACCTGTCTTAAAAAATTGAAAAAATAAGTTTAAAAAATGGGGAAAAATTGTAAGTCGAGCAGACCATATCTAACATGTGTAAGGTGGCAGTTAAAATGCCAACAGTTTTCCGCTCTTAAGTCAAGCTGCTCCTAAGTCGGACAGAGGCAGAGGCAGTAGAGATTTAAGTTAGAAGATGTCACTGGAGTTATGGCCCAGGCTCAGGGAAAGCCTACCCTGAAGAGCGAAGTCTCCAATGTTTATTTAATATCCCCAATGAGGAGGCCAAGCAGATGTCAGGGGGCTGTGGGTTCCATAAATGAGGGGCAATCACCGAGAAGGCCCCGCTCTTGGTGTTTGTGTCTCTCAGAACACCTTTTTTTTAAACAGGGATAAACCTTATCTCCCCATACACACAGAGGGGGAAGGCTGGAGGAAAGAGAAAAGGCGGCTGCTTTCCTCCTTCGCACGTGATGTCTAAAGGGAGTTGTTTTCTCAGTAGTCTGGGTGACCTTAAAACAGGAGGGATCATTGATGGGTCTATAGGCGTGAGGGCTTTGGGGAGGACCAGTTGTGAGGGGTGAGAGAACAACCTGTGGCGGGGAGTTTTGCTGTTGTATGGATTCACCCCATAGGCCAGGCATTTCCAAAGTCAGGCCCGGGGACCCAATGCAGCCCATTTTCAAATTTCAAGTGGCCCATGACCTCTTCTCCCCACCAGCTCATCCTGTCACGCATCCCCGACAGCTGGCCCCTCCCCATATCGAATGGAGACGTCAGCTTACAGTTTTACAGTTTGCTTGCCCTTCCTGCCTCTGTCCATCCCTCCAGCCACCTGCCCAGTCAACCTGCTCTCAGCTCTGTTGCTGCAGCGTCCTCCCCACCTCCTGGCATGTTACAGAGGTCCAAAGTCCCGCCCGGGGGCCAAATGCAGCTGAATGGTCGCCCCTCGTACATTTTCACCTTGCCAAATCTGGCCCTCCTTGCAAAAAGTTTGGACACCCCTGCCACAGGCAATTCTGTTAAGCGATTTCCGGATAGAGTCCACTGTACATTGAAAGACTTCCCTGTGTTTTCTCCCCCTGCCTTTGGCATTATGTCTGCTCTTCCTTCCCACAGAAGACCGATTTCTTGCCGATCCTTAACAGCAGGGCCAGATCCTCCTGGCATTGAGCAGAGAGGGACTTCAAAGCAGGTCTTCTTGGATTTCGTCGGAGGCTTCCCTCCAGCATGGATTAGAGATGGAGGAAGAAGACTTGGCGGGCGTTGGAGCAGGAGGAGACCCCCTTGGAAGGCAGAGTGGAAGGAGGGTGGCGTCGTGGGAGATGAAGAGCCACAACGCCCTGGAGGAGAACATCATCGACTCGGATGGAGAGTGCCAGCGCTTCAGGCAGTTCACCTACAAGGAAGCGGAGGGGCCCCGAGAGGTTTGCGCCCGACTCCACGAACTCTGCCGTCAGTGGCTGAAGCCTGAAAGGCACACCAAGGCTCAGATCCTGGACCAGGTGATCCTGGAGCAGTTCCTGGAAGGTCCTTCCTTCAGAGGTCAAGACCTGGGTGAAGGAATGTGGGGCAGAGACCACTTCCCAGGCGGTGGCCCTGGCTGAAGGCTTCCTCCTGAGCCAAGCCGAGGAGAAGAGGCAGGAAGAGCAGCAGCAGGTGAGAGCATTTTCCTCCCGGTGACTGTGAAGTCATGGTGGGGAATAGGTGGGTCTCTGCACCCATGCGCATGAGACTGGAAATTTCCCCCTGTTCCCAGAGATGGTGCCCTCTTCCTCAGAGAGGCTGAGGATCAGAGAATAGTGAAGTTGGAAGGAGCCCATAAGGACACCAAGTCCAGCACCTGCTTCATGCAGGAGCACAAATTTATTTATTTATTTATTTTGACTTTTATACCGCCCATCTAGACCTAAGGCTACTCTGGGCGGTTTACAACATGGGATAACATAACAATTAAACGAAGGAATACATTTTAAAAACCAAAATACAAAGTACATAATAAAATAAAGTATACATAAATCAACAAAAAAACTATCAAAGGATAACATTCGATTCCCTTACCTGTGGACTGATGCCTCTCCACCCCATGTCAGAATCTTATTCATCCAGAGGTCTCCTTTTTATTTATATTTCTGTTTTCCAAATTCTGGATCCTCAGCGGCTGTGCGAGGTCGGAAGCCTCTCCTTGGAGGTTCCATGCGATTTCCTTGCAGCAGCAGCGGAGACTTCGGCAGACCGCAGACAGAGTACCCTTCCAGGAAGGGAGGAACACGGGGATGATGGAAGTGCTGGCTTGAAGGGTAAGGGGACGGACTGCATGATTGAAATGGATTGCTTTCCTTGGAACACGCGAGGATCTCTCACTCTGCTTTCATCATCAGCTCTTCCGTAGTTCCAAAATGTTTTAATTTTCAAGCCTTAGAGAGGTTATTTGTCTTGATTTGTGCCCAAAATATTGTAGAGACAGACAAGAATCCTAGACTTTCAGAAAGTCAATTTTTTTTTGTAAACTTAGGAAATTATTGGCTGTAATTCCATGGACCGAAACACTGAAAGAGAAGGGAGTCCAAGATGAACAGGGATTCCTTAAAAGTGAGCTATGGAAGGCACAATTTTAAAAGGTTCCAACAAGAAGGAAAAAATGGGAGATGTCTAAGGAAACCGCAATGGTTGACTAAAGAACTTTCAACTCAGCTAAGTACAGTATATTAAAAATAAGGTACAGGAAATGGAAAAATGGGGAATGCACCAAAGAGGAATATAATCAAGAAGCTAGTATATGTAGTGGGGTGGTAAAAAAGCTAAAGTGCAACATAAACTTAGACTTTCCAGAGAGATTAAAGATAGTTAAAGGGGATTTTAAAATTATGTCCACAGCAAAAGGAAAAATAAGGAAATGATAGGCTCTGTACGTGGCGATAATAGCCGCTTGTACGTGGCGATAATAGCCGCTTAGAGTTCACATTGAAGATAAGCGGGATATAAATATAATAAATAAATAAATAAATAAATAAATAAATAAATAAATAATAACCAGTTACTAACAGGAGACAAGGAAAAGGCAAAACTACTCAACCCCTTCTTTGCCTCCGTTTTCTCCAAAAAGGAAGAAAGAGATATGCTGGGACAAAGAGTAGATGAGGTAGGATGGGAATTGCAACAGAGAATAGGTAGAGAGCTGGTACAGGAACACCTGGAAACATTAAATGAATTTAAGTCTCCTGGGCCAGATGAATTACCCCCAAGGATATTAAAAGAATTGGCAGAAGTAATTTCAGAATCATTGGCAATAATCTTCGAGAAGTCCTAGAGGACAAGGGAAGTCCCCATCGATTGGAGGAGGGCTAATGTTGTCCCCATCTTCAAAAGGGGGGGGGGAAGAGAACCCAAATAATTACCTCCCAGCCAACTTGACATCTAGTCCTGGAAAGATCCTAAAGCAGATTATTGAGCAGACAGTCTGTAATTATTTAACAAGCAATGCTGTCATTGCCAGACTTGTTTTTATAAATAATTACCGCCCAGTCAACTTGACACCTAGTCCTGGAAAGATCCTAAAGCGGATTATTAAGCAGACAGTCTGTAATTATTTAACAAGCAATGTTGTCATTGCCAGACTTGTTTTTATGTGTTTTATTTTATGTAAAACGCACAGAGTTCCCTTTGGGAAAATAGGTGCGGTATACAAATATAGAAGTAAATAAATAATAATAATTTGATATCTTTCTTTGATAGAGTTACAGGCCGGGTGGATGAGGGGAATGTTGTGCATGTTGCTTATTGTGATTTCAATAAGGCCTTCAATAAGGTCCCCCATGATATACTTGCAAATAAGTTAGTAGAATGTGGCATAGATAGTGCTACTGTTAGGTGGATATGTAATTGGTTGACTGATTGTACCAAAAGGGTAATCATAAATGGCTTCTCTTCAGCCTGGAGAGACGTGACCAGTGGGGTGCCCCAGGGTTCTGTAATGGGTCCAGTGCTGTTGAATATCTTTATTAATGACTTGGAGGAAGGAATAGAGAGAGTATGCTAATTAAATTTACAGGTGATACCAAATTGGGGTGGTGGCAAATTCCCTGGAGGATAGGATAAAAATCCAAAAATACCTTGACACGTTAAGAGTGCTGGGCCAAAGCTTATGGAATGAGTTTCAACGGAGAGAAATCCTGCATCTAGACAGGAAAAAAATGAATTGCACAGATATAGGATGGGGGACACTTGGCTGGAAAATAGTGCCTGTGAAAGGGATCTGGGAGTCTTGGTGGACCACAAATTGAACATGAGTCAGCCGTGTGATGCGATGGCCAGGAAAGCCAATGTGATTCTTGGTTGCATCAACAGAAGCATAGTGTCTAGGAAGTGATAGTACCATTCTATTCTGCTCTGGTCAGACCTCACCTGGAGTCCTGTGTCCAGTTCTGAGCCTCTCAGTTTAAAGAGGATGTTAACAACCTCAAGCAAGAATGTTGAGAATCTTGAACGGGTCCAGAGGAGGCTGACCAAGATGGTTAAAGGTCTGGAAGAAATGTCTTACGAAGAGCAGTTTAGGGAGCTGGGAATATTTAGCCTTACAAAAAGGTTGAGAGGGGGATATGATAGGCATTTTTAAATATTTGAAAGGATATCACATTGAAGAAGGGACTGGTTTGTTTTCCATGGCTTCAGAGAGTAGGACGCGGGGCAATGGTTTCAAATGGCAGGAAAAGAGGTTCAATTTAAACATTAGGAGGAACTTCATGAGGGTTAGAGCTGTCCGGCAGTGGAAGATGCTGCCACAAAGGAGGGTGGTAGAGTCTCCTTCTTTGGAGGTGTTTAAGCAGAGGCTGGATGGCCCATCTGTCGGGAGTCCTGGGATGGGGGTTCCTGCATGGCAGGGGGTTGGACTGGATGGCCCTGGAGGTCTCTTCCAACTCTATGATTCTGTGAATACCCAAGACAAGGCTATGGGTTTGCTTTCTTTTGCAGGAGCAGAGCTGATGCCTGGGGCTAGACCTCCGTTGTCATCTCTTCTTCCTTGCGATGGAGAGGACCTTGAACAGGTGGGGGGGGGGGCAAAGGCTTGCAGGGAGGATGAGCTCCTCCTGTTTTCTTCTGGGGGAGCAAAGAACATGAGAAGGCTCCTAACAGAGCCACTCCTTAGCCCTTCAAACTACAGTATTTCTTCCTTTATATGTAAATGTTTATTGGGTTTTTTTTTAAAAAAATTCATTTGTAATAACAATAACAACAAATACAATCAGATACCCATATATCCATTGGGATTTGCTTCCAAGACCCTCGTTGAGTACCAAAAACCCTGGATAACAGTGAACTCGCTCTCTATAGCATGACAAATGGGGGGTGGGGATGAGAAAATACAATTTTCACATAAATTACCAGACTTGGCCACTGGAGAGCTCCAGAGACCATGGTTGCTTCTTGTTGCCAATCTTATGTCATTCCTTCTTTTCTATTACATACCGGAACTGGCCACATCTTGCCCTGGTCGTGTCCCACCAAAATTTCCTCTTCAAAATTCCTCTCCTCCACTTATGACAGTGGTTCCCAACCTGGGGGGGAGGTCGGGACCCCATTTGGGGGTCGAACGGCCATTTCACAGGGGGGTCGCCATGAGCCAGTGAAGAAAAAGGCACCAACGGCTTGGGTCTGGGGGAGAAAGGGGGGAAGAATGAGTGACAGCTTGATAGGTTGGAGGGGACGTCAGTCAGTGGCAGCGGAGGCTGCGATTGGCTGAGAGTGCCTATAGAGGGAAGTTCTCTATGTCCCCTGGGGCAAGTGGCCAGCCAAAGGGGGCTTGTGGCCTCTTCCAGGCAAGGCAAGGGGGTCATGAGGAACTGTGCTAAAGGGTCGCGGCATTGGGAAGGTTGAGAACCACTGACTTAAAGGAAATCTGGGAACTGGCATTGAAGGATAGAGCCTGCCCCCTCCACACCCCTTTGTGACCCTGGGGAAATGGGGTTCATTCACTGCCCTGTCATATTCTCATTTTATTACAAAGCACCACAACTGTCTTGGCATTTGCGCTTGAAATGTTTGTTTTTCTTTTGCCTCATTTCTTTGTTTGATTTCTTGTTTGTTTGGAGGGTTCATCTTTAGCTTGTCGACCGCCCAGAATAGTGCATGGTCAACTAATGGAGAGGTGTATAAATGAAACAAACCAGTGAATCCGTAAAGAAGGACCCCTTTTATCTGTGGGATCAGGATGCGCCGATCTACTTACCTAGTCTGAAAAATATTAAAAAATACTCAAAGTAAAATCCCCCGCCCAAAAAAAACAGTACTTTTTTGATGTCATTCCCAGCATCTGCCACGTTTTCCCATTTTGTCCAACTAATTTTTTTCCTCATGGCTTCAAAATGTCCAGATTTTTATATCTCTAGCATCAATGTGATGTTAATTGGTTTTTATCTGTACAGTAGGACCCCCATATCCACTGATTCATTAACCACTGATTCAGTTATTCATGGTTGGCAGAGGGGAAAAAATTAAATAATTCAGCAGCCTCAGAGCAAACTACTGTCACAAAACAGCAGTTTTGGGATTTTTTTGGCATTCACTCTTATCCACAGTTTTCGTTAACCACAGGAAGGCCTGGAACCGATCCCCAGCGGATAACAGGGTCCTGCTGGACCCTTGTACAACAAGCGGATTGTTTAACAGAAAATCTGCTTAAAGGAAAACATTATGGGGAAATTGCTTAACAGAATCGCCCATGAGGCAAATCCATACACCAGAAAAAATGGTCGTGATTAGGGATTAATCTGTTTTCAATGCATTCCTATGGGAAATGTGTACCGAGGAAAATTTGCTTGACAAAATTTCATTTGGAACGAATTAATTCCTATATACAAGGTACCACTGTATTTTGTATTTGTTGCCTCTTGGTTTCAATTGTTGCTTTCGATGAATTGTTAGCTGCCCAGAGTGGACTTCGGCCAAACGGGCAGGATAAAAGTGTCAATTTATTAAATAAATAAAATTGAACTCCAACCCATTGTGAAGTGGAATTCCCTGCAAAAGTTATGAATCCCACCTGCAGAAATTGGGAGTCTTGCTGCATACATCTTGGCCATCCCATCTTTACTTTGGTCCACAAATAATAGGAGGTCTTTGTAAGGCTTAAACAGAAACGGTTTTCTCTTCCTCCAGAGTCTGGTGACCTTTGAGGAGGTGGCTGTCGATGTAACGCCAGAGGAATGGGCCCTGATGGATCCGAACCAGCGAGCCCTGCATGAGGAAGTGATGGAGGAGAACCATCAGATCTTGGCCTCTCTCGGTAAGGATCCTCATAAGAGCATAAGAAGAGCCCTGCTGGGTCAGGCCAAAGGCCCATCGAGTCCAGCTTCCTATATCTCACAGTGGCCCCACCAGATGCCTCTGGAAGCGCACGAGACTAGATTTGACTAGAGACAATGGTCTCCTGATACCACTCCCCTGCCTCTGGCCCTTGAAGTACCCCGGTTTTAAGACTGGGGATTATAAATCTCCCTCATGGCTTGTAACCTGTGATGGACTTTTCCTCCAGGAATCTGTCCAATCCCCTTTTGAAGGCACCAAGGCCAGATGCCATCACCACATCCTGTGGCAGGGAGTTCCACAGACTAGCAACACGCTGGGTGAAAAAATATTTTCTTTTGTCAGTTCTTACTCTCCCAGCCCTCAATTTGAGTGGATGTCCCCTAGTTCTGGTATTTTGTTAGAGGGAGAAGAGCATCCCTCTGTCCACTTTGCTCATGCCCTGCATTATTTTGTATGTCTCAATCATATCCCCCCTCAGGCGCCTTTTTTCCAGACTAAAGAGCCCCAAATGTTTTAGCCTTTCCTCATAAGGGAGGTGCCCCAGCCCAGTAATCATTTTAGTCGCTCTCTTCTGCACCTTTTCCAGTTCCACTATGTCTTTTTTGAGATGCGGAGACCAGAATTGTACACAATACTCCAGGTGCGGCCTCACTATTGTTTTGTATAATGGCATTATAATGTTGGCTCCTTTCTCTGGTTTACACAAAGGGCAGTCACAGTAATATCCAAGAAGGAGCAGTGACCCAGCTCATGCGTGTGGGGTGGGGAGTGGGGGTTGGGGTGGGGGTCCTTCAAACAGAGGTCGTGTCAGGCCTCACACTCTCACACAGAGATGAAGTCCAAGCTTTTACTGAGAACTCAGGATAAAGCACAGCACAAGCAGGTTCAGGGTCAACAGAGTCCAAAGGCAAGTAGCAAAAACACACTGCCCAGTCCGACAGCTGAGTAAAATCCAAGATACAAAGCCCAAGGTTGAAAATCAGGTATGCAGCAGATGCTTACGCCAAATCCAAGGAGCAGGAGAATTCAGAGCCGAGAGACAAGGCCCAAGGTCGAGCCGAGCAGGAGACAGAGGTTCAGGAATCCAAGAACAAGGCACACGGGTGAGGGCAAGCCTTAGCGACGTGTTTATTTATTTATATTTATTTATTTGTTGTATTTTTATCCCGCCCATCTTCCTGGCGGGACTCTGGACGGCTAATCATTTCAAACCAAGCACAGGAAAGAAAAAAGAAAAGAAAAGAAAAAGGCAACAGATACAATTAAAAATGGGAGAAACAAATCCCTCCACCAAGATGAAGCGGGCGAAGGAAAGAAAAAATAAATTAAGTAAAAAAATAAATAAATTAAGTAATTAAGTAGGGAGGTCACCATATGCCTCCTTTGCTCCCACAAAGATAGCCCGACGCCTGAACGCTTGATTTATGGTCCCAAGAGGGCACCACCCATCCCCGTAAAACCTCATTCTGCTAAAACTATGGGTCACATGAATATAAATGCCTCCAATAGTTTATCTCTGCTTAACGGCGAGTCTTTGCTCTCTGCGGCTGACAGCTCTCCGGGGAGGAGAGGACTCTACGGATAAATCCCTATCGGATTCAGCTGCTGGAGGATCTGCAGATGCCTCTGCGGGTTCCTCTTGTTGGGATATATTAATGGATTGCTGGGAGATTGGTGTATTATTTGATATTATGTGCTGCAGTCTGATTAAAGGAGGAGTCGTAGACACAAAACATATATGAAAAATATACTTTATCTCTATATTCTAAAGGGAAAGGGTAGACGGGATGATCTATGAAAATAATAAAACACTCATTGAATATCTGTACAGATAAATATACAAGGTAGAAAATAGGGCAACAGCAGTTGTGTTAAAGCTCATATAAAAGGAGATATAAGGAGCTATACACATATATACTGCCTTGCTTATTAAAAATACAAAAGAGTAAAATACAAGCTTACATAGCAATAAAACAGGAGTAATTCTCCAACTCTCTCTATGGCTCTGGAAACAAACGCCAACATCAGGCAGGTCAGGGCGAGGCCGAGGAGTGTGTTTGAGGCTAGAGCCATTACTTAAATAGTGAGTTCTTAAAGAGATATATAAACTGCTGACTCATACTGAGATTACTTTTGCCATATGTTTGGATGTAGGCCTTGCTATGCCAACACCCCTTCTCAAGGTCTAACATACAAAACATTATGGCATCAAAATTCATCTATGGTCAATTCCGTTTGAGTCAAGGTCCAAAACATTTAACATATCTCGCAAGTACAAAAGTATCCATTTATTCCTTTCTAATGCAGTTAATTTACTGATTTCTTTAAAGTTTGCTGGTTCAGTTATGGTTTGAAGGTTTTCACAGAAACCATACCTCTCTGGAGGTTTGCCTTTGTTGCTCCTCTCAGATCGTCTCACAGTGGTTGTTACATCTGTTTCACATGGTCCAGTTCCTGTTTCCCCTTCTGTTCTGATAAATTCATTTGAAGGTGGACTTGCCATCTGACTGGCAGTCTCTACAGGTAACCAACTGACCATTTCTTGTGAAACATCCTCTCTATTTTGGGGATCAATGACCACTGTACTCTGAGACATCTGTTTCTTTAAATTACTCTCATCTATATACACCACATTGGAACATTTTACTTCCAGTGTCTCTGGGTTAAAGATTTTATACCCTTTACCTCCAATAGGATACCCAATAACAACGCCAATTTCAGCGGGATCCAGCTTTCCTCTCTTTTCCTTTGGAATATAGGAATACGCTTTGGCTCCAAAAGCCCGTATATGTTTTAATCCAGGTTTCTTTCCAAACCATAGTTCAAAAGGTGTTTTACCTGTTACTCTACTAGGGACTCTGTTATGCAAATAAGTTGCAGTAACAGCTGCTTCGGCCCACAAGGTGTTGGGCAATTCTGCTTGCATCAGCATAGATCTAATCATTTCTTGCAAAGTACGATTTAATTTTTCAGAACATCCATTATGTTGTGGCGAATGGGATATAGTTACTTTATGCTCTATTCCTTCTTGTTCTAAGAATCTCTTAAACTCTACATTACAATACTCTCCTCCACCATCAGTACGTAATGTCAAAGGTGCCTGACCAAAACGGTTCTTAATTGCAGCTACATAAGTTTTAAATTTCTCAAGAGTCTCATCTTTACTTTTAAGAATATATATGTAACTATACTTGCTCTTGGATTCAGTAAAGGTAAGAAAATATCTATTTCTACCTGCGGATAAGGGCATAGGACCCACTAAGTCTGAATAAACCTCTTCTAAAAATTCTTTGTCCTGTAGACTAGCTTTTCCTGTATAACTAGGAGCAGTTCCCTTTGCTTTTATACAAATTTCACATCTCTCTTTCATCTTATCACATTTAGGAGCGTTAATCCCACATTCTAATAACAGTTTTTCAATGCTTTGCATATTTCTGTGTCCCAATTTTACATGCCAGGAATAAATACAGTTTTTATGATCACAAGTGCCTTGCCTAGTTTGACATATAGGATTTCTTTGATGTGTTTCAGTATGCTCCTTATCACTAACATCAATGATATAATGAAATCCATCCTCTTCTTCAACCTTTAATATGAGGCCAGTCCTGTTGTTAATAATCTTTCCTGTATCACCTTTAAGTATAACTGTATAATCATTATTCACAATCCTTTTAGTACTTAGTAAATTATTTGATGCTTCAGGAACATAGGCTACATTTGTCAAGGTGAGTTTCACAACTTCATTTCTAGATGTAAGGACCTTTAAAGGTACTGTTCCTGTTCCAAGCACATTTAACCTCTGCTGGTTTGCTTGCAATATCTTTGGTCTATTCTCAGTGTCAAGCTCACTAAAGCTTTCTCTGTATTTGCAAACATGTATGAAACTACCACTATCAATGAGGAAATGTCTCTTATCATTTGCACTTTCATCATTAGATATCTGGAACAATTGATTACCTTTGTTTTGAGTACCTCTATTACCATTAAAACTTTGGTCACACCTTGCATTGAATTTACCATGAGATAGGTTACAATTTCTATGGTTGTTAAAATGTCCCTTCCTACTAGGTAACATTGTCACTTTGGGAGCATTTCTAGGTGTTTGAGCTTCCGTGCTCTTAAATCTACAATATTTGCCTACATGACCAGTTCTTAAACACAGATAGCATCTTATTTCCCTTGAATCAGGTCTCATAGTTAATACAGGCATTTCAGAATTGTTACTCACTGCCCTTTTAAGTCCAGAGTCTCTTAAATAAGCTATTGTGTATTCCACATCCACCTTTGCAGTGCACTCTAGCATAGCCTTTTGGTTTGCAAAAGATTGTGGTAGGCTTAGCAATATACAAGTAATAAACTCTGAATCAGATATTTCT
Source organism: Phrynocephalus forsythii (assembly GCA_029282475.1). NCBI lineage: Eukaryota > Metazoa > Chordata > Lepidosauria > Squamata > Agamidae > Phrynocephalus > Phrynocephalus forsythii. The sequence goes on from JAPFRF010000024.1 coordinate 7,178,859, forward strand.
GCACCTGCAGATTGAAGCTCAGATACAATTTTTAACATTTCATCTAAATGTGCATCAATACTAGCTCCTTCCTTCATTCTCATGCTATACAATTTCTCCTTTAAGAATATAACATTTTTACTTGACCTAGTGAAATATTTCTTCCTTAAAGCATCATAGAGTCCTTTAGCAGTTCTATACTTGGTAACCAAAGGTGTCTCATGATCTTCTATACAGGAGTACAGCAACATTAAAGCTTTGGCATCTCTCATTTTAAATTGAATCTGTCCTTGCTGGCTTTCAGGCATGTGTTCTTGTTCTATAGCAGCTAAGCAGTCTTGTACTTGGAGGGAAACTCTCAATCTAGCGTCCCACATTTGGAAATTCTGATAGCTCAGCTTGGGAATTGGGAACACGCCAGCACCGTTCATTACATGCAGCTGAGGTTGGCTCGAAGCATGCGGCTGGTCCGAAGCTGTGTCTTTGGGCGTAGTCATCTTAAAATGCTGCTAAATGCTGTCCTCAAGTAATGGCAAAAATTCCTTTTAGCTCTTCAGTAAAAACTCCAACTTGAATTAAAGGAGAAGGCTTTATCAGGGAAAGTCTTACAGTCTCTCAGCCAACTCAAAACATTGACTCCCTTTTGTCCGTCAACCTTATCAGAGGCAAGCAATGCAAAAGCATTCTCCAGTTCAAAGAATGAAAAGAATGTCTGCAGAGAAAAAGGCTTCCGTCAAAAAAAAAATCCAAAATCCAAAAACAATCTCAAGCGTCTTCTCCAAAACAACTTATCAGTCTGCAGCCTACAAAAATAACACCAAACTTAAAAAATCCCAACCATCCTCTGCTACCATATTTTGTTGGGATATATTAATGGATTGCTGGGAGATTGGTGTATTATTTGATATTATGTGCTGCAGTCTGATTAAAGGAGGAGTCGTAGACACAAAACATATATGAAAAATATACTTTATCTCTATATTCTAAAGGGAAAGGGTAGACGGGATGATCTATGAAAATAATAAAACACTCATTGAATATCTGTACAGATAAATATACAAGGTAGAAAATAGGGCAACAGCAGTTGTGTTAAAGCTCATATAAAAGGAGATATAAGGAGCTATACACATATATACTGCCTTGCTTATTAAAAATACAAAAGAGTAAAATACAAGCTTACATAGCAATAAAACAGGAGTAATTCTCCAACTCTCTCTATGGCTCTGGAAACAAACATCAACATCAGGCAGGTCAGGGCGAGGCCGAGGAGTGTGTTTGAGGCTAGAGCCATTACTTAAATAGTGAGTTCTTAAAGAGATATATAAACTGCTGACTCATACTGAGATTACTTTTGCCATATGTTTGGATGTAGGCCTTGCTATGCCAACACCTCTGACCCTAACCCCGCAGTGTCTGAGAACCTTTGTACACGACCCCTAAACTCCGCCGCAAATGACTGCCAGCTCCGGAGCTTACAATGGTTTCCCCACCAGCTCCGGAGTTTGCAGGAAATTAAGTGTGACCACGCCCACCTAAGCGCGTCCCAGCGCACTTTTCTTGTACCTGCTCTAGGAGGGTGAAAATCCCCAGGTCCGGATTTAATCTGGTGAGTGCAGGGCTCTCATCACTTATGTTTGTCTTTTTTGCCTCCCGCCCCTTTAAGAGAAGGGGCGGGAGGCAAAAACAAACAAACAGAAGAGAAGGAATCAGGACAACGACTTGGCTCCGGGCAGCTTCGGAGGTGAGCCTGCATTTTTTCCTCTCTTTTTTCCATCCTCCCCTCACGCAGACAGGAGCAAGGAAGTGTGAAGGGGTGGGGACGCAGGAAGAGCAACGAACCCCCAAGATCCCTGGTCCGAATTTAGGTGGCCAGCGGATCTTAGGGGTCGTGTGAAAAGGCCCTGAGTCTGGCTCTGGCAGGGACCTAACAGGTAAGGAACTCCTAGGGCAGTGGTGGCGAACCTTTGGCACTCCCAAGATGTTTTGGACCACGACTCCCATGGTGCTTTGTTATTGGCAGTCTAGGTTTGGAATTCTGGGAACTGTAGTCCAAAACATCTGGAGTGCCCAAGGTTGGCCACCACTGCCCTAGGGCCCTCTGAGCTTGGCTGGATTCCAGATCCCATCAGCCCCAGCCGGCTAGCAGTGAAGGACAATGGGAAACGGATCTCATCTCCACGAAGGGGCACAGGTTCCTCAGCGCTACGAAATCCTGAGGAGGCGGAGCTTAAGATCGGAAAAAGATTTTGGCTCTCGGCCGCCTGGATCTGAAAGGTGTCCTTTTCGCAGCTTGGGTGAGGATCCTTAGGAACTAAAAGCGTCAGATAAAGTGGCTTCTTTGATAGAAGCTGAACTTCTGGGTTATTTGTATTAAAGGCCAAGGTTCTTTTTCTATTGCAGATGGTGGGGAAAGTGAGCCAGGCGTCCCAGACTGCCTTGAAGAGCCAGCTACCCCCCATCCCTTCACAACAGCGGGGAGCAGTGCTCAACAGGTTTGAATCTATTGACTTATTTACTATTTAAAAATTGACAGCTCGTTTTGGATCCCAAGAGCCTTGGAAAGCTGCAGAGATTTAAAAAAAAAAACACCATACGTAGCTCAATTTAAAATCAAAAACCACAACAACAACAACAACAACAACAACAACAACAACAACAACAACAACAACAACAACAACAACAAAAATACAACATGGAGGCAGATTTCAGTACCCCCTCATGCTCTGGTCAAAATATTATGTTGGACAGATGCCAGTGTTGTAATATTTGAAAAGATAATTTTACTATATCACTGTGCAGGTTGTTTCGGAACCGTAGATTCCAAAACGATTTGCCCATATCTAGTTGGAGGCCCTGCTATCTCCTTTGATTTGTCTACCAAGCCACCATCAGCTACAGGCCCAGAGCATCCGTCTGTGGAGCTTCTAAAACAGGCACGTCCAAACTTCGGCCTTCCTGATGTTTTGGACCACAACTCCCAGAATCCCAAGCCTGTATTTCCAGTGGCAACGGACTGTGGGAGTTGTGGCCCAAAACATCGGGAGGGCCTAAGTTTGGACATGCCTGTTCTAAGATCTACTGAACCTGGCAACCTACCGGAAAGTTCCGCTGAGGGAGACATGAGGGAAGTTCTAGAGTGAGAGAATTCAGGAGACCACAGGCTTGACGTGAGCTAAGAGTGTGAGGCAGGCGCAGAATGATGCAGTAGCTCTTAAGCCAGGCATGTCCAAACTTCGGCCCTCCGGATGTTTTGGACCACAACTCCCACAGTCCTTTGCCATTGGCAATCTAATCTTAGGATTCTGGGAGTTGTGGTCCAAAACTTTCAGGAGGGCCGAAGTTTGGACATGGCTGGCTTAAGCTCTTAAAGTGCCCTGTCACAGTGCCTTTAAGGACAGGTCTACCGCCACTTCTCTTAACCCACACAAATGATTTTTCTGTAAACCTATCTAGGTTTCCCAGCCTTCCTTAGAAGAATGTGAAAGTTTATCCTTTTCTCGTTGCTTGACTTGCAAAGACTTGACATGGGCACAAATCCATTCAGCCCTAAGTGAGAAAATTGCCTTAGTGTGACACCAATGACAAATTTTCTCACTTTGAGCTGAATGGATCCGTGCCCGTGTCTAGTCCAGACTCCGTCCTAAGGAATTCCGGTTTTGCAATCATTTCCGGAACGCCACATGGGAGATGTCCTCCAGAATGGGCACAGCAGGCTCCACTCCTGGAACTGTGTCGCATTCTTGGCAAGATTCACAGGTTCGATCCTCAGGGAGGTCACGACTTTGACATTATCCCGACCTTGGTCTGACTGAAGAAATCCCGCTCGGGGTGACGTCAGCCGAGAACAAAGTAAACCACATCCGTGAAGCAAAATGGAAAGCTTGAACTTGCTGGCTTCTCAGATATTTTGTGCACTGCTTCTAAAAGTCTTTGAAAAGCCAGCCCTGTTCTAGGAAATCTGTGTTGAGCTGGAAATTATAGATAGAGGTTTCTTAAAAAGAGACACACTTCTGCAGAATAGGGAAGATCGGAGACCCCCTGGCTCAGATAAAATAATCTGAAATATGATTAAAACCAGGTCCTGGTCTTGGTTTTCAAGGCCCTCCACGGCTTGGGACCAGGATACCTGGCGGAGCGCATCTCCCAGAGGGCATCCGGATCCAGACCCATGAGATCATCGCAGGCGCGCTCATTGAGAGTGGCCACACCCAGGGAGGCGCGGGACGCGGAACCGCGCCTTCTCTGTGGTGGGGCCCTCTCTCTGGAACCATCTGCCGCCTGAGCTGCGCCTGCTGGAGTCCCTGCCTGCCTTTAAGAGGGCTCTAAAGACCTTCCTCTTTAAAGATGCATATGGTGACCTTGTCACTTAGTCCCTCTTCTTATTTCCCTGGCCCTATTGTTTGCCGCCATCTTGCCCCCCGCCACCCCTGCCTGGTGGCTCGGCTATTTTTAGCTTTTAGCTTTTTATGCTTTTTTTTTAATGTTGTCAGCCGCCCAGAGTTCCCGTAGGGAAGATGGAGCGGGATATAAGTATTTAAATAAATAAATAAATAAATAAATAAATAAATAAATAAAATAGGGGGGTGTTTTTATAGGGAAGCAATCCTAAACCCCCCCCAAAAAAACCTGGAAACACTAGAATGGGAAGTTCCAGTTCTCATGAACAGCTGGACCAGCAAACTTATTCTTACATTGTGCTCAGAAGCAACCATGGCATGGGTCCCCTTGGTGGACAAGGATGGACAGGATAGACAAGAACATGTTCAAAGAAGCATACAGTAGACCCTTGTATAACAAACGGTTTGTTAATAATAATAATAATAATAATAATAATAATAATAATAATAATAATAATAATAATAATAATAATAATAATAACAACAACAACAACAACAACAACAACATAAAATCTGTACAACATAAAAAAATTCCAGAGATAGGGGAAATTTGCTCAAGAGAATCGCCTATGGGGAGAATCCGTACAACATAAAAATGGTCGCGATGAGGGATCCCTCCGTTTTCAATGCATTCCTATGGGAAATTTGTATAAAGGAAAATTGGCTTAACCTAATTTCATTTGGAACGAATGAATTCCTTTATACAAGGTTCCACTGTATTTGGTTCCTTTACCTTGGCCGCTCATGCTCTTGGTATAATGTGTTAACATTAAAGACAGGATGCTGAGAAGAGAATCAAGAAGTCATTGTAAGGACTTTCCCTGTTTTGTCGAACGCCTGCCTACGTTGATCGCTTCCTCCTGTTTTGTCCAAAACTTTATGACCGTAGCGGCTGTTACAATCTCATAAATGGTGAGAAAGCTCATTTCAGGTGAAAAGGAGGGTTTGAGCCGCGTGGCCATCACAAAACGCAATTGCAAAAATAGGTTACAGGCGATACCTTGATAGGCCACTATCAAAAATAAAAAAAGGAACGTTGCAAGCTTTCGAGTGCAGTCCATCACCCTTCTTCAAAGCAGGTCCCAGAAGTTCAGACATGGTGAAAAATGTGCTTCACCAGGAGGTTACTTTTAAAGTCCTTGGTTAGAGGATGTTCTTAAAATCCACAGCTAGGTGATGTTGCAGCCAGGGCAGGGCTGGAGGCATGAAGGCCAGTTGTAAAAAGCTAAGCTTCTTCAAACAAAGAGACATGGGTCACACCCCCTCCTCCCTTACCCAGCTCCATCTTCAAACAAAGGAACATGGGTCATTCTATAAGTCCATTAATTGGAACCGGGTTGAATTAAAGTTATATTACCAAGTGGAAGCAGTCTTGCCCTTGAGAGTTCTTGTGCCTCATTCCAGGTCTCTGGGGAATGCCGGCTCTTTCTTGGTATCTTCACAATCCCATCGAGGCGAAACACAGTTGCAAAAATAGGTTACAGGTGGAGAGCAGAACAATGTTCAAGGCAGCCGAGAGGCCCTGCCATTCATCCTTGACGTTTTTCCTTTAAGGGTCCTGTGTGGTTCATTTTGACTCTGTTTCCCCCATCCCGAGTTTCCTTTCTGTCACATTTTCAATCTCTTGTATGTTTCTTGTTCTTCCAGCAGATGAGGAAGGTTACACCAGTTGCATCATGTCCGGGAAGTATTTTGCTGAATTTGTAGCATTTACTCTTCACGAGAAGGTCTCCGTTGCTGACACATGTTTTCGAAATGAAGTCTCCAGCAAGGATTGCGCCAGCAAGCGGCAACTTGAGAGCCATCAGAGAATCGAAAGAGGAGGGGGGAAACACCAGTATCAGCCACATGAGAAATATCTGGCCAGGAATTCTTTTCTTAACGTGCCCCGGAGAGTCCGTGCACGAGAGGAGCCGTGCAAATGCCAGGAATGTAAAAAATATATTTTTTCTCTTTTATCCCTTGGGAAGCATCATCTGTTCCACGCAGGAGCGAAACCGTACGAGTGCCAGGATTGTGGGAAAGGCTTTAGATGCATCGCAGCCCTTCTGAGACACCAGAGGCTCCACACGGGGGAGAAACCCTATCAGTGCCTGCAGTGTGGGAAAGGTTTTCCCGATAAGTCTGGCCTTCTGAGACACGAGAGGATCCACACGGGAGAAAAACCATACCGATGCGATGCGTGCGGGAAGCGTTTTACTGAGAAATCATCCCTCCGGACACACCAAAGAGCCCACACGGGAGAGAAGCCGTACATATGCTGGGAATGTGGGAAACCTTTCAGCCGCAATTCCAACCTTCTTGTACACCAGAGAGTCCACACGGGAGAGAAACCCTACCAATGCCAAGAGTGCGATAAATGTTTTGCTCAGAATGCGCACCTTCTTCAACACCAAAGAATCCACACTGGAGAGAAAACCTCCAAATGCCAGGAGTCCAGGAAATGTTTTCCTCACAAATCCAACCTCCTGAAACCCCAGCGAGTCCACGGCGGAGAGGAACCCTACAAATGTGAGGAGTGTGAGAAATGTTTTGCTCACCATTCTAAACTTCTGAAACACCGGAGAGTCCACACTGGGGAGAAACCGTTCAAATGCCACGAATGTGGGAAATGTTTTGCTCAGAATTCGTGCCTCCTGGTGCATGAACGTGTGCACACTGGTGAGACCCCTTACAGATGCCTGGAGTGTGGGAAATGTTTTGTTCAGAACTCGCATCTTCTTCAACACCAGAGAGTCCACACGGGAGAGAAGCCGTATAAATGCCAGAAGTGTTTTAAATGTTTTGCTCAGAACGCACACCTTCATCAACACCAGAGAATCCACACAGGAGAGAAACCGTACCAATGCCAGAAGTGTGGGAAATGTTTTGCTCAGAAAGCCCATCTCTTGGGGCACCACAGAGTCCACACAGGAGAAAAACCCTATAAATGCCTGGAGTGCGAGAAATGTTATTCTGACAGTTCGAGCCTTCTGAAGCACCGTAGAGTGCACTCTGGGGAGAAGCCATACAGATGCCAAGAGTGTGGGAAATATTTTGCTCAGAATTCATGCCTTCTTCAACACCAGCGAGCCCACACAGGAGTGAAACCATATTAATTCTAGGAGTGAGGGAACTATTTTTGTCAGAATTCATCCCAACAATAAGACCAAAGAATCTATACAGTGGAAAAAATAATACAAAAACAAGACTAAGGGAAATGTTTTATATCCAAGTAAGGGTTCAAGAGCATCAGCGCAATCTATAGAGCAGGCATGTCCAAACTTCGGCCCTCCAGATGTTTTGGTCCACAACTCCCAGAATCCTAAGCTTAGTTTGCCAATGGCAAAGGACTGTGGGAGTTGTGGTCCAAAACATCTGGAGGGCTGAAGTTTGGACATCCCTGCTATAGAGCAAAGAATTCACATAACTATCAGGTCTGTGGGAATTCATACCATGTCAGTCAGGGGTGTCCAAACTTTTTGCAAGGAGGGCCAGATTTGGTGAGGTGAAAATGTGTGGGGGCCGACCATTCAGCTGCATTTGGCCCCCGAGCCAGACATTGGACAAGTGTCTATAACAACCACAGAGGTAGAGAGGATGCTGCAGCAACGGAGCCGGAAGCGGGTAGGCTGGGAAGGTGGCTGGGTGGTGGTGGGTGGAGATAGGGAGGGCAGGCAAAACATAAAACTGCAAGCTGATTCCTCCATCCGGTATGGGGAGGGGCCAGCTGGTGGGGATGCATGACAGGCTGAGCCGGCAGGGAGAAGAGGTCGCGGGCCACTCGAAATTTGTGAATGGGTCGCATTTGGCCCCTGGGCCTGACTTTGGACATGCCTGATGTAAATCATCACAGTGTGTAGAAAACGGAATTCCACACAGGAGAGTGATTGCAGATATTCACCAAAAGCATTGAAGAATTGGGGGGCTATTGACATTTATTTGAACTCAGTCCCCCCCTTCATAGGAAAATGAAGTCCACCCAGTCTCCTTTCATGACCTGTGATTGTGACTACGTTGGAGAGCTGAGCGGTAACGTTTCATCTTTGCTGCAGTTTGATTCCAGGCGTTTATTATATCTGATATTGCAACCGGAACTCACACCGGAGCTGTGGATTGAATCGGGAGGTCACTATTCATGCTGTTTTGGATGAAAATTGCCTTCCAACCCACAGCCTGCCTGCCTTCTTTCTGCTGTTCCTGCTTCTTGCCAATCTGTTCCTTCCTGTTCCCCTCCTCTGCTAAATCTTTAATGGTTTATAGAGGAGTCCTCTACTCAAGAGTGAAAAGGAAAGAAGCGGGAGAAGGCAGACCCAAGAGCACATGCTTGTGCAGTTATATTTTGTGTGAGTTTCAGAGTTAAGCAGCTGAACCCCCTGACTGAATTGTTTCAGAAAAAAATCCCCTAGGCAGAGTAGGATTCTTATATGTCCAGCCAAGAAAGGGCCACAAAAAGTATGGTGGATTTGTTGGTTGGAACCAGAAGAGTTGATAGAGTATTCCTTGATACCCAAGATTTGTTCCCTGGGGTATGGGGAGAAGAGGTACAGGCAATCCCCTGACATGGCCCAGGAAGACCCAGAAAGGGAGTATGTGGCAACACAGATGTTCCAGATGTTGTTTTCAGATAAGCCAGGTAGAACTTTCCCAGCTCTCGGGCAAGTGTTCGATCTGGAGATCCCCACATCCCAGCTTCAGACTACGACATTTCTGAAAAACTTCCCCATAGAAAAACAACACGGGAATGAATCATAGAATCATAGAGTTGGACGACAGACCTCAAGGGCCATCCAGTCCAATCCCCTGCCATGCAGGAACCCCCATCACAGGACGCCTGACAGGTTAAGCCTCTGCTTAAAAACCTCCAAAGAAGGAGACTCCACCACCCTCCTTTGTGGCATCATATTCCACTGCCAAACAGCTCTATCAGGAAGTTCTTCGTAATGTTTAAACTGAATCTCTTTTCCTGTAGTTTGAAACCATTGCCCCACGTCCTAGTCTCTGAAACCATGGAAAACAAACCTGTTCCCTCTTCAATGTGACATCCTTCCAGATATTTAAACATGGCTATCATATCTCCTCTCAGCCTTCTTTGTGTAAGGCTAAACATTCCCAGTTCCCTAAGCCACTCCTTGTAAGACATTTCTTCCAGAATGCCATTTCTTCCAGAAATGAACTACATAGCCTCAGGATACAGACTATTAAAAGCTTGGACATCATGATTTAAGAGCCTTGTGGCACAGTGGTTCAACTGTAGTACTAATGGCCAGAGTCTGTTCATGATACAGGTTCAATCCCAGCGTACGGCTCAAGGTTCACTTAGCCTTCCATCCTTACGAGGTCAGTAAATTGAGTACGCAGCTTGCTGGGGAAGAGGGGAGGATAATGCGTAGCCTGCATAATTAAATTGTCAACTGGCCAGAGGGTGTTTTAAGCGGTGTTGGGCGGTCTGTAAGCAGCACACCTTGGCCTTTTTTGTTGTTTTGTTCAACAACTCAGAATGCTTCTCTTTGGTATCACCACTAACCACCACCACCTGTTACTCCTTTTTCCTTATTTTCAAGTTATGCATGCATGCATTACTGTTCTCAGATGACATGGTTTTATGCTAGGTGTAAGCTGCTTTTTCATTTCTAAATCCTGTTTACTACATTTCAAGAACCACTGTCAGGGGACGTCACACATATTGCTGCCCGGGCTCAAGGATGCGCCACCCAAGTAATACCAACTGTTTCTTTTTCGCCCACAAAATAGCTTTTCCCTGTAGATATTCTGGGTCGGTAAAAAGGGTCATCCAAGGTAAAGGCGGCTCTTGTTAAAAAATCAATTGGCAGCACCAAAACAGTGAGGTTAGGGGTGGTTGCTGCTTGGTGGTGTCACAAAGAAGGGAAAAGGAAGGTGAGTTAAGTTCTTCTGCTTACTTGCTCTGAGGGGCAGCTAAACCAGCCTGCATGGTATCCACCATTGTTTGGAATGATTGATACCTCTGATTCTGAGTGAAGCAAACTCCCTTCGGAGAGCGGCTCATTTAGGGACCCCAAACAAGGAAGGAGCTGGGTGACTTGGTTTAAGCCTAAATGTTTTCCACTCTGGTATCACAACCCGTGTTGCCAATCCTTTTCTGAAATGGAGAGTAGAACATTTTGAACATCTCCCCTGTGGACCTGGCATCGTGATTTTAATTGCCCAGGGCTTCCCTCTGTTTAAGCTGCCACCCCCCCACCCACACCCACACACACTTTCTGTCTCTTGATTAGCTGGTTGATAGATTTAACTCTGGGAGTTCACTGAAAAAAAAATTCTGTAGCCAAACTGACCTTGGTTAAAGAAAGGAGAAAAAAACACAAGAGAGAGATGCTGTTTTCTCAGCCAGCTAAGAAAAGGCACACAGACCAAAGGACTAACGTGTTCATCTCAAAAGCCTTCCTTTTATTTTCTTATCTGTGTTTACAAGTACACATTGGAACATTTAGAGAAACATTGCTTCTAATAGGAGGCCGGTGCCTTTTACCCTTTTGTCCCTGGCTCAAAGCAAAAGGTCGGGGGAATTAGAAGGTTGCTTCCTTCTAGTTATGCCACGTTAGCCAGGAGAGTGTGCACCTCACTGAAGCCCTCGAAATACATACTCCAAAGAAAGGTTTCCACGCTTAACAATGTCACATTCAATATCAAAAGTATTTTTACCTTTTCCTTGGTCAATGTGATGTATGCCGTCTTTTGCCAACAGTGCCCATCTGCACATTGCAGAGGACAAACAAGACAGTCTCTGTGCAAAAGAATTAATGGACACAAATCAGGCATCAGGAATGGCAACACAGAGAAATCTGTTTCACATCATTTTAATTTCACAGGATGTTCTATGCATGATTCAAAAAAGGCCATTGTAGGGGGATGGGAGGGGGTTAGAACAACAACAGTGGAAGAATCCAGAGAAAGTGCACTGAGATAAAATATACACACATTCTAGACATCCATCCATCTCAGTGGACTCAATATAAACCAAGGCTTTGACTGCAGCACAAAATATGAATATTACAACAATTGTACCTCCAGATTTTTCCTCCCAAATGATCCACCCAACTCATTGCCATGTTGCTTTTCTGGTTAATTACATCATGGGTAAATTACTGTGGACAATCTCATCTAAATAAAATGTTGCTTTCCATTGTAAATGGCAAGATCAAAGACACTATCACGAGAAAGTTAAACTCTCAATCACAATTTCTGTACAGTATTTTGATATCTATATTTTGATGTCATTTAAAAATATTTGCTATGTTATATCTTTTTCTTTTGTCTGATGAAGTATACGTCTCCGCAAAAGCTCACATTAAAAAAATTAAGTCTTTTAAGGCACCATCATATTTTTTACTTTTTTACTTGTTCATATTTTTTCTTGTATTTTTACAAACAATGGAAATGGCAAGTCTCTTTAGTGTAATTATTCGTGTAATTATACTATTCTTCCTGAGGACAAAGATTCTTATATCCATTACAGCACAAGCTTTAGTCAGTGGAATAGACCTATATATCCAAGAGGCCACCGCCAACTGTTAAATATGCAATATAAATATATCCCTCTTATTATGTCTGAGGAAGTGGACTTGTCCACGAAGGCTCAAATTAAAATGTAAGAGTCACTTTGTTGTTCAGCCGTTGAGTCATGTCTGACTCTTTGTGACCCCATGGACCAGAGCACGCCAGGCACTTCTGACCCCGCTACCTCCCAGAGTTTGGTCAAAGCCATGTTGGTTGCATCGATAACACCATCCAACCATCTCATTCTCTGTCATCCCCTTTTCCTTTTGCCTTCAATCTTTCCCAACATCAGGGACTTTTCCAAGGACTCCTCTCTCCTCATGAGGTGGCCAAAGTAACTGTTCCCTAAGATGCCACCATATTTTATCTTTTTTTAGAAAATGCTATTTTATTTTGATTACTGTATATATTTTTACCAGTGATGATTATCTAAATGTTCTACAATGCTTTGAGGTGTGTCCTCTTCTGACTCTGTTGTAGAGCAGGCCTGTCCAACAGGTAGACCGGGGGCTACCAGTAGCCCGTGAAGGGTTCAAAAGTAGCCCGCCGGCCATCAATAAAAAATGTGAGGGGATAAGTTCTCCACCTCTACCTCCCCCAACCCAAGGACCACCACTGCCCCAGCAAAGCTCTGGGTCTGCCAGCCCACTGTCTCAGCCAAGCAGGGCAGTTCAAGGGCCATGGCACAGTCCCCTGCTCTCCCTACTGGCCAGATGCTCAGAACAGATAAAATTCATAAGTAGAGGTTTTAGTGTAGTAGCCCTCAGGCACTTTCGTCCAGAAAAAGTAGACCTCAGCCCATTCAAAGTTGGACAGTCCTGTTGTAGAGCATAGAGCTGGCTTCATCCTCTTTCTCAAGCCTATGGATGGCCAAGTGGAAATCAGCATTGCTGGAAACGGGAAACTCATAAGAACATAAGAACATAAGAACATAAGAAGAGCCATGCTGGATCAGGAGGGGTCCAGCTTCCCACAGCGGCCCCACCAGCGTTTGGGAGCGCATGAGACTAGATATCTGTCTCCTGATACCACTCCCTGCATCTGGCCCTTGAAGTACCCTGGTTTAAATCTAGAGGTTACACATCTCCATCATGGTTTGTAACGTGATGGAAAGGAATCTGTCCAATCCCCTTTTGAAGGCACCAAGGCCAGATGCCATCACCACATCCTGTGGCAGGGAGTTAACCACTGGGTGAAAAAAATATTTAAAAATATTTAAAAAATCTTCAGGCATGTCGACCCCTGGACGTGAGAAAGGGTGCCAGCTCCTAGTAACCCATCTTCAAGGGAGTGGAGTGATGCAGACCTAAACCCCTGAGCTGTCATCAAGAGACTAGGGCCACGGTCTCGCCAGCGTTTTCTGCGTACAGTGACACACACACCCCGCCTATCGCAGGGGTTAGGGACCCGACCCGACCTGCGATAAAAGGGCCTTCCTGCAAAACCGGAAATGAATTCCGCTAAATCGGAAGTGACTTCCAGGTCACCAAAAATCATTTTCTGAGGCCTTTGACAGGCCTAGAAAAGCCCTCGGGGGCCTCCGATATTATTTTCAGCAGCCTGCAAATCACTTCCGATTTAGCGGAAGTCACTTCCTGTTTGCAGGGAGGCCCTTTTGGGGCCCCCAGAAGGCCTGGGAAGGTCCTTGCAGGCCCTGCAGTATAGCAGGACCACAGTATATGAACCACGAAAGGGCGGAGGACCACTGTATATTAATTTGATGTGTATTGGGGGGCACTCACATGGGATTTGATGTGCAGTTAGTGTCCTGTCGTCAGGATCCTATTTTTCTACTCTGGTCCCATCTCTACTTGCCTATTGCGCATTTTCCCCCTTCTTTCTGGCTCGATTTTCTAAGCCTCTGTTGCACCAAATATGGCTGTATATTTGGTTGGGCACAGATAAGAACCTAAGAAGAGCCCTGCTGGATCAGGCCAAAGGCCCATCTAGTCCAGCTGATTGTATCTCACAGTGGCCCCACCAAATGCCTCTGGGAGTGGATGAGACTAGATCTCTGTCTCCTGATACCACTCCCCTGCATCTGGCCCTTGAAGTAACCTGGTTTTAAGCCTGGAGATGACACATCTCCATCATGGTTTCTAACCTGTGATGGACTTTTCTCCAGAAATCTGTCCAATCCCCTTTTGAAGGCATCCAGGCCAGATGCCATCACCACCTCCTGTGGCAGGGAGTTCCACAGACCCAACTATATTTAGTCTTCAGTACACATTAGTCATCCTAGTCCTCATAGAACTGCAGAGGTGGAAGGGACGATCCTACAGATCGTCTCTCAGTGTGCAGCGTGGCAGGGCACACCCTGTGCTTACTCAAAAGTAAGCCCCCTGCATTGGACTCCTACACATTTACGGCAGTGTAACTCTCCAGGTCGCTGGTTCTGTTGTCGTACTGCTCGAACAAGATGTCCCCCTCCCCGAGATATTCAACCAAAATCTGGCTTCCTGTAACTTGGGCCCAGAATGGGCTGGGCCTGAGCCTTAGACGCCAACTTTTGCTACCCCCAGGGGCTGGGAGACAGCACTATAAGCTGAAGTGCCAGCACCTGACCCTAAGGGAGCTGGTGACCTGCTCTTGGCGAAAGGTCATCCCATACCTCAGTGGTTCCCAACCTGGAGGGGTCGGGACCCCTGGGGGGGGGGGTCGAACGACCCTTTCACAGGGGGTCGCCATGAGCCAGTGAAGAAAAAGGCACAAACAGCTTGGGTCTGGAGGAGGCTGCGATTGGCTGAGGGGGTGCCTGTAGAGGGAAGTTCTCTGGCCTGCCTGCCAAAAAGGGGCTTGTGGCCTCTTCCAAGCAGGGCAAGGGGGTCCAACATTTATTTATTTATTTATTTATTTATTTATTTATTTATTTAGGAACTGTATGCCGCCCACTACCCAAAGGTCTCGGGCGGCTTACAATCAAAGAATTAAAACAATTTAAAATAGTTATAAATAAAATATCAGTAAATCATCAAACAGTAATAAAAACCTTCTTTAAAATCATCATCCTAAAATTGTCATCAGCGGACCCACAATCTATAGAACTGGAACACCTGCCAAATGTAATCATCATCTCAATATGAGGAACTGTATTAAAGGGTCTCAGCATTAGGAAGGTTGAGAACCACTGCCATCACTCATCGCCCTGTGGAGCATCATATCCAGCCCATGATCTTTGATATTTCCATCCGCACCGTGGTTGCCATCAACAGTATCTTGCTGATAGCCCAGATATTCACCGTGGTGGAGATTCGGGAAGGTAAGTCCGAGAAGGCATCGGTGTCGGCATGAGTCTCACGGGTCCTGAAACCTTGGAAATGCCCTGAAGCCTCAATGGCTTAATGCTTAGGGTAAAAATATTTCTATTTAATGTTTGATAAATAAATAAATCTCTCTCCCTTCTTCCAGATGGATGGGGATATGCCATTCGACACCCTGTGCCTTCTAGCAGTGGTGGCACTCCAGATGTTTTGGACCACAACTCAGAACTCCAAGCCTTGATAGCCAATGACAACGGACTGTGGGAGCTGTGGTCCAAAACATCTGGAGAGCCAAAGGTTCGCCACCATTGTTTTCCTAGAAGGAATCAGTCCATCCCAAATTGGACCTTCTTTTCCTTCTATTCCACAATTGGAGGTGCATCCTTCTCTGCCCATGGACGCATCTTCTTGCCACAGGGTAGTCCTGACACAGGGTAGCTCTTACAAAATCCATATGGATGAGTCTATCGTCCATCATCCTTCCGTCCCACTTAGCACTAACCCCTTCCCTTCTGATGATCCCGGTCTGGTTGCCAGGCAGACAGGTGTCCGAATTTACAAGGAGCGGTTGTGTCATCATCATTGGCATGATGTGCTTTTTCAAGTCATCCCAGACATGTGGCCTTTTCATCCATCCCCAGACAAATCAGAAGCACAGAGAGAAACTCCTCGTTCCCGGAGCTCCTTTGCCCTCTGAAGATGCCGGCCACAGAGTCTGGCGAAACGTCAGGAAGAAAAACATCCAGAACACGGCCCAACAGCCTGAAAAAAAAACTCACAACAACTATCAGATCCCGGCTGTGAAAGCCTTCGAGAATACAATTCAGAAGCCTTTCACGCTTCCACTAGCAAGGCCATAGCTAACAACCTGTACATAATAATGGGTGCTGGAAAAGGTTGTATAGGTGGGACTTTCATGCACCTGCTTAGGCTGTTGTCCACCTAACGAACCTATTCAGGCCAGGGTGATGTGAAATGAAGATGAACTATAAAATATCGGACTCGCCACCAGCTTTCCTTAGACTGATGAAGCTGCTTGGATGAATAGTGAAACGTTTCGGTCTCTCCAGAAAAGAAGTCCAGTTGCCATGACTCCACTTCCAGATGTTTAAGTCATTCTCATGGTTCTTGGCAAATATTGTTTTAAATGCCAACGTGAGAGGTCTATTTCTCAGGCAAATTTCTCCCCTATCAACACTGTGTTTTGGAGCGCCTCTAACTGTGTGAGGGGGTTTTCTTGTCATTTGTTTTTCATCCATGCCTCTTTGTGTTTGGTTTGTGGGCATCCATTTGTGTCAGTTATTGGTTCATTGTTTCCCACCCCACCCCACTCGCAGGGTATTCCTCTGATAAATAAAGCCTCTGGTTCTGTTGATGAGCCGTTGAGGGGAAGATGGTTCTTGGGCTCTTTTGTGTTGGTTAAGAACATAAGAAGAGCCCTGCTGGATCAGGCCAAAGGCCCATCTAGTCCAGCTTCCGGTATCTGGGAGCGCATGGGACTAGATATCTGTCTCCTGATACCACTCCTCTGTATCTGGCCCTTGAAGTACCCTGGTTTTAAGCCTCGAGATGACACATCTCCATCATGGTTTGTAACGTAACCTGGGATGGACTTTTCCTCCAGGAATCTGTCTAATCCCCTTTGGAAGGCATCCAGGCCAGATGACATCACCACCTCTTGTGGCAGGGAGTTCCACAGACTAACAACGTGCTAGGTTAAAAAAAAATATTTTGGGGTGGGGAAAAGTTATAGGAAAGGAAAGGGTGGAGAGTGAATATTTGCCCCTTCCTTGAGAAGAGTCTAGGTGTGGTGGGCTTGTTATGGGAAGGCAGAGGAAGAGCTTCTCTCTCCCTGCCAGCAGGGCCTCCTCATCAGGAGATCTGGTTTCAGCTGAGAAATAAGGATAGGTGGGATGAGCAAAGTGGCAGCATATTCCGCTGCCGAACAGCTCTAACCATCAGGAAGTTCCCTGCTGCCTTCCACCATTAATCACTTATCATCCTTTCCAGAGAATCCTGCCATTCGTGGTGTTATGGCGTGGGATTTTAACCCGGTGATTTCAGCTCTTAGACAAGCAGGCAGGAGACAGTTTTTTCAAGGAACATTCTTTATTCAAGGCAGAGCAGAACTGGAGACTGAGGCGCTTTTACACGACCCCTAAGATCCGCTGACAACTTAAATTCGGACCAGAGATCGTGGGTGTTTCTTCTGCTTCCTGTGTTCCCACCCCTCCGCACTCCCTTGCTCCTGTCCGTGTGAGCGGAGGGAGAAAAAAATGCAGGCTCACTTCCTTCTGCCCTCCATATGCCGGTTGGAGCAGCCCTGTAGGCATTCCAGGCTGTTAAAGGGGCGGGAGAACAACAAAAGGTGAGGAGAGCCCAGCATCCACAGCTTTATAGTCCGCACCCGAAATTTTTTTACCTCCAGAGACCAGGTACTTGGAAAATGTGCTGGGGCGCGCTTAGGTGGGCATGGTCGTACCTAATTTGTTTAAAGTCCGGAGCTGGTAGGAAAACAATTTTAAGGTCCGCATCTGGGAGCCCTTTGCCGCGGATTTTAGGGGTCGTGTAAAAACGCCCTGAGGAGAGGGAAGCTACATTTATAGGGACAGAGAGCCGGCTAGAGAAGGATACATTTTGGAGGGAACAATTTCCAGCAATCACAAAGCTAGCTTTTGGCAGGAACCAATAAAACGTAAGGATCCAAATGCCACAACTTAAATTAACCAATAGTAACTGTTCCTGCCAATCAGCTATATTGACTACAATTCAAAGTGTTCATGTTAACCTCCAAAACAGTATTCAATCTGGGTCTGAGCTACCTCAAAGATCAGACCTCACAGTATGAACCGGCTCAGGTGTTAAGGTAATCAGGAGAGGCCTTTCTCCCCATCCCACCACCTTCACATGAAAGGGCATTCTCTGTTGCTGCTCCCAGACTATGGAACTCCCTCCCACTAGAGGCCAGTGTTGTGTATTGACCTGTATTCCTATTGGTTTCTGTTTCTGTTCCAGAGGGAACAGGCCTATTGGTTTATTCAAGTTGCTGCATTTGGATCCTCAATCCTATTGGTCTCTGCAATTGGTTGTAATTGCTCCCTCCAAAATGTATCTTTTCCTAGCCAGTCCTGGCTCCTATAAATGTAGCTCCCTCTCCCCAGTCCCCAGTCTTGTTCTCTCCCTGAATAAAGAGCTGTTACACTAGAAGCTGTCTCCAGCCTGCTATGTCACAGAGCTGAAATCACTGCTGAAATCACTAAAGCCCACGCTACTACAGCCAGGACTGCCTCCTCTCTGTTGTCCTTCCGGAAACAGGCAAAGACCTTTCTCTTCAGGCAAGCTCTCCCTGAATGATGAAGTACCATACAGGCTACGCAGACTTGTGTCAATAACCACTTATAACTTTGTGCTTCTATCTGTCCTTGTATGATTGCATTGACACAATGTTATTGTTAGATCCCTCATAACTTTTAGTTGGTCTACCATACATGATTACATGGAATTTATACTCTTTTCTTAACTGCTCGCATTATCTTTTAGCTTTAATGTTGCCTTCAAATGCTGTAAGAAACCCTCAGTTCCCTGTCCTTAATTTTATTTATTTATTTTTGCCATCTTTTCCGAGAGATCTCATCATAGTCTCCCTTTAAATAACCAGAAAGTCTGTCGATTTCGATGCATTCTCTTATTTTTTCGTGGAGATTCTTCTCTGTTGGCACGTTTGGTTGTTTCCAGAATTTCGCATACAGTATCCTTGCAGCAACAATTACATGGTGAAGTACATATCTCTGATCATATGAAATATTTATGTCTACTATGTTTAATAAAAAAAAAGTTCTGGTATTAGAAAGATATTTTCAAATATCTTTCTAAAAATAGTTTTACCATTTTCCAATATGCCTTTGCCTCTTTACATGTCCACCACATATGATAAAAGGTACCACAATCATATTTACATTTCCAACATTTAGGTGAGCAATTATACATCTTAGATAATCGGTGTGGTGAGAGATGCCATCTATAGAACATCTTATAGCAATTTTCCTTAAAAGAAATAGATTTGAAGATTTTGACTGTATTCCACAGAGAGTCCCATTTATTTAGATGAATAGAGTAACCGAAGTTTTCTGCCCATCTTATCATAGTATCTTTAACCAGTGTATCAATCATTTTCTCATTTAACAAAATACTATAAAATTTACTAAGGAGCTTGGAGTCGCCAGAGGATAGTATTTTGTCAAGTGGAATATCAATAGTCATAAATCCCCCCTCTTTGGTAAGATCTTTGAAGTGTGAGTATATTTGTTGGTACTTCCACCAGTCTAAATTATAACCTTCTGATACTAATTTCCCTAGTGGTTTCAATGAAAGGTCAGCGTTCAGAAGGTGTCTATAAGTTAAAGCTTTTGGGGTTTCACTTGTATAGGGGCTAATGACCGCTCCCAGCGGAGATAACCACAGTGGTGCTTTGGAATAGAATTGTTTTTTAATCGATAACCATATTTTAACTAAGGCATTCCTTATCCAGTGCTTTTTAAAGAGGGTAGGTATATTACCCTTATACCACATATAATGATGCCAACCCTTATCTAGGCCATAACTCTCAAGCTGCAATATTCTTTTATTTGTCATCAAAATCCAGTCTTTAATCCAAGTCATGGCAGCAGCCTTGTAGTATAACACTAGATTGGGCAGGGCAAAGCCACCAGTTTTGGTTCTATCCTGTAAATAAACATTTTTAATCCTTGCTTTTTTCTTTTGCCATATAAATATACGTATACTTTTTCCAGGTCTGTAATAATCTTAAAATTAGGTAATATATGTAAAGATTGAAATTAAAAAAGCAGTTTAGGTAGAACATTCATTTTAACTGCTGCAATTCTGCCCATTAAGGATAACTGGAGTCTTGACCAAATTTCCAAGTCAGCTTTGATTGTTTTTATAGCATTAACATAGTTATCTTTATATAAAGAGTTACAACGGTTGGAAACAATGATACCCAGGTATTTTACCTTGCTAGCATGTTGAAAACCCGATTGGTTTACCAGTTTTTCGATCATGAATGAAGTCATATTTTTGGTAAGCAACAGTGTTTTTTCTCAGATGGCAAGAAGTAACAAACCTATTAGTACTGTGATAATATTTGGCAATCTACCAATATGTTAAATCACTTTTTTACTTTGCTTGACATATTCAATGTAAATTTTAAAAACTGTACCCCCTTTTTCCCATATCCCTTCCCTTTGTTCCCTCCTTAAAAGCCCAATAAAATTATTCAATGCAAAAAAAAATTATTTATTTATTTATTTGTTTGTTTTTACAACTTATATGCTGCCCACTACCCAAAGGTCTCTGGGCGGCTTACAATCAAAATTAAAACAGTTAAAACATCAGATATCAATAAATAATTAAAACAACAATAAAAACGTACACTAAGATCATTACACTAAAATTGCCATCAGAGGACCCACAGTCTATGTTGCATCAATTAAAACACTTCTGGAACACGAAGGTTTTTGCCTGGCACCGAAATGTCATCAATGTTGGCGCCAGGCAGATCTCACTTGGGAGGGCATTCCATAACTTGGGGGCAGCTGCCAAGAAGGCCCTGTGCCTGCAAGCCATCCCTCTCACCTCCTTGAGGGATGGCTCTTTCAAGAGGGCCCCCTGGCTTGATCTTAATTGCCGGGCAGGTTCGTACGGAAGGAGGCGGTCCTTCAGGTATCTAGGCCCTAAGTCATTTAGGGCTTTGTATGTCAAAACAAGCACTTTGAATTGGGCTTGAGCAGCAACTGGTAACCAATGTAGGTTACGTAGAATTGGCATGATGTGATCCCTGGCGGCCCCACCACTTACCAGCCGCGCCGCACGATTCTGAACCTGTTGCAATTGCCGAACCGTCTTCAAAGGCAGCCCCATGTAAAGCGCGTTGCAGTAATCAATACGGGATGTTACCAGTGCATGCGTAACTGTCATGAGGCTCTGCTTGTCTAGGTAGGGGCAGAGCTGGTATATTTTCCGCAGCTGAAGGAAGGCACCCCTGGCCACCGAGTCCACCTGGGCTTCCAGAGGTAGACCGGGGTCCAGGAGCACCCCCAAGCTGCGGACTTTGAATATGTCTTAATTGTACTGGGCTGGATATTGTCCGTCATCACGGTAAGATACTGTGGGTGCTTTTCCAAGGAGAAAGGCAAGGTAAAAATACAAATAAAATGAATGGATGAATGAATGAATGAATGAATGAATGAATGAATGAATGAATGAATGAATGAATGATTTTGCATCAAGATCAAGGCAATTCCTGACGCCTAAAGTGAAGTGAGAACAGCCTGTGGGGACCACCAATGCACATGAGGTTTTGCAGAACATGATTTTATATCAAGGACAACTAGGAACCTTCATGTGAAATCCGTTGTAGAATCGAACAAGCTAGAAAATTAAATTCCTTCCAGAAAATGAGGAAAGTCTTGACAAACCGGGACATATCTATCAGACTTTGTACTCGAATACTTTGATCCTATGTATGCAGTATACTTCCCTATGTCGTTGAAACTTGGACCCTTACAGACACATTATGCTGGAAGCTGGAAGCATTCGAAATGTGGGCCTGCAGGCAAATTCTGAAGATACCTTGGACAGCCAAAGTCACTAATGTGGCTATATTGCAGTGCATGAATGAAAAAGTTAGAAATGCCGTCCATAAAGAGAAGACTCATAGAATCATAGAGTTGGAAGAGACCTCAAGGGTCATCCAGTCCAACCCACTGCCATGCAGGAACCCCCATCAAGGTACTCCTGACAGATGGGCCATCCAGCCTCTGCTTAAAAACCTCCAAAGATGGAGACTCCACCACCCTCCTTTGTGGCAGCATCTTCCACTGCCTGACAGCTCTAACCATCATGAAGTTCTTCTGAATGTTCAAATGGAAATCTCTTTTCCTGTGGAGATTCCATTTGAACATTCAGAAGAACTTCATTCGAAAGAAAATCGCAGTATTTCAGACACATAGTGCGCAATGAGAAATACCATCTGCTGCAGGTTATTCTTCAAGGAAAAAAATAGATAGAAAGCATGGTGCAGGGCATAGAAGGACATTCTGACTGAACAATTTGAGCCAATGATCCTTAGTGAGCACAGCTTCTCTATTTAGAATTAGATCGAAACCAGTTCAGGAAGAAGAAGAAGAAGAAGAAGAAGAAGAAGAAGAAGAAGAAGAAGGTGATGGGAGGAATGGGCGGGGATATGCAAAGAACCCTCCAATGCCTGCTGGGAGGATCAGAGTCACCCTTGAGAAACTGACCAGATCGAGAGATTCCACTGGGTTTTGGGCCCATTTTCCTCTCAGGGTCTGGCTCTCCTTGCAAACAGAAAGGAAGCCGTTTTGGGAGCAGGCAGCGTGGAGGGAGGGGGTGCTGTTTGAAAGGGGGCGCCGGGAGGGGTCCAGCCCCTGGCCGTGCTCTCGGACTGCTGGGAGGGCACCGGGCTGGGTGGTTTGGGTGTTCTTTGAGAGAACCTGGTTATCGCTTCTCGGCCTCTATGGCTAAGATCATGTGTAGTTTCTGTTCTTATCAGTTTAAAATCTGATATGTCCTCTACTTGAGGACTATGTATTTAACGGTTTTTTTGGATCTGGGAGATGGCAGAGGGGCTTGCTCCTTCCACTCCATGCATCAACTTGGTATTGCAGTACCTCCAAGAATGGTGCACCTTCCCCTCTTGGGGGAGAATATTCAAGGTTCAAAGACAGAGAAAAGTGGCCTTTCCACTGCTACAGAGGGGATTCTCAACACAGAGATCTTTAGAATGCAATGCACTGAGTATTCTCTGAAATCCTTAATAACTGCAAATGTCTCGGATGCCCTTGGACTGCCTAGAAGACAGCCACATCTGCATATCCCGTGGAATGAGTATAACATAATAGGGATTAGCATCGGGAGAATAATGGGATGTGGTAGTTTGTCCACTGGAAATAAAAGCTGGGGGGGGGGGAGAGAGAGAGAGAGAGCAAAGAAGCAGCCGTTCTTGGGGGACCCACTGTAAAGGTGTGTGTTATGTTGTTACAGTGGTGACCGACTCTTCATGACCCCATGTCCATGGAGTTTTCTTGGCAGGAATGGCTTGCCAGTTCCTACTCCAGGCGCCTACAGCACCCGGTATTCCCTGGAAGTCTCACATCCAAGTATTAACCAGGGCCGACCCTGCCTAACTTCCAAAATCAAGCAAGACTGGATGTGCTTAGGGTATCTAGGCAGCTACTGTACAGGTGCTTCTACGCAAATGCTCGAAGCCTCCGAGCAAAGATGGGAGAACTTGAACATTTGGCACCTAGGGATAACAGTGATATAATAGCCATAACAGAAACCTGGTGGAATTTGGAGAACCAGTGAAATACATCAATCCCAGGCTATAAACTCTATAGAAGGAACTGAGAGGGGCGGGTTAGAGGGGGAGTGGCCATCTATGTCAAAGAAGCGGTAAAATCCCAGCAGAATGGAGATTGAAGGTGGGTCTGACTCTACCATAGAATCACTGTGAGTTAAAGTTCCAGGTCCAAGGAATGATGTGATAGTGGGGGGGTGCTATTGTCCACCAGATCAAAAACTCGAGAGTGACCTTGAAACGAGGAGACAAATCATGGAGGTGTCTAAGAGGAACAGAATAGTAATCGTGGGGGACTTCAATTATCCCCACATTGACTGGGCCAATGCGAGCTCCGGGCAAGAAAGAGAAACTGGGTTTTTCGACTTGCTGAATGACTGTGCCTTAGAGCAACTTGTCATGGAGCCCACCCGAGAACAGGCAACTCTGGATCTAATACTCTGTGATACTCAAGGCCTGGTCAGGGATGTGAATGTCACTGAGCCTCTGGGGAACAGTGATCATGCTGCAGTCTCCTTTGCCATGCATGTCAGGGGAAGAGTGTCAAGCAAATCAGACACAAAAACCATTGATTTCCGAGGGAGGACTGCCCTCAGATGAGGAAACTAGTTAGAAAGAACTTGAAAGTGAAGATAAAAACAATCCAGTCTCTCCAGAATGCCTGGAGCCTGTTTAAAACAACGGTAACAGAGGCCCAGCACAAGTGCATACCACAAAGAAAGAAGAGCTCCTCTGGCGCCGGCTTGGTTAACAAGTGGAGTTAGAGACACTCTAAAGTGCAAGGAAAGGTCTTTCCGTAAATGGAAATCCTCCCCAAATGAGGAAAATAAAAAGGAACACAAACTTTGACAAAAGAAATGTAGGAAACTGATAAGAGAGGCAAAGAAAGACTGAGGAATGTATGTCTAGCAATATAAAGGGAAATAATAAACACTTCTTTAAATATGTTAGAAGTAGGAAACCTGTCGAAGAACCAGTTGGCCCTCTGGATGGTGAAGGGGGGGGGGAAGAGGAGGTAAAGAACTTGTAAATTGCAAAGAAATTAAACGAATTCTTTGCATCTGTCTTCACGACAGAAGACCTTGGGCAGATTCCGCTGCCCGAACGGCCCCTCTTGATTAAAGAATTAAATCAAATACAGGTTAAAAGAGAGGATGTTTTAGGACTAATTGATAATTTGAAGATCAACAAGTCACCGGTCCCAGATGGCATCCACCAAAGGGTTATTAAGGAACTGAGAAATGAAATTGCATATCTCTTAACGGTAATATGCAACTTGTCTCTTAAAACGGCCACCGTGCCGGAGGACTGGAGGAGAGCGGATGTCACACCAATTTTTAAAAAAGGAAGGAGGGAGGACCCGGGAAACTACAGGCTGGTTAGCCTTACGTCTGTCCCAGGGAAGATGGTGGAAAGCCTCATCCAAGAGAAAATCTTAAAACACATAAAAGAACAAACCTTGCTGAGAAAAAAAGCATGGCATCTACAAGGGTAAGTATTACCTGACAAATCTTTTAGAATTCTTTGAAAAGGTCAACAGGCATGTGGATTTGGGTGAACTGGTGGATATTGTCTATCTTGATTTTCAGAAGGCTTTTGACACAGTCCCTCACCAAAGGCTGCTGAGAAAATTGCACAGTCAGGTGATAAGAGGGCAGGTCCTCTTATGGATCCAGAACTGGTTGAGATCCAGGAAACAAAGAGTAGGTATCAATGGGCAATTTTCACAATGAGAGAGGTGAAAAGCGGTGTGCTCCAGGGATCTGTCCTGGGACCAGTGCTTTTCAATCTGTTCATAAACAGCCTGGAGACAGGGATAAGGAATGAGGTGGCCAAGTTTGCAAATGACACAAAACTTTTCACAAGGCTAAAACATTTGGGGCTCTTTAGTCTTGAAAATAGGCGCCTGAGGGGGGATGTGATTGAGATGTACAAAATAATGCAGGGCCATGAGTAAAGTGGATAGAGGGACGCTCTTCTCCCTCTCACAAAATACCAGAACTAGGGGATGTCCACTCAAATTGAGGATTGGGGAGTGAGAACAGACAAAAGATTTTTTTCCACACAGCATGTTGTTAGTCTGTGGAACACCCTGCCCAAGAAGGTGGTGATGGCCTGGAAGCCTTCAAAAGGGGATTAGACAGATTCCTGGAGAAAAGGTCCATCCCAGGTTAGAAACCATGATGGAGATGTGTCATCTCCAGGCTTAAAACCGGGGTCCTTCAAAGGCCAGATGCAGGAGGAGTGGTATCAAGAGACAGAGATCTAGTCTTTGGACCAGATGCAGGGGAGTGGCACCAGGAGACAGAAATCTAGACTTGTTCGCTCCCAGACACATCTGGTGGGGCCACTGTGAGATACAGGAAGATGGACTAGATGGGCCTTTGGCCTGATCCAGCATGGCTCTTCTTATGTTCATGTGGCCATCGGCGACATGGCTGAACGTATTTTTGAGCACAGAACAACCAGATGTCCACCTCACTGAGGTACAGTATATCACAGAAGTGAGTACACTGCCTTTAGGGGCGGTACTCATCTCCATTTTTAGGCCAAAGAGCCACTGTTGTGCATGTCCGTGGTGGCCATGTGGCATCTGCTCAAACACTGTTTACCTTCCCACAGCGGTACCTATTTATCTACCTGCACTTACATGCTTTCAACCTGTTAAGTTGTCAGGAGCTGGGGTTAACAGCGGGAGCTGACTCCACTGCAAGGCATCTGGGATTCAAACCTCTGAAGTGCTGACTTTGCAGCCAACACTTTTCAGCACTCTAGCCCACTGAGACACCACACCACACCAGTAAATGTGGAATTGCCTGTAATTCCCAAAATTGGTCCTGTTTACAGAGGAATCACAATGATACTGCAAAATTGGTGTGCTTTCTTTCTCATTTAAAGACAGCAGCAAAATGTTCTACAGTACAACTACTTGTACAGAAAAGCAGTTCTTTCTTAGATATTCTAAGACAAACTGTCCCTTTAAATTACACATTCTGCCTTTACTTGGGCAACTAAGGCTCACCATATTTGCAAAACTCCTGCTCCTTACCTATTGTTTTGGACCAATTCAATGATCTGCATTTTGGCTTTTCCTTTTGGGGGTGGGGATGGTCATGATGTGCTCTTCAGCTTCCCAAGTGACCATGACATCATGGCTTGTACCTAATTTCCATCTTCTAGAGCAGGGGTCCTCAACCTAAGGCCCCGGAGCCAGATGCGGCCCCCCAAGGTCCTGAATCCGGCCTCTGGGATCAATTGAAACCCCCCACACACACACACACCTATCCCCTGTTTTGTGAGCAGGCCAGCCTCCGCAGCTTGGGATCAGGGCTTTATTTGGAACCGGCCCGCTGGTTGAAAAAACCCAGTCAGCATGCAGGATATTATCAGGGCTTTATTTGGAATAAAAACATGCAGGATGGGGTAAAATATGCATTATACCAAAATTAGAAATCTTGCTATGTGAGAAAAGAGACAGGATTCTATAGTCTTTTCTTTTCAGAACTGGTAAAGTATTTACGAGCTATCTGGAAAAGCAAAGCAATCCCTTTGAATCGTGGTAATTTATTTAAAATATTTTTTTTTTTTTCCCTTTGAAGCATTCTTACCTGTTGTTATTTATTTATTTATTTATTTATTTATTTATTTATTTATTTATTTATTTATTTATTTATTATTTCTTACCTGTTGTTTTGGACCAATTCAATGATCTGCATTTTGGCTTTTCCTTTTGGGGATGGGGGTGGTCATGATGTGCTCTTCAGCTTCCCAAGTGACCATGCCATCATGGCTTGCACCTAATTTTCATTTTATAGAGAGCCAGTATATCCTTGAATTAGGATTGCAGATCATAGAATTGGCCCAAAACAACAAGTAAGACTGCTTCAAAGGGAAAAACTAAAGAAAATATTTTTAATAAATTACCACCACGAACGGCGTGATTCAGAAGGATTGCTTTGCTTTTCCAGATACAGTAGCTGGTAAATAACCCAGGTGGAGGGACGGAAGGATGGTGAGCCTGGGAGTGTGCGTCCTGCTCCCTAATTAGGGGTCGGTTTGTTATTTTGCCTTTATTTTGAATAAACATGTACAGGATGGGATAAAATGTGCATTATACCAAAATGAGAAATCTCCCTATGTGAGAAAAGAGACGGGATTCTATATTCTTTTATTTTCAGAACTGGGCATAGACCAGCTATCTGGAAAAGCAAAGCAATCCCTTTGAATCACGCCGTTCATGGTGGTAATTTATTAAAAATATTTTCTCTTCCCCGCCCCCTTTGAAACATTTTTAAAGGGGATATAATTTCGTGTGTGTGTGTCGGTCCGCTCGCCACGACCAATTCCTCTCTACTCCGAATAGGACCGACTAAGCTTGGAGGCTAAGCATCCTCCCCTGTGGAGGTGGTGTCATCATCCTACAGCTCATCGCTCTCCCCAGGACAAACTCCCCCCCCCCCCAAGAGATCTCGGTTGTCGGAGAAGCCAAACCAAGGGAGGGAGGGAGGGAGGGA
This sequence comes from Phrynocephalus forsythii, assembly GCA_029282475.1. NCBI lineage: Eukaryota > Metazoa > Chordata > Lepidosauria > Squamata > Agamidae > Phrynocephalus > Phrynocephalus forsythii. The sequence continues at coordinate 7,206,907 of JAPFRF010000024.1, forward strand.
GATAGCAGAAACACCCCTCTCCCTCGCCGATAAAAGAGTTAAATGCATAGAGTTGGGACTCCTAGAAGAGAAAGGGGAAAAAAACCAGAGTGGACAGGAAGTAGATAAAGAGTCCCCCGGGAATAAGTGTCCCTCTCTACAAAAAAACCCTTCCTGTCTCCCCCTGTTTGCCTTCCGGATGGAAACAGGGGGCCCCTCTAATGGGTTCCTCTCAGAAGGCGGGGAGGGGGAAAATCCTTTTTCTAAAGGGGGGTGCCCAGGTTGGGGGTGGGTGGTGGGTCCTTCCCAAGGGGTCCAAAGGTGGAGGGCGGGAGGGAGGGAGGGAGGGAGGGATGGTGAGCCTGGGAGTGGCAGTCCCGCTCCCTAATTAGGGGTGGGGGTGGTATTTTTTTTGGTCGAGCGGGTGGGTGGAATTCGGGAAAGGCGCTGGTGGCCCAAGAGATTTTGCTGCCTGAGGCCAGGTACCTCTCTCGGTGCCCACCCCTATGGCCAAACTGTGGGTCCACCTGGAGGGGCTTTTAAACGCCAGGGTGTCCTCGGTGGCTTCGCTGAGAGGAAGGTTTAATTTTGGGAGGGGGGGGTGGGGCAGGCATTGGTGTGATGGTGGTGGTGGTGGTGGGGGGACACAGGATGGGAGTCCTATGCCCATTGCCCTGTTCTGGAGTTCCGCAATGTGCTCTCATTTTCAACCTCAAAAGAGTTTTGTATAACAGTGGTACCTTGTATCAAGGAATTAATGCGTTCCAAATGAAATTCTGTTAAGCCAATTTTCCTTTATACAAATTTCCCATAGGAATGCATTGAAAACAGAATAATTCCTAATCACAGCCATTTTCATGTTGTACAGATTCGCCCCATAGGCGATTCTGTTAAGCAAATTTCCCCCTATCTCCGGAATTTTTTTACGTTGTACAGATTTTATGTTATACAGACCGTTTGTTATACGAGGGTCCAGTTGTATCTTGATTTATGCCCAGAAGATCGAGCAAGAAATAGGTTGCTTGATCTTCACCATAATATGTTGTATGTCCGTTCTTTTATTGATCGACCCAGCCTGTGTTTGAGGTGTGAATGGATGTGGTGGTCTGTTTTATTTATCCCTTTGTTTTTTGTTGCTGGATTTTTATTGGGGGTCTTTTCTGATGGGGTATTTTCTTGTTGGAACTTGTTGTCAACTGCCCAGAGTTTCTGTAAGGAAAATTGGGCGGTTAATAAGTATAAGTATAAATATAAATAAATAAATATACTGACCCTGCAGTGAGGAGGAAGGAGGGAGGAAGGCTTTGAAGGGGGGGGCTGCCCTGGGAAATGCTTTAGCTTTTAGTTACCCTTTAGTGTGTTTTTTGTTATCTGTTTATCTTTAATACTTAATATATTATATTTTAGGATCATTGCAAACCACCCATAATTCCTTCTGGAAGACTGACAGTATTTATAAATAAATAAATAAATAAATAAATAAATACATACATACATACATACATACATACATACATACATACAAACATACAAACATACATACATAGTTAGAATGGGCCAAATATGTTTAGGTCCTCCTGACCTTCGGTGATTGGTTAGAGAACCCTTTAATATAACACTGACAACTGTTGTACACCGGTACACCGCCCGGAGTTCCTTTGGGAAGACAGACGGTAAATAAATAAATAAATAAAAATAAATAAATAAATAAATAAATAAAATTTTCCAGAAAGACAGCACATCAAAGTGGAACTTTGAAATGGACCCGCCCTGCCCTCCCCACTTAGCCAAAGCAGCTTACCCCCCAAATCAGAAAGTGGCCATTTCAAGGTTGTTAAACATAAACAGTACAGTAGTGCCAGCACGGGGAGTTTTATCCAACTGATCTTGCCCCAGAGCACCTGGGGAACAGCTTCCTTGTAATTGTACTCTTGTGTGTGTGTGTTGTGTCGTTACAGTTGTGACCGACTCTTGGTGACCCCATGTCCATGCAGTTTTCTTGGCAGGAATACTGGAGTGGCTTGGCCAGTTCCTACTCCAGGCGCCTACAGCACCTGGTATTCCCCGGTAGTCTCCCATCCAAGTACTAATCAGGGCTGACCCTGCTTAGCTTCTGAAATCAGGCGAGATCGGATGTACTAAGAACCCTCAAAGGCCTCCCCATGCGTTGGAATTGGCCAAACAGCATGCAAAGATCACAGAGAGGTGAGCTAAAAGTGTTCTGCTTATATACCGCCCCATACCACTACAAGTCGTCTCTGGGCAGTTTACAATTTTAATTACAGTGTGCAGGCTACACATTGCCCCCCCCCCAGCAAGCTGGGTACTCCTTTTACCGACCTCCGAAGGATGGAAGGCTGAGTGAACCTTGAGCCCGCTACCTGGGATTGAACCCCCAGGTCATGAGCACAGTTTTACCTGAAGGACAGGCATTTAACCACTGCGCCACGAGCTGTGTGTGTGGCTGTGGGCTTTGGGGCATGACTGGTTGTGAAAAGTGAGGGAGATCTATTCTGGGGAGGGTTTGGTGCCTGTCCCTCGGGTCAACTAAAAGGGCTGCTTTAACTGAAGGGATACCCAGGTGTCTCATTTGTATTTTGTGCTTGGCATTTCCTTTAGGACGGAGATGTTTTTCCCACCTTTGGCCTTCCCTCACCCGGCAGTAATCAGCTATTCACAGAGCAACATTTCCATTTTCCTGAATGGGTCCTAGCAGGGCTTGATCGTAGAGGCTTTGCCGGAAGAGAGACTTCGGGGCTGGGCTTCCTTGACTCTCCCGGAGGCTTCCCTTGCAGCACAGATAAAAAGATGGAGGAAGCAGGCACGGCTGGCTTTGGAGCAGGGGGAGACCCCCATGGGATGCTGAGGGGAAGGAAGGTAGAGTCCTGGGAAGGAAAGAGGCAGCACGTTCTGGATGAGAGCATCCTCAGCTCAGAGATGCAGCGCCAGCACTTCAGGGGATTCGCCTACAAGGAGTCCGAGGATCCCCGAGAGGCTTGCGCCCGACTCCACCATCTTTGCTGCCAGTGGCTGAAGCCAGAAAGACACACCAAGGCTCAGATCCTGGACTTGGTGATCCTGGAGCAGTTCCTGGCCATCCTTCCCCAGGAGATGTCCACCTGGGTGAGGGAATGTGGGGCAGAGACCACCTCTCAGGCGGTGGCCCTGGCCGAAGGCTTCCTCCTGAGCCAGGCTGAGGAGAAGAAGCAGGAGGAGCAGCAGCAGGTGAGAGCATTTTCCTCCTGGTGGCCGTGAAGCCAGGGTGGGGACCTTATGACCTCCGTTCCACATCATCTGCAGGGAAAACTATTCCCCCAATTTCTGATATTGTTAAGAGACTATCCCTGAACTCTGGGAGGGCTGGGAGAGTAAGAACAGACAAAAGAAAATATTTTTTCACCCAGCGCGTTGTTAGTCTGTGGAACTCCCTGTCACAGGATGTGGTGATGGCCTCTGGCCTGGATGCCTTCAAAGGGGATTGGACAGATTCCTGGAGGAAAAGTCCATTACAGGTTACAAACCATGATGGAGATGTGTCATCTCCAGGCTTAAAACCAGGATAATTCAAGGGCCAGATGACGGGGAGTGGGATCAGGAGACAGAGATCTAGTCTCGTGGGATCCCAGAGGCATCTAGTAGGGCCACTGTGAGATACAGGAAGCTGGACTAGATGGGCCTTTGACCTGATCCAGCAGGGCTCTTCTTAGGTTCTTATGTTCTTTACCCGTTGCTGGTGGAGAGCTATCCTGTATCCCCCCCCCCAACAACAGAATTTCATCTGCAAAGGTTTCTGCCTATCCTTCTTGTTTTTCTTTTCCATTTCCAAATTCCATTCCTTGGGACCCTGAACAGCTAATTCGGATCAAAAACCTCTCCATGGAAGTGGAGTGTGATTCCCTTATAACAGAGAAGAGTCCATTGGACGGCAGACCAAGCGCGATTCCAATAGAGGACGGACGTAATCGTGAGGGAGGTCCCTCCTTGAAGGGTAAGGGTTCCTGCTGGGAAAAGATGCGTCTTTAAACCCAATCTCTTTCTCTAGTCCAGGCATGTCTAAACTTCGGCCCTCCTGATGTTTTGGACCACAACTCCCGGAATTCGAAGCCTGTATTTCCAATGGCAAAGGACTGTGGGAGTTGTGGTCCAAAACATCTGGAGGGCACAAAGTTGGGACATGTCTGCTCTAGTCTATGTGAGGGATCCTTGGTCTACTTTTCTCTTTTCCTCTGTCTTGGGGAAGGGCCTCGTGGCCCAGTGGTTAAACTGTTTGTACTGCAGCTATAACTGTGCCAGCGACCTGGGGTTCAATCCCAGATAGCCAGCTCAAGGTTCACTCAGCCTTCCATCCCTTCTGAGGTCAGTAAAATGAATACTCAGGTTACTAGGGGGGGCATATATTGCCTGCATCGTTACTTGCAAACCATCCAGAGAGTGCTTTAAGTGCTATGAGGTGATAATAAGCACCATGCTTTTTGGGGGTGAGGTGGGGGGGTCTTATGTCATTGCCCTTTTCTATAGTTGAGTGTGTGTGTGTTGCGTTGTTACAGTCATGACCGACTCTTCGTGACATAGTAGGTATTAGCACTGGGAGAATGATGAGCTGTGGTAGTTTGTAATAGTAATAATACCTTTATTGCACAATGAAATTGGCTGAGTCTCCCTTGCCCACCCCCACCCCCATCCCATCCCACTAGCAACCACTCAGTCTTATTGCACCCTGTGTACTTGACACAGAATGCCCCAGCCCACAGGTCAGTCCTTCTATACTTGTCATAGAATTATTTCCCATTCAGCAGTCTGACAGCCCATGGATAAAAACTGTTCTTCAGTCTGTTGGTGCGGCAGGCTATACTACGATATCTTCTGCCTGATGGTAACAAGGTAAAGAGGTGCTGACCGGGGTGTGAATCATCCTTAAGAATTTTTTCAACCCTCCTGAGGCAACGATCCCTAGCGATGTTGTCCAGTGCACTTAGGAGACAGCCCATGATATATTGAGCTGTGCTTACCACCCTCTGTAGTGTCTATTGGAATTAAAAGCTGCCGGGGTGGCGGAGAACAAATAAGTAGCCGTTGTTGGGGGACCAGCTGTACAGGTGAGTGTTGTGTTGGTACAGTGGTGACCAACTCTTCATGACCCCATGTCCATGGAGTTTTCTTGGCAGGAGTACTGGGGTGGTTTGCCAGTTCCTACTCCAGGCGCCTACAGCACCTGGTATTGCCTGGTGGTCTCCCATCCAAGTTCTCACCAGGGCCGACCCTGCTTAGCTTCCGAAATCAGGCGAGATCGGATGTGCTTAGGAACATCTAGGCAGCTCTATAGTTGACTAATGTGCTATAATTTTCAACCTCAGAGAGATTTTGAATATCTTGATTTGTGTCCAGAAAATCAAATAAGAGAAACACGTTTACTCAAATGAAATGAGGAATGCCCGGGACTACTCAAAGGTGAAGAATAAATAAGAAAGGTATGAACGTCCAGAAGTGACTGGATTGTTCATTGCACATTCCTCTCAATGTCTTCATTTACAAGTCACATTTCTGTCTCAGACGTCCTCCAGCGTTAGTATCAGGACCTCTTGGCCTTTTTTTAATAAACTGTTTTATCCTCCCGCCCTGAGAGAAAGCAGCGGTTCCTCGTGTGTGCCTTGTTCCTAGTCCTTGAGTCCGTTTTCATGGGCTCATTGGGGGAAAAGACAGGGATCTCCCAGGCGTCAACAATCCACATTACCTGCACAGTTTTAGGACACAAATCTTTCCTTTTTCTTCCTGTGATGAGTCCTGTGGTGTTGAGAAAGAGTTTCATAGCATCATAGAGTTGGAAGAGTGACCTCAAGGGCCATCCAGTCCAACCCCCTGCCATGCAGGAACCCCCATCACAGGACTTTCCGACAGATGGGCCATCCAGCCTCTGCTTAAAAACCTCCAAAGAAGGAGACGCCACCACCCTCCTTTGTGGCAGCATCTTCCACTGCCAAACAGCTGTAACTGTCACGAAGTTCTTCCTAATGTTCAAATGGAATCTATTTTCCTGGAGTTAGAAACCACTGCCCCAAGTTCTAGTCTCAGAAGCCATGGAAAACAAACCAGTCCTTTCTTCAATGTCTGAATAGCAAAAGGTGTATCCATGGGATTCTTTTTAATGTCTCTTGCAGGGCCTGGGACGATGCCATGGGCAAGAGGTCTGCTGTCTATTCCTCTTTGTGATGTGGAGGACCCAGATCAGGTAGGGGAAGAGGGCGGGAGGGGATCGTCTCCTTCTGTTTTCTTCCGGGAAATCACCAGGAGACATGAGAATAATCTCAAAGGAGCAGCACGAAGGCCACTTGAGCCCCCCCCCTCCTGTTTCCATTAACAGGATGCCTGTACATTTTAATAAATGCTGATCTTTCTAATCAGAAGGGTGAGAAATAAACTTATATCTAGAGCAGTGTTTTTCAACCACTGTTCCGCGGCACACTTGTGTGCCGTGGGATGTTGCCTGGTGTGCCGTGGGAAAAATGTTTGACCCCACCCTCGGCCAGCAGGTGTGCCACGCTCCTCAGGGGGACACCCTCCACTTTTTAAAATCTCTCTCCCTTTTTATTTTTAAAAGCCCCTTTGGCTGCTTCTCTCCCTCCTAAGGACGGAAGGAGCCGAAGTTTGGCATGCGCAACGGGGGTCGGGGTGGTGGTGGTTGCAGCAGCAGCAGCGGCGGGAAAGTTGGCTTCTTGGCCGGGCGGGGGGGGCGGATGGTGCCGGCCGCGCGTGTAGTGACAAGGAGGAGGAGGGCTGAGGAGGAGCATAGGCGAAGTGTGTGTGTCTCTCTCTCTCTTCTGGAGTGGGAGGGGCAGGGTCCTTTTTAATTGGCATTAACGCTTCCCTTCCAAGGCACCGGGGGTGTTGGGGGTGGCGGCAACGGGCGGCTGCCTGGGACATCATGCTCGGGGATGGGTGGCCGGAGTGAGCAACCAGAGGAGGAGCGGGTTTGATCGAAAGCAGGAAGAGAGTAAGTCGGGTTGCAAGGCAAGGGAGATGCTTCTCTCCCCCCGCCAGCCAGCAGCTGTCAGGTTGCGAGGCCTTTTTAACGAGCTGGAAAAAAGGCGGCGTTGCGCGTGGCGCGCCTGTTTAACACTTTCTAATGGTGGTGTGCCTCGTGATTTTTTTCATGAAACAAGTGTGCCTTTGCACAAAAAAGGTTGAAAAACACCGATCTGGAGCAAATAAACTTCGCTCTAGATATAACAAGCACATATAATTCAAAAGCTAGAAAGGTCTTTGTTGTGAAATTTTGAATATGACCTTGTTGCATGGGAAATTAAGGGCCCTGTTGTTACTGCAGTTGGCATTACTTTTTTAATGGGGGACTGAGAAATGTTTCCACTCAGACGATAGCGAGCATATGCTTGTTATGACTGTGTTACATTCAGTCTCTATCACTTGTAACCGTTCTACTGGTTACAAGAACCTCTTAATGAGGTTCTTAATGAGGGTGAAAGAGGAGAGTGAAAAAATGGGCTGAAGCTCAACATCAAAAAAACTAAGATCATGGCCACCGGTCCCATCACCTCCTGGCAAATAGAAGAAGAAAATGGAGGCAATGACAGAGTTTATTTTCTTGGGCTCCTTGATCACTGCGGATGGCGAGTGCAGCAACGAAATAAAAAGACGCCTGCTTCTTGGGAGGAAAGCAATGGCAAACCTAGATAGCAACCTAAAGAGCAGAGACATCACTTTGCCAACTAAGGTCAGGATAGTCAAAGCTATGGTTTTTCCAGTAGTGATGTTTGGAAGTGAGAGCTGGACTATAAAGAAGGCTGATCACTGCAGAATCCATGCTTTTGAGCTGCAGTGCTGGAGGAGAGTCTTGAGAGTCCCCTGGACTGCAAGGAGATCAAACCTATCCATCCTGAAAGAAATCAACCCCGAATGTTCCCTGGAAGGACAGATTTTGAAGCTGAGGCTCCAGTACTTTGGCCACCTCATGAGGAGAGAGCAGTCCTTGGGAAAGTACCTGATGTTGGGAAAGATTGAAGGCAAAAGTAAAAGGGGACGGCAGAGAATGAGATGGTTGGACGGTGTCATCGATGCAACCAATATGGATTTGACAAAAGTCCGGGAGGCAGTGGAGGATAGGAAGGCCTGGCGAGTTCTGGTCCATGGGGTCACGAAGAGTCAGACATGACTGAACAACTGAACAACAACAATTCTACTGGTATGCCCATCTACTACCGGTGATTTATCTGCTCCAGTTACTCGAAAGTAGTTTCAGTGCAACTTCTAAAACTGCAGGTTTTTCATCAAAGATTTTTCAAAGGAATATGTCACTCTTCCTTCTCTGTCCAGTGCCCATCTTTATAATTATGGTTAGATAATGCAATGGTATTAAAATTTCTTTCTGATTTCTTTGAATGTAAGAAAGAAAGAAATAAAATATGGAGTTCCTGAAAAAGCATCCTCCAAAGACTAGGTAGACCCCTCAAGTTTAAATTTGGGAAATGGTAATAAAAATAATTTTATTTGAAATGAAAAATAACTCCCCCCCTCCTGGCTCTGGTAGGCTCCTGAAACAACCTTCTTCTCAGTGGCAACCTCTAATATCAGCCCATGGCATGTGGATATCTTGTGTCCATTCTTCATATAATATCTTGCTTCGGTTTACGTTCTTGGATCATCCCGAATGGCCACTTCTAGCCCTGGTCCTCTGGTGAAAGAGGTAGTATTATTTATTTATTTATTTATTTATTTATTTATTTATTTATTTATTTATTTATTTATTTATATACCGCTCCATCTAGCTGCACGGTTACTCTGGGAAGTTGGCAAAGTTGCACAAATACCAATCAAGATGCACCATAAATAAACAATCCAATAACGAAAACATAATAAGAAACAAAACAATATCTATCTGAGCCTCAAACAGGAGCAAGATGGCCTAAAAACAAAAAAATAAAATAAAAAACAAATCCTTCATTGCATATATTAATACGCAGGGAAAGCCTTTTTAAATAGCCACATCTTGAGATGTTGCATAAAGATCAGGAGGGAAGATGCCAAACAAATCGCAAGGGGAAGTCGATTCCAGAAGTGAGGAGCTGCTGCTGAGAATGCCCGATTTCTTGTCAAAGATTTTCGAGCCTCCCTCAGCGTTGGCACCCTCAGATGCCTTGCCTGAGATGATCGGGTGTTCTGGGCAGTATTTTGCCGTTCTGTCAGATAGCAAGGTCCTCAACTAGCGATGGCGAACCTTTTAGAGACCGAGTGCCCAAACTGCAATTCAAAACCCACTATTTTTTTTCTTCCAAAGTGCCAATACAGTAATTTAACCTGTATACAGGTGGCTATGAAGGGACGATGTCGGGTGCCCACAGAAAGGGCTCCGAGGGCCACCTTTGGCACCCGTGCCATAGGTTCGCCATCACTGTCCTAAACCGTTTAGTATGCCATCATTAAAATGATATCCCCCCCAAAAAAAATCCATGCCTCAAGATCCCTTTCCTTCACTTCTAGGAAGTCTGGGAATTGGACTTAAAGGACACAGTCCTTTCCATGCCCACCATTGTTCCCCAGGAAGTGGGATTAAGAGGCGCGCAGGCTCTGTCGTAGAGGGCCTGTGGCGCCCATAGGATTCTAACGTATCAGTAACAGGAATTTCCCGCAGCAAGACTCTTGATCCATTGAAATCCTACCTGTTGTTAAGAGAGCACATCTTGCAGTAAGACTGTGGTGTTAGGTGATTCATGTTTGACACCACGACCACTGACCTGTGGAGTTCCCCAGGATTCTGTTCTGCCTCCTATGTTATTTAACTTCTCTATGAAACCTCTGGGGGAGATTATCAGGCCTTTTTGGGTTAAGTGCTACCAGTGTGCCGATGATACCCAGCTCTACCTCTTATCACCTCTAGACTCTAAGGGAGCTACTGTCTCAGCTTTACACAGGTGTTTAGTTGCGGTAATGAACCGGATGAGGATGGACAAAATGTAACTCAACCCAGACAAGACAGAGGTGCTCCGGGTCAGTCGAAAGGGAAAACAAGGGATAGGGATGCAACCTGTACTGGATGGGGTCACCTTCCAGTTGAAAAATCAGGTACACAGCTTGGAGGTGCTCTTGGACTCATCCTTGAGCTTGGATGCCCAGGTCATGGCTTTGGCCAGGAGCACATTTGCACAATTAAGGCTAGTACGCCTGTTACGCCCATTTCTTGATGAACTAACTCTGGCCATAGTGACACGTGCTCTAGTGACATCCTGGCTAAATTATTGTAATGCGCTCTATATGGGGCTACTGATGAAAAGTCTCAAGAAACTTCACTGGGTCCAAAATGCAGCAGCCAGACTGCTGACTGGGGCAGGGTACAGAGATCACATTACACCCCTATTCAAGCAGCTTCACTGGTTACCAATCGGCTATCAGGCACAAGTCAAGGTGCTGACCTTAACCTACAAAGCACAGTACGCACAGACTTTGGAACTCCCTCCCACTAGAGGCCAGGACTGCCCCATCTCTGTTGTCTTTCCGGAAACAGGCAAAAACCTTTCTCTTCAGGCAAGCTTTCTCTGAATTATGGAATACCTATATTATGTGTCTTTTATACGAATCTATATGATCAAATAGTGTTTATAACCACTTACAACCTTGTGTGGTTGCATTGACTCTATGTTTTCAATGTTAGTTTCCATCGCTCATAACTTTACATGGAATTTTACTCTCTCTTTAACCGCTCGTGTTCTCTTGTAGCTTTAATGCAATGTTGTCTTTTAATGCTGTAAGACAGGCCTGCCCAAAGTCCGGCCCGGGGGCCAAATCCGGCCCGTCAGGCCATTCTGAAGGGCTCACGGCTGGCTGGCCCGCCCCTCCCTCCCCCTCTTTTGCCCCATGTTTTTAAAAAAAAATGCTGGGGAGCTTGGGGGGTGCAAGGTCACACAGATCGCCTCTTCCAAGCACGGCTCCCTGTGCTTCCTTTGGTCCCCACCTCCCTCCCTCCCTCCCTTGGTCCCCGCCTGCCTTCCTGCGGGTGGGGGTTGCAAGGGGTCAGTGGGTGGGGCTTATGGGTCAGTGGGTGGGGCTTATGGGTCAGTGGGTGGGGCTTGCAGTGTGGGTGGCAGGGTCGGGGAGCAACCGGCCCCTGACACATTCTCAGCCACCAAATCTGGCACTCCTTACAAAAAGTTTGGGCACCCCTGCTGTGAGATGTCCCTCAATTCCCTTCTCTCAATACCTGAACATGTCTTAATTGGACTGGACTGTATATTGTCCCTCATTATTCTAAGCTGCCTCTGGTCTTTTTCCAAGGAGAAAAGTAGGGTAAAAATACAGTGTTACCTTGTATAAAGGAATTAATTCATTCCAAATGAAATTGTGTTAAGCAAATTTTCCTTTATACAAATTCCCCATAGGAATGCATTGAAAACGGAGTAGTCCCTAATAACAGCATAATTTTTATGTTTTACGGATTCGCCCCATAGGCGATCCTGTTAAGCAAATTGCCCCTATCTCCGGAATGTTTTATGCTGTACAGATTTTATGTTATACAAACCATTTGTTATACGAGGGCCCACTGTACTCTAAAATAAATAAATAATGAATTCACAAACCAGGTACAGTATGCCCTAAACAAGAACGTTCTCTTTTTCTTCCAGGATCCGGTGACCTTTGAGGAGGTGGCTGTGAATTTCAACTGGGAGGAGTGGGCGCTGCTGGATCCAGACCAGAGATCCCTCCATGGAGAAGTCATGGAGGAGAACCGTCAGATCCTGGCCTCTCTTGGTAAACACGCCTTATTTCCCTGGTTCGCGCTAAGCATGATAACGGCACTTGTGTGGGAGAGAAGGACTAGGTCATCTGCGTATAACAGGATTGGAATGTGTACAGAGCCCAGTTTGGGGCTGAAGCCATTGAGGAGTAAGAACTGGGTGAGATCGTTAATGAATGGGTTAAAAAGAGTTAGAGCCAGGACGCAACCATGCTTTACTTCTCTGTTAGAGGGAATCTGACTGGAAAGGTTTCCCTGTGTTGAGATTTTTTTATGCAACAAGAAGAGCCCGCATGGTGGTTTTGAATCAAAAATGGCAGCCTCCTGTCAGTACCTACCCTGGAGATCTTTTGGTTGACAGAGTTAAAAGCCCCTTTTAGGCCCAGAAATGCTGGTTTGTTGCGAGGAACAAAATAACATGGTTCTCTTCCTACTGCAGGTGGTGAGGAAAGCATTTTGGCCGCCGCACAACCTGTTGAACTTGCAGTTCCCATCACAGCACTTCACAGCAATGACAGAAAGGAGCAGTGCTTCACAGGTATCTATCTCTTCCTTCCTTCCTCCCTTCCTTCCTTCCTTCCTTCCTTCCTCCCTCCCTCCCTCCCTCCCTCCCTCCCTTCCTTTCTTCCTCCCTCCCTCCCTAACCCTTCCTCCCTCCCTCCCTCCCTCCCTTCCTTCCTTCTTATTTCTATCTCTATCCCTTCTTTCCTTCCCTCTTATCTATCTATCTGTCTGTCTGTCCCTCATATAATAAGATATTTGAAACAGTAAAAGCACATAGCCTAACATTAAAACATTAAACATATTAAAAGATGGCACTAGGACCCTGGGGTTCTATGGCAGGAAAAGCCCACCTCTGTGTCTTCTTTGAACTTTCCCTCAAGGGTGAGACACAGAGGAAGGCCTCCTCGGCAGACCTTAGTGATCAAGCGGGTGTCAAATTTCCCCATTGGAAATAATGGGAATTTAGCTGGACTAGAAAGAAGGCTGATCGCCGCAGAATCGATGCTTTTGAGCTGTGGTGCTGGAGGAAAGTCTTGAGAGTCCCCCGGACTGCAAGGAGATAAAACCTATCCATCCTGAAAGAAATCAACCCCGAATGTTCACTGGAAGGACAGATTTTGAAGCTGAGGCTCCAGTACTTTGGCCACCTCATGAGGAGAGAGGACTCCCTGGAAAAGTCCCTGATGCTGGGAAAAATCGAAGGCAAAAGGAAAAGAGGACGACAGAGAATGAGATGGTTGGACGGTGTCATCGATGCAACCAAAATGAATTTGACAAAACTCCGGGAGGCAGTGGAGGATAGGAAGGCCTGGCAAGCTCTGGTCCATGATGGGGTCACGAAGAGTCCGGACACGACTGAATGAGTGAACAACAACAACAACAACAACAACAACAACAACAACAACAACAACAACAACAACAACAACAACAACAGATGGTTTGTTCTGGGCCTCCAGTTTCCATGATTTCCTCTGGGGAATTTGGCTTTGATAGCCGGGAGCCAGTGGCCACAGCGGCCAGGACCCGAAGGGTAGGGGCAGAACTCAGGGATGGCGGCAGAGTGCCGGTGTTCCTCTACGTCCTCCCTCCCTCCCTCAATGGTCCAGCTCACCTCTTCCTCTCCCTCCGTCGCCGCCGCCATCTTGGGAGCCTGCCAGGCAACATCTCGGGGCCATCCCAAGATGAGGCCAGTTACTGGGGAGAGGAGGAGGAGGAGGAGAGCCCGGCGGCTGTTAGGGAGGGAGGGAGGGACACCCCCGCCCACGCTACCGTCATCCCCGTTTCCTGGTCTGACGGCAGCGAGGGGCTGAGGGCTACGACGGATGTGATTGCTTGCAAAGCAAAGTTTTAGTGAAAATTTTTGCTCTTCTTGCGAAATGCTCAAACAAATAAATCAAGGTGCTTGTTAACCGAGGCATCACTATATTTATATCTTTCTGTGAGGTATTGAGTTTTCATCATTAAGGATTTTTGCTCAAAGCCTTTCTTTTAGCGCCATTCCTTTTCATTCTTACACAGGGATGAGAAATTCTGATTTAGGGGCCTCAGGTGGGAATTGTCAGACCTCAGGGAAGCATTGCAGTCCACGGCTGTTCCGTACACCTTAGTAAATTTCCCTAGTTCCTTCTTGACAGCAAGATCTAAGAAACGTATCTCATTATATATTCATATTTAGTATCTTGCTGACTGAATATAGTATTCATCTTCATATTTTTTCACCCAGTGCATTGTAAGTCTTTGGAACTCCCTGCCACAGGATGTGGTGATGGCATCTGGCCTGGATGCCTTCAAAAGGGGATTGGACAGATTCCTGGAGGAAAAGTCCATCACAGGTTACAAACCATGATGGAGATGTGTAATTCCCCAGGCTTAAAACCAGGGTACTTCAAGGGCCAGATGCAGGGGAGTGGTATCAGGAGACACATATCCAGTCTCGTGCGCTCCCAAACGCATCTGGTGGGGCCGTTGTGAGATACAGGAAGCTGGACTAGATGGGCCGTTGGCCTGATCCAGCAGGGCTCTTATTATGTTCTTATGTTCTTATATGTATTCTTCATTCACTCTGATTTGGGGTTCAGTCTCTTCTATGCTTCTTTTTCTTCCATCAGATCAGGAAAGTTATGCCACAAAAGAGACTCACCAGTGCAACAAGTGTGGGCAATATTTTGCTGGACGGATGGCTCTTACAGTTCACGAGAAGGCCCACGCGGTAGACATGTTTTTCAGAGACAAATTATCTGGGGAAAGTTTTGGCAGCAAATCGCCCCTTGGGAGCCACCCTGTCATGGAAAGAGGAGCAAAACGATACCAGTATCCAGAACACAGAACTTATTTTGCCAAGAATTCATGCCGTTGCCAGGAATGTCAAAAAGGATTTTTCTGCCTCTCGGCCTTTGAGGAGTATCATATAATCCAGACAGGAGATAAACCGTACAAATGCCAGGAATGTGGGAAATGTTTCATGTACACTTCCACCCTGCTCGTGCACCAGAGGATCCACACCGGAGAGAGGCCGTACAAGTGCCAGGAGTGCGGGAAGGGTTTTTCTCAGAATTCACACCTTCTGAAGCACAACCGAGTCCACACAGGGGAGAAACCCTACCAATGCCAGGAGTGCGGGAAATATTTTTCTCACAACTCTAACCTTCTGACACACCTTAGGATCCACACGGGAGAGAAGCCCTACAGGTGCCAAGAGTGCGGGAAATGTTTTGCTCGGAATTCGCACCTCCTGAAACACCAGGGAGTCCATACGGGAGAGAAACCCTACAAATGCCAGGACTGTGGGAAGTGTTTTGCTCAGAACGCGTACCTTCTCGAGCACCAGAGGATCCACACTGGAGAGAAGCCGTACCGATGCCAGGAGTGCGGGAAATGTTTTGCCCACAATTCTAACCTCCTGAGACACCAGAGGATCCACACGGGAGAGAAACCTTACAAATGCCATGAGTGTGGGAAATGCTTCTCCCGCAGTTCGTACCTTGTCACTCATCACAAAGCGTAGAAAGGGGGAAACCTTCGTAGAACAGGGTGTTTACAGATGTTCTGCAGCTGGCGTGAAACACATTGGAGCATCAGGTCTTAGCCTCAGTGCTCAGAATTGTAAGCCCCTCCTGTACACCTGGTCCAGTCATGGTGCCTGAAATACCTCTCTCTCTCTCTCTCTCTCTCTCTCTCTCTCTCTCTCTATCTATCTATCTATCTATCTATCTATCTATCTATCTATCTATGCTGTTCTAGACTGCTCCTCTCTATCTATTTGCACCCCCAGGGAAGAGCTGGAGCCCATATCTGTCTATCTCTTCCTTCCCTCTTTTCTTTCTTTCTTTCTTTCTTTCTTTCTTTCTTTCTTTCTTTTTCTTTCAGTGGCCCCATCTTTCTATCCTGGGAGCACATGAGACTTCCTTCTCTTGTCTCCTATCTATCTATCTATCTCTCTATCTATCTATCTATCTATCTATCTATCTGGAGATTATACATCTCCCTCATCTCTTCTCTCTCTCTGTGATCTCTCTCTCTCTCTCTCTCTCTCTCTCTCTCATATTTAAACACACACCACAGTCTGAGAGAACCACAGCAGGCAACCCAAGGAGAACTTTGATTATTAATCAACAGAGAGAAGTGTCTCAGAGACCCAGGAAAAAGTAAAATGCAGGGCGCCAAAGACAGCACCTCAGTGAAGATCCACCTGTCCCCCAGATAACTAAAGGGACATGCACGTGGCTGTTTCCTCCTCCACAAACCAGGGAAACAAGTGTCACAGGTGGTGCCAATGTGTGCTATCCTACATAGGTTGGCCCTGTAGCCCCGTTGATGTGAGGGCTATTCACAGTCACAAGCGTCTCATGTTCCGTTGCAGTGGTTCTCAACCTGTGGGGTCCCCCCGATGTTCCTGGACTGCAACTCCCAGAAGTCTTCATCACTGGCTGAGCTGGCTAGGATTTCTGGGAGTTGCAGTCCGGGAACATCTGGGGGACCCACAGGTTGAGGACCACTGTTCTTTTGGAATATGAGGGAGAGGAGAGCCCCCCCCCAGAGGCCAGGGTTCCCAAAGGGGCAAAGCTGTGTGACCACGTGGCCCGTGGGTGCTTTGGGCCACACAGTTGGGCAACCAGCCTCAGAGCCATAGCCCATCCTGGGCTCTTTCTGCTTTCCTGGAGCTTCGAGGGACAATTCTTACCCAACACGATTCACCACAGCTCAAACTTGGGGACCCTTCTTCCTCATGATCGGGGCAGCCAGGTTGTATCTTTCCTACCACACCAGCTTCCTGGTCTTTTGGGCTTTTTTTTGGTTGCCAGAGTTCCAGGTTCAGAGGAGTCACATTGCAAGGTAGGGAGAGTGTGGCATTTGCCCCTTTGAATGAAAACAAAATGGAACAAAATGGAAATTGATTGATTGTTTCATTTCATTCTTCTTTGATGGTCTGGTTTGTTATTGGGTGTTTAGGCTCAACCCAGAAATCAATAATGAATAGGGAAACAAATAGGGAAAAAATCATTTTGTCACCATCTGAGAAAGTACAACTAGAAGAAAATGGAAGAGTGTTATCAACCAAATTGAGAGAAGCCAAGGATGATGATGGGTATTTAAAAAGCTGCAATTCCCATTTTTTCCTCTGAAGGACATAAGATATTATTGTTAGATACCAGTTTCAATTTTTCCTCCCCCCTCTTCCACCTGGCTCATGATTTGGGGTGTGTGTTGCAGTTTGGTTCCTTATCAGCATCCTGCCCTCTTCCGGTCAGTTTGTTCCCCCTGCCCCAGCTCATGAATGGGCGTCAGTCAGTATCTACATTCGTCTTTGCTCTCCACCCCAAGCCCCTAGTTCAGGGGTGTCCAAACTTTTTGCAAGCAGAGCCAGATTTGGTGGGGTAAAAATGTGTGGGGGCCAACCATCCAGCTGCATTTGGCCCCGGGTCGGACTTTGGGCAAGTCTCTAGGACTTGCAAGGAGGTGGGGAGGATGCTGCAGCCACGGAGCCATGGGCGGATAGGCTGGGCAGGTGGCTGGAGGGACAGATGGAGGCAGGGAGGGCAGGCAAACCATAAAACCGTAAGCTGACATCTTCTTCCGGTATGGGGAGGGGCCAGGTGATGGGGATGCGTGACAGGCTAAGCCGGTGGGGAGAAGAGGCTGCGGCCGCGGAGCCGCTCGTTGAAAACGGGCGCATTTGGCCCCCGGGCCTGACTTTGGACATGCCTGCCCTAGCTGAAGGTAAGCCGGGAGGTCCTTCTTGACACGAGGAACAAAAAAGCGGTTTTGTCTCTCTGACATAGTTTATAGTTCTGTAATGATTAAGCAATGGTCTCCGGCAACCATGTTGCGAACAGCTGTCTCAACACTTTGATGACTGCAGCTGATGACATGCTGGGAACCATAGCCACCTCTAGACTCTGGAACTCCTTCCCACAGGAGGCCAAGTGGATTCCATCTCGGCTACCCTTCCATGAGCAGGCAAAGACCTTTCTTTTCAGGCAAACTTTCCCTCTGTGACTGAAGAGTTGTTTTCTTTAACATGGATTGGATTCTATGGTTTTCAATGGATTGCTGTGCCTTACAGCTTTGAATATGTTTTGGTGCTGTGTATGTATTCTTGGGCTCCTTGATCACTGCAGATGGCGACTGCCGCAATGACATTAAAAGACGCCTGCTTCTTGGGAGGAAAGCAATGGCAAACCTAGGTAGCATCCTAAAGAGCAGAGACATCACTTTGCCAACTAAGGTCCGGATAATCAAAGCTATGGTTTTTCCAGTAGTGATGTATGGAAGTGAGAGCTGGACTATAAAGAAGGCTGATCACCGCAGAATCCATGCTTTTGAGCTGTGGTGCTGGAGGAGAGTCTTAAGAGTCCCCTGGACTGCAAGGAGATCAAACCTATCCATCCTGAAAGAAATCAACCCCTGGAAGGACAGATTTTGAAGCTGAGGCTCCAGTACTTTGGCCACCTCATGAGGAGAGAGGAGTCTTTGGGAAAGTCCCTGATGTTGGGAAAGATGGAAGGCAAAAGGAAAAGAGGACGGCAGAGAATGAGATGGTTGGACGGTGTCATCGATGCAACCAAGATGGATTTGACCAAACTCCGGGAGGCAGTGGAAGACAGGAAGGCCCGGTGAGCTCCGGTCCATGGGATCACGAAGAGTCGGACACGACTGAACGACCGAACAACAACAAAAATAAATGTATTTGAGTATGGTGTTTTCTCAATCAGTTTAGCATTTGTGTGCTCACGGTCGTTAGCTTTAATACAGTCCTGTAATGACGTGAGCCACCTTAGGTCCATTTCAAGGAGAAAGGGGAGGTAAAATTATTCTTAGATAAAGGTTGCCTGGAATTCCTGCAACAAGGAGAAGACTTCTTCCACGATGCTGGGGAGAATGTTGAGAGGGTTGTCTGAGACGGTTTGGCCTTCTGTAGATTTCTTAGGGAAGGCTCCTGCATGAGCTGAGCTGAGCTGACACTCAAGCGGTGAACCTTTCAAGGATCCTGGTTGACCCATGCAGTCCTCTGGGCAGGAGAAATAGCTACTGAGTAGCAGAAACTGGTTGGATTTTTTGGTGGTTGCCGCTGAACAGTTTGGTGGAAACCGTTCGGCGCCTATCCTCTCTGCAGACAGTTGACGGCATAGAAGTGGACCCTCCTTGAAGGAGGTGGCCATTCAGTCCTCTCAAAGGCAAGGGAACCTCAGATTCCTGGCGCAGTGGTTAAAACTGCGGTACAGTAGGACCCCAGTATCCGCTGGGGATTGGTTCCAAGTCTTCCCGTGGATAATGAAAACCGTGTATAACAATGCCAAAATGTCCCCAAAGCTGCTGTTTTGTGATTGTAATTTGCTTTACAGCTGCTGTTTTGCAACAGTAGCTTGCTTTGCAGCTGCTCTTTGTGACAGTAGTTTGCTTTGCAGCTGCTGATTTATTTATTTATTTTTCCTCTGCCAACCATGGATAACTGAATCAGTGGATAATGAATCAGTGGATACGGGGGTCCTACTGTACTGCAGCCAAAACTCTGTCCACAACCTGAGGTTCAATGCCAGGTAGCCAGCTCAAGGTTCACTCAGCTTTCCATCCTTATGGCATAGGTAAAATGAGTCCTGTACCCAGCTTGTTGAGGTAGGGGCAATGTGTAGCCTGCATAATTAATTGTAAACCGCCCAGAGAGTGCTTTAAGTACTATGGGGACTTATATAAGCAAAAACACTTTGCTTTGGTGTGCTCCCTTAGGAATCAATTACTGGGAGCGAACATGGGTGAGTTTCCAGCTTGGGAAAACTTTTACAGTTCTTAGCCACTTTGGTGTCAGTGAGAGAAAACCAAGAAGGAAAAGTGATGGCGAACCAACGAATCAATGAATCAGAAGATTAAATTACAGTGGACCCTTGTATAACAAACAGCTTGTATAACATAAAATCTGTACAACATAAAAAATTCCAGAGATAGGGGAAAAACTTAACATAATTGGAAAAGTACAACATAAAAATGGGATAACCCCATTTTCAATGCATTCCTATGGGAATTTGTATAAAGGAAAATTTGCTTAACATAATTTCATTTGGAACGAATTAATTCCTTTATAGAAGGTACCACTGTATATGTTTTGAAGTCACGGAGCATGGAAAGGGACTATTTTCAAGTCTTGTGAGATGGAGAAGGAAGTCCACCCGAAGGTTGAGTGAAAACTGTTGGTGCAGGGAGGTCGAGAAAGATCTGGGATCAAGAACATGGGCATTTCAGTGATCTTCTGTCCCGGAGAGCCCCAAAGCCCTTCCTTCCAAGCCAAGAGGGAGCAAGAGATCCGGGTTGTCCAGTGGTTCTCAACATGTGGGTCCCCAGATATTCTATTTAGTTTTTTTTCTCTTTTATTGTTGTTTGTATTGTTTTTATTGTGTGCATCTCTGTTGTAAACCGCCTGGAGTTCTTTCAGAAGACGGGCGGTATACAAGTATTAAAATAAATAATAAATAAATAAATATTCCTGGACTGCAACTCCCAGAATTCTTCACCACTCCTTGAGCTGGAAGGGATTTCTGGGAGTTGCAGTATAGGAACATCTGGGGACCCACAGGCTGAGAACCACTGGCCTTACCTATGTTAGGCTTTGTTATGCATTGGCACTATATTATCAATTCTTAGTTTTCATGTTGCCTTCTAAGGCTGTAAGACCCCCTCCATTCCCTGTCTCTCCAACTGAATTATGTCTTAATTGCAATGGACTGTATATTGTCTCTCCTTACTGTCAGCCGCCTTGGGTCCTTTTCCATGGAGAAAGGCAGGGTAAAAAAATACTCGTAAGTAAGTAAGTAAGTAAGTAAGTAAGTAAGTAAGTAAGTAAGTAAGTAAGTAAGTAAGTAAGTAAGTAAGTAAGTAACCTCCAGACAGTGGAAGATCTGTTTTCTGCTTTCTAGTCCCTCGAAGGGTTAAAGGCATAGAGTTGGGATTCCTAGAGGAGAAAGGAACAGGATGGATAGGAAGTAGGGAGAGG
The DNA here is from genome assembly GCA_029282475.1 of Phrynocephalus forsythii. NCBI lineage: Eukaryota > Metazoa > Chordata > Lepidosauria > Squamata > Agamidae > Phrynocephalus > Phrynocephalus forsythii. Next base: position 7,227,609 of record JAPFRF010000024.1, read on the forward strand.
GGAGCCCTCTCGAGCAAGAGTCCTCCTGTGTAAGAAGTCCCTTCCTGTGTCCCCTTTTTAATCTTCCGGCTGGAAAAAGGGGAACTTGAGCTATTACCAGGGGTTCCCCTCTCCCTGGGTGCCCACGGGAGGCTGGATGGTGAGTCCCCGTCCCGGGTTGCAGCCAAGGATGGAGGGATCGGGTGGGTTGGATGATGGCAGGGAGAGACCCGACCAAGTCACAGGCAAGGCTTTTTTTGCTCAGAGACGGTCCCTTAGGCAAGAGAGCAGTGGTGGCCCCGAGATCTATCTATCTATCTATCTATCTATCTATCTATCTATCTATCTATCTATCTATCTATCTATCTATCTATCTATCTATCTATCTATCTATCTATCTATCTATCTATCTATCTATCTATCTATCTATCTATCTATCTATCTATCTATCTATCTATATCTATGCATTTCTAGACCGCTTCTATCTATCTATCTATCTATCTATCTATCTATCTATCTATCTATCTATCTATCTATCTATCTATCTATCTATCTATCTATCTATCTATCTATCTATCTATCTATCTATCTATCTATCTATCTATCTATCTATCTATCTATCTATCTATCTATCTATCTATCTATCTATCTATCTATCTATCTATCTATCTATCTATCTATCTATCTATCTATCTATCTATCTATCTATCTATCTATCTATCTATCTATCTATCTATCTATCTATTTCTATATTTCTATCTATCTTCTATCTATCTATCTATCTATCTATCTATCTATCTATCTATCTATCTATCTATCTATCTATCTATCTATCTATCTATCTATCTATCTATCTATCTATCTATCTATCTATCTATGCATTTCTAGACCGCTTCTATCTATCTATCTATCTATCTATCTATCTATCTATCTATCTATCTATCTATCTATCTATCTATCTATCTATCTATCTATCTATCTATCTATTGCTGCCTAAAGCCAGAGATCCAGTTGCCTATTCCCCACCCCCCCCCCCACCCCCATTGCAGGATCAGCCTGGACGTGGACCTCCGGGATGCCCTCCATGGCTTTGATTTGGGGGAGGTGGAGTTGCAGCCAATTCATTGACCCCCCACCACCACCACCAGCAGCAGCAGAGGAGGGAGGCCAGAGGGCGAAGGGAGCTCTTTTTTTTTTTTGGCTCTTCCCACTAGGAAGGCCTGCCCTACAAAAAGGAAGGAGGGGGAAATAAAAAGAAGCAGAGGGAAAAGCTTCCCACCTCCAGATAATGTCTGCCCTTTGGAAAACGTAGGTACTCTTCCAGAAGGGCTGCTCCTAAAAAATCATAAACTTGGAAGAGAGACCTCAAGGGCCATCCAGTCCATTGCCCTGCCATGCAGGCACTCCCATTACAGGACTCCCGACTGGTGGCCATCCAGCCTGTGCTTAAAAACCTCCAAAGAAGGAGACTCCACCACCCTCCTTTGTGGCATCATATTCCACTGCCAAAGAGCTCTAACTGTCATGAAGTTCTTCCTAATGTTCAAATGGAATCTCTTTTCCTGTACAGTGGAACCTTGACTTACATACTGCTTTACTTGCATCATATTTGACTTGCATCAAGAAGGACCCTGTTTGACTTGAGTCGCAGGCTTTGACTTACATTTGGATTGGGCGGCAGCCACAACCCAGCATCGCGGCTGCCGCCCAAACTGCTCCGCCTTCTTCCTCTCCTCTGGCAGCGGAGGAAAACAAAGGCCAGCTCAGAGCACCTGGAGCTGGTCCTCGGCCTCACCCTGTTCCGCTTCAAGGGCAGGAGCTCAGGGACAGTCGTCTCAGTCTCTTGCAGAAGTCAATGGAAGCATTTTAGTTGGGGAGCTGTAAAAAGGACTCTAATTGGTAAGCATAGAGTTGTTCAGAACTTGGAACATCAGGTTAAAAATCAGTAAAACCTAAATGTTAGACATTGTTGCTATGAACATTAAAAAGTGGAGGCATATAACTTGTGGACATCACTGCCTCCTCCTCTCTTTCAAGAGACATTTCATTTACATCCCCAGAAGGAATCTCCTATCCCAGTCAAATTTGTGTTAAATTGCTGTTTTCGGGGGTCTTTTTCATCATCTGGAACGGATTAATCCGCTTCCCATTACTTTCGTTTGACTTAAGTCTAGACCACTGGAACGGATTAATGACGTAAGTCAAGGTTCTACTGTAGTTTGAAACCATTGCCCTGAGTCCTAGTCTCTGAAGCCATGGAAAACAAACCTGTTCCGACTTCAATAGGACATCCTTTCAAATATTTAAACATAGCTACCATCTCCCCTAGCTGCCTAGATGCCGTAAGCACATGCGATCTCACCTGATTTCGGAAGCTAAGCAGGGTCAGCCCTTGTTAGTCCTTGGATGGGCAACCACCAGGGAATACCAGGGGCTGTAGGTGCCTGGTGTAGGAACTGGCAAGCCACTCCAGTATTCCTGCCAAGAAAACTCCATGGACATGGAGTCACGGAGAGTCGGTCATGACTGTAATGACACACACACACACACACACACACACACTCCATCTTCCCTCTCAGCCTTTTCTTTGTAAGGCTAAACATTCCAAGCTCCCTAAGCTGCTCCTCTTAAGACATGTCTTCCAAACCCTCAATCATCTGTTCCTAAGAGGTGTTCTTAGGAGCAGACACTCCCTCTGCCCAAATACCAAACTCAGAAAGAGGTACATTGCAGGAAGGAGTGTGTGTGTGTGTGTGTGTGTGTTGAATAATTATTTTAAAAAAATTAGATTTCACATTTGGAATGTGGTTCTCCTAGAGTTGGATCCAGAGGAAGGACACAGGGAAGCAATTGCTGTAGGCGGTATATTCAAAACACCCTCGAAAGGGGTCCCCTATACATCAGAATGGGCTGAACGGCATAGGGAGATGGTGGAGAAAGTTTGTGCTTGTGGGGTTTGGGTGATGATGGGTTGAGGAAGGTGAGAGAAATCATTCTGGGAAGAGTCTCAGTTGAAGGAAAGGAAATGGTTTCTGCTGAATGAAGCTGCTTAAGGGTTTCCTCTCCATTTTCTCCTTGGCATTTGCTTTCTTTTCCTTTAGAAATAGTGGCGACCTATTGCCGTAAAAAAATGGCCCAAGCAGAAGCAGCTGACCTCCCTCCCATTGAGATGGAAAGCAGTGGAGAATGTTGGAAAGAGAAGAGGCACAAACTCCCAGATGAGGACTTTGTCAGCTCCTATGAAAACTGCCGGCGCTTCAGGCAATTCTCTTATCGGGAGGCGGAGGGGCCCCGAGAGGCTTCCTCCCGACTCCACCATCTTTGCCGCCAGTGGCTGAAGCCAGAAACGAACACAAAAGCTGAGATCCTGGACTTGGTGATCCTGGAGCAGTTCCTGTCCATCCTTCCTCCAGAGATGTTCGGCTGGGTGAGGGAATGTGGGGCAGAGACCACCTCCCAGGCGGTGGCCCTGGCCGAAGGCTTCCTCCTGAGCCAGGCTGAGGAGAAGAGGCAGGAGGAGCAGGAGCAGGTGAGAGCATTTCCCTCCTGGTGACTCTGAAGCAGGGATAAGGAGCATATTCCTTCCTTCCTTCCTTCCTTCCTTCCTTCCTTCCTTCCTTCCTTCCTTCCTTCCTTCCTTCCTTCAACTTACAGTGGACCCTCGTATAACAAACACTTTGTATAACATAATATCTGTACAACATAAAAAAATCCGGAGATAAGGGAAATTTGCTGAACAGAATCGTCCATGGGGCGAATCCGTACAACCTAAAAATGGTTGCAATTAGGGATTATTCTGCTTTCAATGCATTCCTGTGGGGAATTTGGATAAAGGAAAATTTGCTTCACAGAAATTCATTTGGAACAAATTAATTCCTTTATACAAGGTACCACTGTATAGGCCACCCACTACCCAAACGTCTCTGGGCGGCTTACAATTAAAATGAACAATTAAAAGATATAAATGTGAATATGGCCCCTGTATCCTCATAGGCATATGGGGTGGTGGTAGTGGTGCTGGTGGTGATCAAAGAATCGTTGTAGGGTTGGAAGCCACCTTGGAGGCCTTCTAGCCCAACGCCCTGCCCACGGCAGGAGACCTCATAAGAACATAAGAAGAGCCCTGCTGGATCAGGCCAAAGGCCCATCTAGTCCAGCTTCCTGTATCTCACAGTGGCCCCACCAGATGCTTCTGGGAGCGCATGAGACTAGATCTCTGTCTCCCGATACCACTCCCCTGCATCTGGCCCTTGAAGTACCACGGTTTTAAGCCTGGAGATCACAAATCTCCATCATGGTTTGTAACCTGTGATGGACTTTTTCTCCAGGAATCTGTCCAATCCCCATTTGAAGGCATCCAGGCCAGATGCCATCTCCTGTGGCATCCACAAACATGTGAAAAAATATTTTCTTTTGTCTGTTCTTACTCTCCCAGCCCCAATTTGATGGATGTCCCCTAGTTCTGGTATTTCCAGAAAGTGTCCCTCTATCCACTTTACTCATACCCTGCATTATTTTGTACATCTGAATCATATTCCCCCTCAGGCGCCTTTTTTCCAGACTAAAGAGCCCCAAATGTTTTAGCCTTTCCTCATAAGGGAGGTGCCCCAGCCCAGTAATCATTTTAGTCGCTCTCTTCTGCACCTCATACCATCCCGGACAGATGGCTGTCCAATCTTTTCTTGAAAATCTTAAGCAGTGGGACACCGACAACATCGGGAGACAAGCTGTTCCACAGCTCAAGTGGCTCTCATCTGCCTCCGTTTCTGGATATTGTTAGAGAACATTCCAAAATACTCTCCTATGAGTGGGGAAGAGAGATCAACAGTTGCCCCCATATAATAGAACTTCATCTGCCAAGATTTCTGATTATCCTTTTTCTTTTTCTTTTCCATTTCCATCTTCCATTCCTTGGGTCCTCACCAGCTAATTCAGACCAAAAACCTCTCCATGGAAGTGGAGTGTGATTTCCTTGAAGCAGAGAAGACTCCGTTGGATGGCAGACCGAGCGCGATTCCAATAGAGGACGGACATAATCACGATGGAGGTCCCGCCTTGAAGGGTAAGGGTTCCTGCTGGGAAAAGATGTGTCTTTAAATTCAGTATCTTTCTCTGGAGTATTTGAGGGATCTTTGTTTTCCTTCCCTCTTTCTCTCTCTCTTGGGGAGCAGAAGGGGAATCTTTCACCATCACCCCTTTCTATTGTTCAAAATATGGTATAATTTTTAATTTTCAGCCCTCAGAATGTTTATATATAAAGCAAAGCAAAAGCAAAGTGTGCTGCTGATATCCCGCCCTATAGCGTCGTGTATCTGATAGCTGTCGTGGAGTTTTTCAGGCTGTTTGGCCGTGTGGCGGAAGTTTTTCTTCCTGACGTTTCGCGAGACGTTCTCTCTGTGCTCTGGGTTAGGAGTTCTCTCTGTGCTGTGGAGAGAACTCCTTGTTCCCGGAGCTCCTTGCCCTCTGAAGATGCCAGCCACAGAGACTGGTGAAACATCAGGAAGAAAAACTTCCAGAACACGGCCAAACAGCCCGGAAAACTCTCAACAGCTATCAGATACTGGCTGTGAAAGCCTTCGAGAATATGTCATGTATCTTTGTTTGTGCCCAGAAGATCAAAACAGGGAAGGATTTACCCCCCCAAAAGGAAACGAGGAATCACTGGGACAACTAAATGGGAACTGTGAATAAGACACAAATCCCAACACCCAAACATGACTGGATTTTTCCTTGCTTGTTCTTCTCTATGTATTTATTCACAAATCATATTTCTGTGCACACATCCTCCGATAATAGGTTCAAGACCTTGTGGATTCCCCCTTAACGCCTTTGTACACCCAAAAATGACTCTGTGGGAGAGGAGAGCCTCTGAGTGAGGGGCTTGATCTAGGCCAATGGGTTGGTTTTCGTGGCTGCTTGGGGAAGAGGAGCTAGATATCCCAAGTGTCCGTCTAACCCCCTAAACCAGTGTTGGCGAATCCATGGCACAGGTGCCAGGGGTGGCACTCCGAGCCCTTCCTGTGGGCACCCGACACCTCCCCCTTCACAGTTAAAGGATGGGAGATATCTGGCTGGAAAATAGTACCTGGGAAAGTGATCTGGGAGGGAGTCTTGGTGGACCACAAATGGAACATGAGTCAGCAATGTGATGCGGCGGCCAGGAAAGCCAATGCGATTCTTGGTTGCATCAACAGAAGCACAGTGTCTGGATCAAGGGAAGTGATAGTACTACTCTATTCCGCTCTGGTCAGACCCCACCGGGAGTCCTGTGTCCAGTTCTGTGCGCCTCAATTTAAAAAGGATGTTGATAACCTCGAGTGGGTCCAGAGGAGGGTGACCAAGATGATTGAGGGTCTGGAAGAAAAGTCTTACAAGGAGTGGGTTAGGGAGCTGGGAATGTTTAGCCTTACAAAAAGAAGTCTGAGCGGGGATATGATAGTTATGTTTAAATATTTGAAAGGATATCACATTGAAGAAGGGACTGGTTTGTTTTCCATGGCTTCAGAGACTAGGACGCGGGGCAATGGTTTCAAACTACAGGAAAAGAGATTCCATTTGAATATTAGGAAGAACTTCATGACAGTTAGAGCTGCCACAAAGGCGGGTGGTGGAGTCTCCTTCTTTGGAGGTGTTTAAGCAGAGGCTGGATGGCCATCTGTCGGGAGTCCTGGGATGGGGGTTCCTGCATGGCAGGGGGTTGGACTGGATGGCCCTGGAGGTCTCTTCCAACTCTATGATTCTATGATTCTATATCTGTCTTCAGGTTAAATTGCTGTATTGTCACTTTGTGAAAAATGAGTGGGTTTTGAACTGCAGTTTGGGCATTCAGTCTCTAAAAGGTTCGCCCTCACTGCCCTAAACACTCGCCACCCAGTCTTGCGGCATAATTCTCTCCTTTGTACTGAGATGAGTCCTCCTATCATGTTGCAAAAAGGGTGATCTCCCGATGGCTTTTGAGCCGTCCAGGCTGTTTTTCATTTCCCTGGCAGGGTCTGGAAGGATGCCTGGAACGAACCGTGGGCTCATTCTTCCTCTTCGTGATGGAGGAGACCCGGATCAGGTAAGAGGGAGAAAGGCAAGGATCGCTGGGGAGATGGTCTCCTCCTGTTTTCTTCTGGGAAAGCAAAGAAGGTCAGAAGGGCCTTAAACATGAAGGCCTCTTTAGCCCCTCCTCCTGTCCCCATTCAGTGTTCACTCTGGGTCTCAGGACGGAAGGAAAAGAGGGAGTTCCTCGAAAGGAAGCCCTAAGACAGTGGGGGCCAAACTTTGGCCCTCCGGATGTTTTGGACCACAACTCCCAGAATTCCAAGCCTGTATTGCCAAATGACAAAGGACTGTGGGAGTTGTAGTCCAAAACATCTGGAGGGCCAGAGTTTGGCCACCACTGCCCTAAGACCAATCCACCCACGCCTAGTTTAAATTTGGAAAACAGCAATGGTAATATTTTTAAAATGAAAAATACTCCCCACCCACCCACCCCTGATTGGAACTCTGGAAGTTGAGTCATGGCAACTGGACTTCTTTTCTTGAGAGACTGAAACGTTTCGCTGCTCCTCCAAACTGCTTTGTCCGTCTGAAGAAAGCAAATGGCGAGTCCTCCATTTTATACCTCACTTTGACCTCATGTTACCATGGTCTGAAATAGGCTCATAAGAGGAACCATGACCTGAATAGGCTTGTTAGGTAGACAACAGTATAAATAGCCTTAAATTGAACCATGGTGTAAGGTGTGTGAACATCCCACCTTTAACCTTCCCAACACCCCTTAAGTACAGATCGTTAGCCTTGGTGGTGGAGGTGTGAAGTACTTTTGATTTAAGAACATAAGAAGAGCCCTGCTGGATCAGGCCAAAGGCCCATCTAGTCCAGCTTCCTGTATCTCACAGTGGCCCCACCAGATGCCTCTGGGAGCGCATGAGACTCGATCTCTGTCTCCTGATACCACTCCCCTGCATCAGGTCCTTGAGTACCCCGGTTTTAAGCTTGGAGATTACACATCTCCATCATGGTTTGTCACCTGTGATGGACTTTTCCTCCAGGAATCTGCCCAATCCCCATTTGAAGGCATCCAGGCCAGATGCCATCACCACATCCTGTGGCAGGGAGTTCCACAGACTAACAACGCGCTGGGTGAAAAAATATTTTCTTTTGTCTGTTCTCACTGTCCCAGCCCTCAATTTGAGTGTATGTCCCCTATTTCTGGTATTTTGTGAGAGGGAGAAGAGTGTCCCTCTATCCACTTGCCTCATGCCCTGCATTATTTTGTAGGTCTCAATCATATCCCCCTTCAGGCGCCTTTTTTGCAGACTAAAGAGCCCCAAATGTTTTAGCCTTTCCTCATAAGGGAGGTTCCCTCAGCCCAGTAATCATTTTAGTCGCTCTCTTCTGCACCTTTTTGTCTGGGGATTGTTGAAATGGCTGCCTGGTAAGTGGCAGGTAGACTGTGCCTGAGGCCCCCACCTCTGTTGAGAGAGGGGTTTTTTTAATGCTTACATGAATGGCTTCCCTGACCCCTCTCTCCTACCACCTATTTGAAAGAACAACCTAATCCGGGATTCAGAGGCAGGCAGCCTCAGTCCCGGAGGCAGTAGGAGGGGATCCCTATGACTTCTGGCAAATGATATTATCAGGATCTTCTCTCAAGAAGACCCTGAATTCCACCCATGGACTTCAAGGCCCTACTGTAGAAATCCCAGCCACACTGTCTTCTTCTCTTCCCAAATTCTGTCTTTTTAAAAAAATGATGAGGGGGAAAATGTTTTCTTCCTGTCCAGCATCTGGTGACCTTTGTGGAAGTGACGGTGAATTTCACCCGGGAGGAGTGGGCCCTGCTGGACCCGGACCAGAGATCCCTCCACAGGGAAGTCATGGAGGAGAACTGTCAGGTGGTGGCCTCGCTCGGTAAGGCTCCTTTTTGCAGGAACAGCCATATCCAAGTTACAGCAGAGGTCCTGCTGTATATGTACAGTGGGGCCCCCATTTATGAGATTAATCCATTCCGAGTGCATGCAAATGTTGGTTAGCTCGTAGGTCGGGGAGCTGTTTCCCATAGGAATGCATTGAAAGTCAATTAATCCATTCCAGAGGGACAGATTTCGATGCATTCCTATGGGAAACCACTTTAAACAACCCGCAGCTTCGCCACACACACACCGGGCGCGTTAGGGGGGAGAAGTGGTAGTGGGAAAACTCCCCCATCCCAGCGCCGATCAGCTGGCGCACAGAGCTTGGGGGAGAGTTTAAAAAGCACAGGGCTTTTAAAACTTTTTTCCCTTCTCCAAGCCCTGCACACCAGCTGATCCATGCTGGGTGGGGGGGGAGATTTCCCCCCCACCCCAGCGCTGATCAGCTGGTGTGCGGGGCTTGGGGGAAGGGGGAAAAGGACCCCCATCTTTCCCCCTTAGCACACCCCATTGGTGGGAAAGGCGTGGGGTTTTTAAAATCTCTTGGAGTCACGTGGCTCAAAGAACCCTTCACAAAGTTCTTCCTAATGTTCAAATGGAATCTCTTTTCCTGTCGTTTGAAACTGTAGTCTCTCTCGGTTCCGACATTTCCTTAGAAGAGTGTGGGTGTCGGTTTCATACTACTAACGCTGCCAGGAACCCGATGGCATTTTTTATTCATAATTGCTGAATTTTTCCGTCTGTAAGATGCCCCCCATGAATACAACCACCCCTACTTTTCTAACCCCAAATTCCAGTTTGGCAACTGCACGGTTCTCTCCTTGGCTTACTATGAGATGACCCTCAATTGTTAGTCGAACAATTTTAGACAAAAATATAGTGTTATACACGGGAACATAGTGTAATTCAGGAACAGAGCATCTAGGGGATGTACCCCAAACCAGTCAGGACCGGGTCCACTTACATAAGAACCTAAGAAGAGCCCTGCTGGATCAGGCCAAAGGCCCCTCTAGTCCAGCTTCCTGTATCTCATAGTGGCCCCACCAGGTGCATCTGGGAGCGCACGAGACTAGATCTCTGTCTCCTGCTACCACTTCCCTGCATCTGGCCCTTGAAGTACCTCCGATTTTAAGCCTGGAGATGACACGTCTCCATCATGGTTTGTCACCTGGGATGGACTTTTCTTATGGCTTGTGTGTCATCTTCTACCCACATATGACCACACATTGTCCCTTTATGTAGTTGTCCTTTTAGGATCTTGTTGGCTCATTTAGGGCGCTTTTACACAACCCCTAAGATCCGCTGGCAACTTAAATTCGGACCAGAGATCGTGGGGGTTTGCTCCTCTTGCTGTGTTCCCACCCCTCCGCACTCCCTTGCTCCTGTCTGCGTGAGGGGAGGGAGAAAAAAAGGGAGAAAAGAATGCAGGCTCACCTCCGCTCTGCCCTCGGGAGCAGCCCCGGAAGCATTCCAGTCTCTTAAAGGGGGGGGGGGGCAAAAAAACCAAACAGAAGGCGAGGACAGCCCGCATCAGAATTTTTTTTACAATCCGCTTTCAATCCGCATCAGAATTTTTTTTAACCTCCGGAGACCAGGTACTTTTAAAATGCACTGGGGCGCACTTAGGTGGGCGTGGTTGTACTTAATTTTTTTAAAGTGCGCAGTTGGTGGGAAAACAATTTTAAGCTCCGCATCTGGGAGCCCTTTGCCTCGGATTTTAGGGGTTGTGTAAAAGCGCCCTTAGACTCTTTTTCTCCATCCAGAGGTTTATTTTGTTCACAGTTGGGATTCAGTCTTTTTTTTTCCTGCTTCTTTTTCTTCCAGCAGATCACGACGGGTATACAAGAAGTGGGCCTTACCAGTGCACCATGTCTGGGAAGTATTTTGCTGAAAGGGTGGCACACAGGAGAGAGACCATACAAATGCCAGGAGTGTGGGAAATGTTTTTCTGGAAATTCAAGAGGGCCCAGACTGCAGACCAAGTGCCAGGAGTGTGGGAAATGTTTTTCTTGTCAAAACGCATCAACCATCTGGGAAGGTTGGAGATAGAAAACCTCGCCCCCTCAGCTACCGAAGAATCAAAAGAGAACAAGAATCCGAATATCAGGACTACGAGAAATGTTTGGCAAAGAATTCCTTCATCCCGGCGCACCAGAAACTCCACACAAAGGATGAAATGTGCAAATGGCAAGAGGATAAGAAAGATTCTTTTTGTCTTTCAACTCTTGGCAAATTTCATATCTTCCAGACTGAAGAAAAACCATTTAAGTGCCAGGAGTGTGGGAAATGTTTTAAACGCTCGTCAATCCTTCTGCGGCATCAGAAAATCCACACAGGAGAGAGACCATACAAATGCCAAGAGTGTGGGAAATGTTTTTCTCAAAATTCATCTCTTCTGGACACCAGAGAGTCCACACGGGCGAAAAGCCCTACAAGTGCCAGGAGTGTGGGAAATGTTTTAAACACTTGTCAAAACTTCTGCGGCATCAGAAAATCCACACAGGAGAGAGACCATACAAATGCCAGGAGTGTGGGAAATGTTTTTCTGAAAATTCATCTCTTCTGAAACACCAGAGAGTCCACACAGGCGAAAAGCCCTACAAGTGCCAGGAGTGTGGGAAATGTTTTAAACACTTGTCAATCCTTCTGCGGCATCAGAAAATCCACACAGGAGAGAGACCATACAAATGCCAAGAGTGTGGGAAATGTTTTTCTGAAAATTCATCTCTTTTGAATCACCAGAGAGTCCACACAGGCGAAAAGCCCTACAAGTGCCAGGAGTGTGGGAAATGTTTTAGACGCTCATCAGCTCTTCTGATGCATCAGATAATCCACACAGGAGAGAGACCATACAAATGCCAAGAGTGTGGGAAATGTTTTTCTGAAAATTCATCTCTTTTGAGACACCAGAGAGTCCACACTTGCGAAAAGCCCTACAAGTGCCAGGAGTGTGGGAAATGTTTTTCTGAAAATTCATCTCTTCTGGTCCACCAGAGAGTCCACACAGGCGAAAAGCCCTACAAGTGCCAGGAGTGTGGGAAATGTTTTAAACACTTGTCAAAACTTCTGCGGCATCAGAAAATCCACACAGGAGAGAGACCATACAAATGCCAAGAGTGTGGGAAATGTTTTTCTCAAAATTCATCTCTTTTGAGTCACCAGAGAGTCCACACAGGCGAAAAGCCCTACAAGTGCCAGGAGTGTGGGAAATGTTTTACACGCTCGACAATCCTTCTGCGGCATCAGATAATCCACACAAGAGAGAGGACCATACAAATGCCAAGAGTGTGGGAAATGTTTTTCTGGAAATTCATCTCTTTTGAATCACCAGAGAGTCCACACGGGCAAAAAGCCCTACAAAGTGTTTTGGAAATGTTTTCACACAGGGAGAAAAACACTTGTCAAGAAGCATCAGAAAATCCACACTAGAGAGAAACCATACAAATGCCAAGTGTGGGAAATGTTTTTCTGGAAATTCAAACCTTTTCTGGTCACCAGAGAGTCCACACAGGGGAGAAACCCTACATGTGCCAAGAGTGTGGGAAATCTTTTCTGGATAATTCATCGTTTAAAACATCTTCTGGTCCACCAGAGAATCCACAAACAAGAGTGTGGGAAACAGAGTACAGATGTTCAACACCAGAGAGTGCCCACAATGGGGGAACATCAAACAAATGCCAGAAGTCCACGGGCGAAAATTCCCCTCTGATAATCCTAATTTTCTTCAACACTTAAGGCCCAGATACTGAAAACCATTCAAATGCCAAGAGTGTGGGAAATGTTTTTCTCAGAATTCATACCTTCTGGTCCACCAGAGAATCCACACTAGAGAGAAACCGTACAGATGTCAGGAGTGTGGGAAATGTTTTGCTCAGAATTCAAACCTTCTGGTGCACCACCGAGTCCACACAGGGGAGAAGCCCTACATGTGCCAGGAGTGTGGGAAATCTTTTCTGGATAATTCGGCACGTTTAAAACATCTCAAACTCCATACCGGAGAGAAACCGTTCAAATGCCAGGAGTGTGGGAAATGTTTTGTTCTGAGTTCTACCCTTGTTCAACACCAGAGAGTCCACACAGGGGGAACACCAAACAAATGCCAGAAGTCCAGGGATTCCCCCTCTGATAATCCTAATTTTCTTCAACACTTAAGGCCCGATACTGAAGGGAAACCATTCAAATGCCAAGAGTGTGGGAAATGTTTTCCCTGGAATTCATACCTTCTGGTCCACCAGAGAGTCCACACTGGAGAGAAACCCTACCAATGCCAGGAGTGTGGGAAATGTTTTGCTCAGAATTCACAACTTCTGGTGCACCACCGAGTCCACACAGGGGAGAAGCCCTACACGTGCCAGGAGTGCGGGAAATCTTTTTCGACTAATTCGGCACGTTTAAAACATCTGGAACTCCATACCAGAGAGAAACCGTTCAAATGCCAGGAGTGTGGGAAATGTTTTGCTCAGAGTTCTTGCCTTCTTCAACACCAGAGAGTCCACGCAAGAGAAGAACCAAACAAATGCCAGGAGTGACGGGACATCTTTTTGTCACCCTTTGTCACCACCAGGGCACAGCTTCCTCATTTTGATCCTTGCCCAGCGTGGCTTTTAAAATCTGTAAGCCAGGCATGTCTACAAACTTCGGCCCTCCTGATGTTTTGGACCACAAGCTCCCAGAATTCTAAGCTTTGTTTGCCAATGGCAAAGGACTGTGGGAGTTGCTGTCCAAAAGATCTGGAGGGCCGAAGTTTGGACATGCCTGCGGTAAGGGATGTGACAGTAGATTGAGCCATGGATATGATTAACTCCTCACTGTCAGAGTGCCATATATACCATACTGGGTATATAGCTGATTATCAAAGGACCCAAGTGAACACCAGACAATTGGAACAACTAGAAGCCCTGTTGCCGAAACCCCGTTTACCAGAATAAAACATAAGAACATAAGAAGAGCCACGCTGGATCAGGCCAAAGGCCCATCTGGTCCAGCTTCCTGTATCTCACAGTGGCCCCACCAGAAGCGTCTGGGAGCACATGAGACTAGATCTCTTGTCTCCTGATACCACTCCTCTGCCTCTGGCCCTTGAGGTACCCCGGTTTTAAGCCTGGAGATTATACATCTCCCTCATGGTTAGTAACCTGTGATGGACTTTTCCTCCAGGAATCTGTCCAATCCCCTTTTGAAGGCATCCAGGCCAGATGCCATCACCACATCCTGTGGCAGGGAGTTCCACAGATGTTAATTGAGAGGGTGGTCACAAAGGGAAAGGTTGCCTTTATCCATCCACGTTGGGGATTCAGGCCACGTCCTGGGGCCAAGATCGCACTGGTTGCTCTGCAAGCTGTACTCCTCTAAAGGAGACCAATAGAGTCGGGGAGGTTTTGACCCCCTCTTTGGTGCTCCTGGGTCTCTTTGTGGTTTCAGATCCTGGCAACCATTTCGTTCTTCTAGACAGACTGTCGAGGCTGCGAATCGTTGGGCTAGCTTTTAGCTGGGTCCAGTCCTTCCTTGATGGACTGTGCGCCCAGCTTGGAGAGACGTTTTCATCCGTGGGCGATGATGCTTCAGGGTTCATGCCTCTCTCCCATGCTTTTAAAAAATATTTTATGTGCTGCTGCTGGTGGCAACTCCTGGAGAAGGCTTTAAAGATTACGGCTAAAAAGCGAGCCTACTAGATCATAAGAACATAAGAGCAGCCTTGCTGGAACAGGCCACGGTCCATCCAGTCCAGCCTTCTGTCTCACACAGCGATTCACCATTGGCTTCAGGGTATTCCCAAGCAGATGTCTTCACCTGCTTACGATTCCCTGCAAATGGCGTTGAGAGATATGCTAACTCTCTCTCCAACCCGGAGGTTGTCCTTAGGTATCCATGATGATCTCCATCGATGCCCTTGTTCTCCATGAACTTGTCCAGTCTTTTCTTAAAACCGCCAAGGCTGACAGCTGTCACATTGGAGAGTGGCCCGTGTGGCATTTGCCCCTTTGTGATTATTAATGTATGAGATGTGTCTGTGTTGATTGATTGTTTGTGGACCAATGGGAGAGTCTGGGGGAGGAGCCTGGGTGTTTTGAAGGCTCAACCCAGCACTGAATAGTTAGATAGGGAATCAGATAGGGACTCAGTCAGTTTCTCACTGTCTGAGAAAGAGTGACTAAGACATATAGGAACTGTCCGATAGGGTCTGACTGAGAGACAGTTAAGGACTCGAGAGAAAAGAGAGGATTTTAGAACTTCTGTGAAGAAAACTAAGTGTTAAGTGTCTGTAAAGTGAAGAACAGGGTGTGCAAACAACATTTGTTTTTATTTATTTTGAATATTTTACCCAAACTTTCTCCTAGGAAAAAGACCCAAGGTGGCTTACAATAATGAGGGACAATAGACAGCCCAGAACATTTAAGACATATTCAAGTTTAGCACAGGAAATTAGAAGAGGCATCTTAGAACATTGAAAGGTAGCATTAAATCTACAAAGAGCATGAGGAGTCAAGATGGCGGCGACCTGCATAGACGTTAGCTGAACGCAGCCCGGCTAGTGTCGAGTGTATTCCAAGTACCTAGAGGGTGTTTTCCACCCCAAGACCACCCGCCAGGAGCAGAAGATATCCCAGAACCGATCCGGGGCACCCAGGTGTGGTTCCCCCTCCTCAAGAGGGGTTTTAATCCCTGGGAATTCCCGTGCGGCTGAGACTCTGGAAGATCCGGATGGAAATTGAGCTGCGTCTACTCCTCCACAAACGTGAGTGGCTTCCTTCCACCTAACAGCCCTCTCAAAATATAAATCAAGCAAACTTACCGCAAAGAAATCTGCTTTTTCCTAACTACTTCTTCAGCCTAATCGCTATTATCTGCCTCTCGGAAAGGGCTGCAGCTTTCACTTTCTCTTCATCAAAGGCAGATTAACCCTAAAACATCCGTTTTACCTCTGATAGGGTTTTCGGACTCTGTTGGTTTTAAAATTGGGTACAATACGCCATCTACTGGACTTTTCTATGTATGCAACTATATATACATCTCTTGAAAGTAGCAAGCCAACTGAGACTTTGTAATATCTCTGAGAAGAGGCAATTGATCTCTTCACTTCCACAATATAGTAAATATAATACGCTGTATTGTTAATCTCTAGCAATGAGCAGAACTCCACCCATACAAAAAAAGTCTGCTTCTACATCTCTGGCTCATCCAACGACTATGTCTCAGCAAACAAGCCAAAGCCAAATCCTAGATGCACTTAATCAATTGAACTTAACCCAGGCCAAGCTGGTATCAGACCAAAGCACCGGGTTCTCTAATTTAAGAGCGGAAATGAAAGAGGGCTTTTCGAATGTGGATATTAAACTAGAAGCCTTTGGTGGACGTCTACAAGCCTTGGAAGATAACATGAACGTAACCGACTTCCGCCTAGAAGAAATTGAAGCCACAATGGAATCGACAAGCAGACTGGCCCTCACGCAGGAAATCGAAGCCTCCTCCAAAATTTTAAGGATCCAAAACCTCATTGCTGATAAAGATGAAAACCTCTATACCATAGTTGGAGAAAGCCTGGCCACTTTACTTGAGGCACCCGTTGAAGAATTCCTTCGTGAGGTGGGCGTGATCTACCGTCAACCTACAGCTTATACCAGAAGAAACAAACTACCTCCGGAGGTAATAGTCAAACTAGTCAGAAGATACACCCGAGATTGCATCCTCAAGGTTATCTGAGACAAAGAGGTGGAAATTAATAAATCCAAAGTGACAATACTGAAAGACGTCCCCTGGGATGTCCGTCAACTGTGAAAGGAATATTCATTTCTTACTAAACTTCTGCTCAAGCATGACATAAGATACAAATGGCTCTTCCCTCAAGGTCTCTCTTTCCAATGGGAAGGGAAATTACAGAAAATTGAATCACACCAGAAAGCTAAAAACTTTGCAAAAAAAAAAAACGCACGGAAGTTGGGCTACTCTCCCTCCTCCTCTTCACCATCTTCCTCCGAAGGCGAGGATACGAGCGATACTCAAACCACCACCAAAGACGACAGACGAGAAAATCAGACCCCCAAACAAGCGATCTCAAAGCAGGACCAAGATTCTCATGGCGCAGTGGGAGGTGCCAGGCCGAAACATTATCTCAGGCCGAAATCGGAGAAAAAGAAGTATCATTGGAAGTAAAACAAGATGGCCCAGAAAATCCTAACATGGAATATCAATGGATTGAACACCCCACAGAAGCGTCGGAAGACCTTCAGCCTCCTCCAAAAACAACAATGTTCAATCATTTGTTTACAGGAAACCCATATTCTGAGAAAGCATGAACAATATTTAATCCAAAATAAATTGGGGAATTTATTTTCCACATCAAACAAAGTAAAGAAGCAAAATGGAGTGGCACTATATATTAAACCAGAGCTCTTCCCAACCCTTTTGGAAAAAGATGAAGCAGGTAGATGGATCCTTGTCCAGGCAAATATTCAATCTAAAGAAACAATTATTGTTGGTATATACGCCCCCAATGATAACCATGGAAGACAAACCTTCTTCGAAGAATTGGCCAAGAAACTGCTGCAATACGAAAACCATCAGTTAATAATATTGGGAGATTTCAATGCTGTACATACTCCATCTGTAGATAGGAAAACAGCCAAAAGGAAAAATCCATGACTTCATCTTCCACACTGCCTAAATCATTTCTGGACATGTCCAACATTTTAGAACTTCAAGATATTTGGAGAAGGAAAAATCCACTAAAAGATGGTTTCACCTTTCATTCAAGACAATATGCCTCTTTCTCCCGTATAGATATGTGCTGGGCTACACCCGATCTTCTCCTAAATACAAGGAATATAGAAACTTTGCCCCGAACAATATCTGACCACAATGCCATCTTATGGACACTGAAATCTTTGGGTAAGCCCAGACACTGGAAAATTAACTCAGCTCTGTGGACGGATAAAGAATTTATCTTAGAGGCAGCCAAAGACTTGAACCTATATTTTGAAATGAACCTGAACAAGGGTACACCACTGAAAATTGTGTGGGATGCCTCTAAGCCTTATTTTAGAGGTTTTGTCATTCAATATATGGCAAGACGGAACAAAGAAAGGAAAAAGCAATTTGAATCAATTCTCAACACGATGAAAAAGCTTGAAATGGATCTAATTCATGATCCCCGCAATGAGCAACTGGACAAAGACTTGGCTTCTTGTAGGCATGAACTAAATCTGATTCTGACGGCAGATATAGCTCACAAAATCAAGTTGGCCAAACTGAATTTTGTGGAAAATGCAAACAAACCAGGCAGATGGTTAGCCTACAGGTTAAAAAAGGTACAATCTCAAAAACTCATATCATCACTCAAAGATAAAACTGGGGAAAATCAGTCAGCGCAGAAACAAATCCAAAAAATTATAGAGGCATACTACCAGAACCTATTTAAGCCGGAGATGATCGACCAAGATGCCATCCTTCATTATCTTGAACAAGCCAATTTCCCCAAACTAACTGAAGAACAGAGAGCCCAGACGAACGCTCCTATCACAATGATGGAAATAACAGCAAATCACCAAAAAATAAACACCAAATCACCAAAAAATAAACAGGGCTCCTGGTCCCGATTCAATACCGGCTCAATTTTACAAAAAATTCTCGGAGATAGTCTCTGGGAATATGAAAAATCTTTTTACATCCATTTTAGAAGGCGAAGATATACCAGACTCTTGGAAATTATCACATACGACACTGATTCCCAAAGAAGGGAAACCAAAAGACTTGATACAGAACTACAGGCCAATCGCTCTTCTAAATGTGGATTATAAAATCTTTGCAACTATTTTGGCTAATAGATGGCGGTCGATCTTACCCCCTTTGATATCGCATGATCAGTCTGGCTTTCTTCCGAAAAGGCATCTACAATCTAACATCAGAACTTTCCTCAGTGTGTTGGAATACTACGAATCTCACCCCGAGAAGCAAGTAGCTTTCGCTTTCATTGATGCTGAGAAAGCTTTTGATAACATATCTTGGACTCTACTTAAAACTCAGTTAGATTATCTACAATGTGGCCATAGAATGCTACGAGCAATTGAACAAATTTATTCCACCCAAAACACCAGGATTACAGTCAATGGCCACCTCACAGACACAGTCAATATATACAAAGGTACCAGGCAAGGATGCCCCCTCTCTCCCCTCTTGTTTATATTAACTCTGGAGGTACTCCTCCATGTTATAAGAAAAACCCCTGGTATTCAAGGCCTACAGAGTAAAGGAGAAGTTTACAAGGTACAAGCCTTTGCAGATGGTTTGTTGGTAATTATGGAGAACCCCCAGACCTCCTCTTTAGAACTCTTGAAGACTTTGGAGGCATACTCTAAAATTTCTGGACTAAAGGTAAACAGAGAAAAAACATTGTTGCTTACCAAAAATATGACCTCATCTATGATTGAAAAACTGGTAAATCAATCAGGTTTCCAACAAGCCAGTAAGGTAAAATATCTGGGTATTACTGTATCTAACCGCTGTAACTCTTTACTTAAAGATAATTATGTTAATGTTATAAAAACAATCAAAGCCGACCTCGAAACATGGTCAAGACTCCAATTATCCTTAATGGGCAGAATTGCTGCAGTTAAAATGAATGTTCTACCCAAACTGCTTTTCTTATTTCAATCCTTGCCTATACTACCTACTTTTAAGATCGTTACAGATCTGAAAAAAAGTATACGTATATTCATATGGCAAAAGAAAAAAGCAAGGATTAAAAATGTCTATCTACAGGACAGAACCAAAACTGGTGGCTTTGCCCTTCCTAATTTAGTATTATATTATAAGGCTGCTGCTATGACCTGGATTAAAGATTGGATTTTGATGACAAACAAAAGAATTTTGCAACTTGAGAGTTATGGCCTAGACAAGGGCTGGCATTATTATTTGTGGTACAAAGGTAACTTACCTACTCTCTTCAAAAAACATTGGATAAGGAATGCCCTAGTTAGAATATGGTTATCGATTAAAAAACAATTTTACCCTAAAGCACCACTGTGGCTATCTCCGCTAGGAGCGATTTATAGTCCCCATATAAGTGAAACCTCGAATGCAACTTATAGACACCTTCTGAATGATGACCTCTCATTGAAATCATTGGGGAAATTAACATCAGAAGGATATAATTTAGACTGGTGGAAGTATCAACAAATACATTCACACTTCAAAGACCTCACTAAAGAGGGGGAATTTACGCCTACTGATACTCCACTTGATAAAATACTTTCCTCTGGTGACTCTAAACTGCTTAGTAAATTTTACACTATATTGTTAAATGAAAAAATGATTGATACACTGGTCAAAGACAATATGATAAGAGGGGCAGAAAACTTTGGTTATTCTATTCATCTAAACAAATGGGACTCTCTGTGGAATACAGTTAAAATTTTTAAATCTATTTCCTTTAAGGAAAACTGTTATAAGATGTTCTATAGATGGCATCTCGCACCACATCGACTATCTAAGATGTATAATTGCTCACCCAAATGTTGGAAATGTAAATATGACTCTGGTACTTTTTATCATATGTGGTGGACATGTAAAGAGGCAAAGGCATATTGGAAAATGGTAAAACTATTTCTAGAAAGATGTCTGAAAATTAAGATAGAGCTTAGACCAGAACTTTTTTTATTAAATATAGTTAATATAAATATTTCATATGATCAGAGATATGTACTTCACCATGTAATTGTTGCCGCAAGGATATTGTACGCAAAATTTTGGAAACAACCAAACGTGCCAACAGAGAAGAATTTTCACAAAAAAATAAGAGAACGCATCGAAATCGATAGACTCTCCGGCTATTTAAAAGGAGACTACGATGAGATCTCTCGGAAAAGATGGCAAGAAGTAACAAACTTATTAGTACTGTGATAATATTTGGCAATTTATCAATATGTTATACTACTTTCTTTTTACTTTGCTTGATATATTCAATGTAAATTTTAAACTCTATTCCTCCCCTTTTCTCCCTTTTCCTTTTCCCTATACCCCCTCCCTTTCCCCCCCTTAAAAAACCCAATAAAATTATAAATACAAAAAAAAAAATCTACAAAGAGCACGGAAAAAGAAAAAAAATCCATTATGAGGGGTTTGTCTGTAACCTGACTTTAGTGTGTTTGAGCTATATTCTTCCTTTTGTGTGTACCTAAGCACGTTACCCTTTATGCTTTCAATTCTGCTTTGTAATAAAAAAAAACCTTCTTTTATCTTTATTCAATTTAAAACAGTCTGAAAGCATTAATTTGCTCGAGAAGCTAGTGGGTGGCAGCAAAAGAGAACACTTTGAGGCAGTGCTTGTCAATAGCCTGTGAAAGGGCCGGTGGTGGGGGGGGGTCGCGGGCAAAGCACGGTGGGTGACACGACAGCCCCATCCTTACGGAATGGCTCTCCTCCCTTCATCAACCCTTCCTCAGCCTTTCATGAGGTGGCTTGAAGACCGAGCTGCTCAAGGAAGGATTTCGTGATACCCTTCTCTGAGGCGCCCGTGGGATTTGGTTTTACTTCGCCCTGTAGCAATCATTAATTGTTCTTCACTGCCGTGTCTAGGACTTACCAGTTAATGTTAGTGTGATTGTATTTGTCTTTATCATGTTGTTTAGAATCGCGGGTCGATCTATTGTTCACGTTTTCTGTCATTCAGGCAGTATGTCAATCTCTCTGTGCGTAAATAAATTAAAAAAAGGAAACCCTCGGACACACTAAATAATCCATACAACCGAGAGAGATCCCACAAAAGCAAGTCTGAGGGAAATGTTTTATCCCCGAATCAGCCTTCAGGAGGCATCAGAAAATCCACCAAGGAAACAAAGCAAAGCAAAGTGTTCTGTTTATAATACCGCCCCCGTAGTACTTAAAGCACGCTCTGGAAAGTTCTCAATTTAATTATATAGGCTACACATTGCCCACCCCGCAAGCTGGGTACTCATTTTACCAACATCAGGAGGTTGGAAGGCTG
The DNA here is from genome assembly GCA_029282475.1 of Phrynocephalus forsythii. Classification (NCBI taxonomy): domain Eukaryota; kingdom Metazoa; phylum Chordata; class Lepidosauria; order Squamata; family Agamidae; genus Phrynocephalus; species Phrynocephalus forsythii. Next base: position 7,249,470 of record JAPFRF010000024.1, read on the forward strand.
AGTGAACATTTTGCTAGCTACCCGGAATTGAGCCCCAGGTCCTGAGCACAGTTTTTTTTTATTTATTTATTTATTTATTTATTTATTTATTTATTTATTTATTTATTCAACTTATATGCCGCCCACTACCCAAAGGTCTCTGGGCGGCTTACAATCAAAGAATTAAAACAATTTAAAATAGTTATAAATAAAATATCAGTAAATCATCAAACAGTAATAAAAACCTTCTTTACCTGCAGGACAGCAGTTTTACCTGCAGGACAGCAGTTTAACCACTGCACCACGAAGCCACATAAATGCCGGATGTGTGGGTAATACAGTGGAACCTTGACTTGCGTCATTAATCCGTCCCAGTGGTCTAGACTTAAGTCAAACATGACTTAAGTCAAACAAACTTTTCCCATAGAAAGTAATGGGAAAGCGGATTAATCCGTTCCAGATGATGAAAAAGACCCTCGAAAACAGCAATTTAGCACAAATTTGACTGGGACAGGAGATTCCTTCCGGGGATGTAAATGAAATGTCTCTTCAAAGAGAAGGGGAGGCAGTGGAATTATAATCCACAAGTTATACACCTCCACTTTTTAATGTTCATAGCAACAATGTCTAACATTTAAGTTTTACTGATTTTTAACCTGACGTTCCAAGTTCTGAACAACCCTATGCTTACCATTAGAGTCCCACAACTGTACAGCTCCCCAACTAAAATGCTTCCATTGTGGACCAGACTTCTACAGCCAGATTTTTTACAAGACTGAGCCGACTATCTAACCAGCGAGGCCAGCCCCAAGCTCCTGGCACTTCTTCTTCTCCGGCGGCAGCAGCGGCAGCTTCGGTGAGGCCGAGGACCAGCTCCAGGTGCTCTGAGCTGGCCTCGCCGAAGCCGCCGCTGCCGGAGGAGGGGAAGAAGGCAGGAGCAGTTTGGAAGCGGCAGCCATGATGCTGGGTCGTGGATGCTGCCCGACTCCGGTGACTTGCGCTGGGGCTCCAAGATGCAAGTCAAGGCCTGCGACTCAAGTCAAACAGGCTCCTTCTTGCTGCAAGTCAAATATGCTGTAAGTCAAGCAGTATGTAAGTCAAGGTGCCACTGTACCTCGTACTGAATCATCATAGAGTGCAGAACATGGAAACCTGCCCTGAGAGTGTTAGCTAAGTTATTGAGCCATGGCCTTGTGGCTTAGGGTGTGAACTACATTGGAGGGAGCTGAATTGGAATTGCACAGGCAGATTAGGAAATCCGCTTTGCTGGAATTTGGATTTGCACCCTGTGTTGTCTCCGAAATCACAATTGGTGCTTGCACAGGGGCTGCGGACTGATTTGGGAGTTCACTGTTCATGCTGGTTGCGATGAGAGTTGCATTCAGCCAACAGCTGCCTCTTCCTTCCATCCTTCCTCTCTCGTCTTGCCTCTGCTGACCTTTTAGTGCAGGCATGTCCAAACTTTGGCCCTCCTGATGTGTTGGACCACAACTCCCAGAATTCTAGGCTTAGATTGCCAATGACAAAGGACTGTGGGAGTTGTGGTCCAAAACATCTGGAGGGCCGAAGTTTGGACCTGCCTGTTTTAGTGGTTTACACCCGAGAGGAGTCTATAGAAAGGGAACAGAGGGTAGGAGGCACACCTGAATGCCAAGGAGAATTTTGCGTCTCTGGTTCTCTCTGGACTGTGCCCCCCACACAATGCAGGGGGGGCATTGCCTGGGTGTTGAGGTGAAATAGCTGAAACCTCAACGGAAATGTCTCAGAAATCCCTCCCATCCCCCAAGATATGGTAGAATTCTTATATGTGTAGCCAGGAAAGGGCCACAAAAGTTCCTGCTCTATTGCACTCTCTTGATGACCACTAAAAACGTATTGAGAGCCCTGTGCGGCTGTTACAAACTACTTTAAAGTCTGTGCTTTTCCTCTTTTTTTTTTTTTTTTTGAATCAATTCATCTCATAGTAGGTCATCCACATCCAATAGTCCCCTGTTTATAGTGGGGCTTAGGTTCCTTAGGTAAAGGTTAAAGCAGTGGTTCTCAACTTGTGGGTCCCCTAGATGTTCCTGGACTGCAACTCCCAGAAACCCTGGCCAGCTCAGCTAGTGCTGAAGGCTTCTGGGAGTTGCAGTCCAGGAACATCTGGGGGACCCACAGGTTGAGAACCACTGGGTTAAAGGTTTTCCCCGCACATGCGTGCTGGTCATGTCAGACTCTAGGGGCAGTGCTCATCTCCGTTGTTAAGCCAGAGAACGGAGGAGAAGCCACCGTCGCTGCTGCTGCCCCCCCCCCCCCGGCTGAGGGGAAGGCACGTGGGCCAATGGTCCGCCGGCTGGCTATGGCAGCTTCTCCTCCTCCAGCCATCAGTCCATCCCTCCCAGTGGAGGCCTCCACAGGCGGTACCTCCATTGGGTCCATAGGCCTCTGTGAGGGCCAGAGGCTACCACACCCGGGTTGGGAGGCCCCCACTGGGGCTGCGGCCGAGTCAGGAGGCCTCTGCCACGATCGCCAAAGTGGAGGTGTGGTGGCAGATCCCACGATATAGCGGGACCGCAAGATTTGGGGCATGATGTGGCAGGAGACTGACTGCATTGACACTTTTACATGACAAAGGATTTCTGCAAAACCGCCCAGAGTGGCCTTTGGGCTGAATGGCTGCAATAAATAAATAAATAAATAAATAAATAAATAAATAAATAAATAAATAAATAAATAAATTCTATAAAGAGCTGAATGTGCTGAAGCCATTAGGCAAGAAGGAAGTAACTTGAGATATTAGCTGCATAAGAATTAAATAGCTCATAATGCTGAACATTGCCTTATTGTTAGCTGTCTGTTCTTTTCTCCCCCTCCTCGGTCGCCATGTTGGCAGGGACCCATATCTCAGTGGTGTCTGGCCGCGGGAGATATGCTTCGGGCGGAGGGATCAGTCAGGTAAGAAGAACTAGGGCCAGGCATCTTCTGCCTGTCCCCCGTTCTGATCCGCTCGCTCACCGCCATGTACCTGGGTGCCATTCCGCCAGCGCCTCCGACCTGTCCTGCGTCCTGATTAATGCCAGGTCGGTTCATAATAAGACCCCTCTCATCCTCGACTCGATCGTGGATGAGCGAGCCGACCTGGCATTTAATACCGAGACCTGGGTGGGCGCAGAGGGTGGAGCTTCCCTCTCCATCTTGTGTCCCCCCCCCCGGGTTTCAGGTTCAGTGAGCGGGCAGATTGGAGGGTAGGGTGGGCGGGGTGGCCATCGTTTACAGGGAATCCCTTTACGTCAGCAGTTCTGCGACAATGGTGTGTTCTGGGGTTGAATGCCTCCATCTATCAGTGGGTCAGCGAGATAAGTTTGGCATTGTGCTGGTGTACCGTGCTCCCCGCAACCCAGCACAATCCCTCCCAGAGATCGCCGAGTTCATCTCGGCTGCTTTGTTGAGATCCCCCCGCCTTTTGGTGGTTGGGGACTTCAACTTGCACGCCGAGGAGGAACTCTTTGGTGCGGCTCTGGAATTCATGGAATCCATGACTTCCATGAACTTATCTCAGCATGTTCTATGCCCCACCCATAGAGCTGGCCACACCCTGGACCTGGTGTTTTCCTCCATGTTGTCAGACTCGTGTCTGGGGGTTAGGGGTATTCTGCCCCTGCCTGTGTCATGGTCGGACCATTACCTGCTAAAATTTTCCCTGTCGATCACCCCCCCGCCCCGCGGGGAGCGCCCGCCATACATTTGGGCCTGCCCCCGTAGGCTCCTGAACCCTGCCAGGTTCATGGAGGCCTTCGGGGAGCTCTCTGGCGGTCTGGCAGATGATCCGGTCAATGCCCTGGTGGAGAGGTGGTATGTGGGTACCACTGGGGCGGTGGACCGGATCGCCCCCAAGCGCCTCCTGCGATGTGGAGACCGCTCCTCTCCGTGGTATACGGCTGAGTTGCGGTTGATGAAACAAGAACGTAGGAGACTGGAGGTCATTTGGAGGGCAAGCTGGACGGAAGAGAATAGGGCTACTCTTAAGCGGCTGACTGGCCGCTATCTTCGTGCGATCAGGGACGCTAGAAGATCTTATGTCTCCCTTAGAATTGGCGAGGCCTTGAACCGCCAGGCGGAGTTGTTCCGGGTGGTTCGGGACCTCTCCGATCCCAGTCAGCTGAGGCCTCCTCCTAGTGATTTCACTAGCGAGCAATTTGCAGCCCGTTTTAGATCTAAAATTGAGGCCATCCGCTCCGACTTGCCCCCCAGTTGCTCTAGCCCACCCTCTGAGATCTCTGGTGCCTCACCCCTCCGTTCTCCCCTCCTGGATGCGTTTGCGGCGGAGGCCTCCATAGCCATGGCTTGTTGCCGGCCGGCAGCCACTCCCTTTGACCCTTGCCCAGCCTGGCTCATTAAATCTGCCAAAGGGAACATGCCTGAGTGGGTTTCCGCCATTGCCACGGCCTCTTTTAGGGAGGGATGCTTCCCTTCCCGATTGAAGGAGACCATGGTGAAACCCACTCTTAAAAAACCTGGCATGGCATTGGACGATTTATCCAGCTATCGTCCGATTGCCATTGTTCCCTTCCTGGGCAAGGTTGTCGAGAGGGTGGCTGCTGTCAGGCTTCAGTCATATCTGGAGGTAAATCATAACCTGGACCCCTTCCAGTCTGGATTCAGACCTCTTCGCGGAACCAAGACTGCCCTGGTCGCTCTGCAGGATGACCTCCTCAGGGAGGCCGACATGGGGAGTTCCTCCCTGTTGGTTCTCCTTGACCTCTCAGCTGCCTTTGATACTGTCGACCACGGTAACCTACTGGTCCGGCTTGCGGAGGCGGGAACTGGTGGTCAGGCCTTGGCCTGGCTCCGTTCCTTCCTTGGTGGCCGGACTCAGCAGGTTCAGCAGGGTGATGTCTCGTTGGCTCCCCACCCTTGTGGGGTGCCCCAGGGGTCGGCAATCTCATCCATGCTGTTCAATGTTTATATGAGGCCGCTGGGGGAGGTCATCAGGATATTTGGAGTTCGCTGTCATCCGTACGCTGATGACACACAGCTCTATCTCTCCTTTTCGTCGTCTGCAGTGGAGGCAGTTCGCTCCCTCGATCTGTGTCTGGAGGCCGTTCTGGAATGGACCAGAGATAACTGGCTCAAGCTGAATCTGGAGAAGACGGAGGTTCTGTTCTTCGGGGCGCTCTCGTCTGGGTACAATGGCCCCCTCCCTATGCTGGGGGGTGTTTCCCTCCAGCCTACAGACAGGGCCAGGAATCTGGGCGTGGTCCCTGGATTCAGCCCTCTCCCTGGAAGCCCAGGTGATGGCTGTCTCCAGGGCCTCTTTTTTCCATCTCCGCAGGATGGCCCAGATCCGCCAGTATCTTGATGAGTCCTCCCTGAGGACAGTCGTGCAGGCCCTGGTGATCTCGAGGATCGACTATTGCAATGCCCTCTATGTGGGGTTGTCCTTGACCCTGGTCCGGAGGTGCCAGGCTGGTGGTGGGTGCCCATAGATATGAGCACATCACCCCAGTCGTGGCTCGCCTGCATTGGTTCCCCGTTGTCTTCCGGATCAGGTTCAAGGTCCTGGTTTTGATTTTCAAAGCCCTCCACGGCCTGGGACCAGAGTACCTGGCGGAGCATATCTCCCAAAGGACAACTGGGTCCAGACCCAAGAGACTGGCACAGGCGCACTCACTGAGGGTGGCCACACCAAGAGAGGCACGGAAATCGCGCACGCGAGCCCGCACCTTCTCCGTGGTGGGCCCCTCGCTCTGGAATCATCTTCCCAGTGAGCTGCGCCTGTTGGAGTCCCTGCCCGCCTTTAAGAAGGCCTTGAAGACCCACCTCTTTAGAGAGGCCTTTGGCAACCTTTTCAGTTAGTCTGTTTTTTTTTTTTTTTTTTACTCCCGGGCTCTGCCTTCATCTTGCCTTATTTTTGTTTTGTGCCTTATTACTTGTTTTTATTGCTGTAAGCCGCCCAGAGTTCCCTTTGGGAAGATGGGCGGGATACAAGTCTAATAAATAAATAAATAAATAAATTCATATCCTGCTGGATTATTCTTTTTAATCCTCCAAATTTGGTTTATAATTTCTCAACAGTGGTGGGCTCCGGCATAGTCTATCAGCTACTTATCAGGCTGTGCTTTCCAAAGTACTCAGACAAATCAAAAAGCCTTCACCACCAAGGCCATAGCTAAGGACCCATTCTTGATAGGTTTCAGCACCTTAGGCCATTGTTCACCTTAAGGCTATGGATACTATTGTCTCCCTAACGAGCCTATTTAGGCCATTGTTCATCTTAGGGGCTTAATTCAGGTCAGGGTGACAAGAGGTCAAAGCTGACTATAAAATGGAGGATTTGCACTAGCTGTATTCAGACCGAATCTCTCTCAAAAAAAAGTTCAGTAGCCATGACTCAACTTCCAGAGAATTTCTGTTTTATTATTTTTGAAGATCAGCATTCATGAGATATTAGGCCACAAATTCAGCTTTTAGTGCTGAGCTGTGCCAGAATGCAAGCAGCAGTAGAACACAAAACATTGTTGTCTGTCTGGTCTGGTACCAAGTATGGTGGTACCTTGTATAAAGGAATTAATTTGTTCCCGAATGAAATTCTGTTAAGCAAATTTTCCTTTATACAAATTTCCCATAGGAATGCATTGAAAACGGAGTAATCCTTAATCGCGACCGTTCTTCTGTTGTACTGATTCGCCTATCTCCAGAATGTTTTTTGTTTTAGCAGATTTTCTGTTAAACAAACCGCTTGTTATACAAGGGTTCACTGTATATGCCAAGCCCGTGGAAGGGGAACCTTTAGATATTTTGGGCTGCCCCTCCTAGAATAAAAATAGTGTGTTTGCATCTGTCTGTGTACTGCTAACCCTATTGTACCTGTCATACAACCTACATAACATAGAGGGCCTCCTTAGTTATCTGAAGGATGGTTGGTACAGTAGGACCCCGGTATCTGCTGGGGATTGGTTCCAGGACTTCCCAGGGATAATGAAAACCGTGAATAAGAGAGAACGCCTGCCCACCCACCCCCAAACTGCTGTTTCCTGACAGTAGCTTGCTTTATGGCCGCTGTTTGTGACGATAGCTTGCATTATAGCTGCTGTTTGTGGCAACAGCTTGCTTTACAGCTTGCTTTGTGGCTGCTGAATTATTTAATTTTTTTCCTCTGCCAACCGTGGATAACTGAATCAGTGGATAATGAATCAGTGGATGTGGGGGTCCTACTGTACATTATAATGAGCTATGGTCTCTCTATAGCCAGTGCTTTTATCACAGGGTAGCAACCACCAGTCTCCACGGGAGTCTGTCTGTCTGCCTTTAATCTTGCTCCAAAACTTTGTAACTGATTTTGGTTAGGACAAAAAGCAGTCAGTTTCAATTTTCATCTCTGGCCAGGCGGGGAGAATTCAGGTCTATGGGAATGTTACAGTTTTCACTTGGAGTGTTTTGTACACAACCATGACTGGTTAGGGGACTGTACGCTGGAGACGCACAATTTCTACTCAAGGCCCTGGTGAATGATTTATCTTATGGCTTATACTTTGCCCGTCAGCATGGAAGAGAAACCCTAAAAGTGCCAGGAATGTTTTTTTGTCATAATTCTCAATTTGTTCCTCAATAGTTTCCTAGAAGTGGGAAGGCACTCCATCTCAGCTGCATGGAAAAGGTTTTCCTTCTATGTCTGTGAAGATTCTCAGTCATCCAGGTGAGTTTATCTGGAAGTTGAGTCATGGCTACTGGACTTCTTTTGAGAGACAGAAACGTTTCGCTGTTCATCCAAACAGCTTCTATGTATTCTCGAATCCCAGAGCAGAAAGCGGACTATAAGATGGAGGACTCGCAACTAGCTGTATTCAGGCGTATGAAGTCATTTGGATGAGCAGGAAAAGGTTTCTGTCTCTCAAGAAAAGGAAGTCCAGTTGCCATGACTCAATTTCCAGATAAACTCACCTGGATGATTGAGACATATTGCCCTGGACCATGCTTTGCATCTATTCTTTTTCCCCTTGAAGGATATTTCTTATTGCACATTATGTGATAGAAATCTTAGAATTATCTTCTCTTTATGGCAGGCATGTTCAAACTTCGGCCCTCCAGATTTTTGGGCCACAACTCTCACAGTCCTTTGCCATTAGAAATACAGGCTTGGAATTCTGGGAGTTGTGGTCCAAAACATCAGGAAGGCCGAAGTTTGGTCATGCCTGCTTTATGGTATTGAGAATTTCTAGCTTTTTATGCATACGATGTACTATGGACACATTCATCTCCCAGGTATTTTCAGAATTAGTCTGTAGAATTAGTCTGTAGGTGGGAGGGGCAGCCAAGCGATTTTTAAGGGATGGGAAGTCCCAGAGTATTTATTTATTTATTTATTTATTTATTTATTCATTCATTCATTCATTCATTCATTCATCTCTCCAAAGCTACTCCCGGAAAGCCAATAATAATAATAATAATAATAATAATAATAATAATAATAATAATAATAATAATAATAATAATAATAATAATAATAATAATAATAATAATAATAATAATAATAATAAACCCCAAGATAATGTTAAGCCAAGTAGTCTCTGGGCGATTTTACAATTTTAATTACAGAGGTAATAATATAATAATAATTAATAATAATAATAATAATAATAATAATAATAATAAGAAGAAGAAGAAGAAGAAGAAGAAGAAGAAGAAGAAGAAGAAGATCCTTCTCTACACTCCCACTCCCCCCAACCCCAAAATAATCTTAAACCAGGGAGTGCAACCCATGTTTCCTTCTATTCGGTCTATAGAAGGGTTAAAGGCATTAGAGTTGGGATTCCTAGAGAGGAATGGGGGGGGGGAATCGAGGTCTCAACAGGAAGTGTCCCGGCTATAAAACGTTTCCCCCTTCTGTGTACTCCTTTCACTCTTCCGGAGGGAAACGGGGGCTTGTCCTTTCCCCACCAACACCCGCCCTACACACACTGTGATGGGAGGCAGCGATGGTGAGTTCATATGGAGGCTGTTGTGTGTAGGGGAAGCCGTGTGGGTGGGTGTGGGGGAGGGATCTGGGCTTTAAGGGGCATCTGGGACTGGATAGAGCGGGGGGGGGACTTTTCCGGAGGGTGGGTGCTTCTCTTCCAGAAAGCTGGCCAGTGGGGGTGGGGGGTGACCAAGGTTTATAATGTTACCTTTTCATGTTCTAAGAGGCCTCTTCTCATTCCCTCTTCTTGAGCATCTTATATTTGATTATTGATGCAATTATGTTTTATTTCATTCTGAATTTAACTTTATATTGCATTTGTTTTTGTTATTTGTATAATTTGTATTTTGTCAGGTTGTAAACCACCCACAGTAGCCTTTGGGCTAGATGGTGTGTGGTATAAAAATCTAATGTATGTATGTATGTATGTATGTATGTATGTATGTATGTATGTATGTATGTATGTATGTATGTATGTATGTTCTGGGCTGTATATTGTCCCTCATAATTGTGAGCCACCTTGGGTCCTTTTCCAAGGAGAAAGGTAAATGTCTCCCTTCCCCCCGCACATGTGTGCTAGTTGTGTCTGACTTTAGGGGACAGTGCTCATTTCTGTTTTCAAGCCAAAGAGCCAGTTTTGTGCAAGTCTGTGGCCATGTGGCCGGTATGACTGGATGCATTTCTGCGCACGGAACACTGTTTTACCTTCCTGCTTTTCACTGGTGGTACCTATTTATCTCCTTGCATGTACGTGCTTTTGAACTGCCAGGTTGGCAGGAGCTGGGGTTAACAGCGGGAGTTTCATTCAGATGCATGGCACCCGGATGCGAACTGCCCAGCTGCTGATTTTGTAGCCAACAGTTTTCAGTGCTCTAGCCTGCTGAGCCACCATGCTCTGGAGAAAGGTGGGGTAAAAATATTCAGAATGAAATAAAATAAAATAAAATAAATAGGTCTCTATTTTATCCTTCCCGTTTGTTCTAGGAACGAAGCACATTTCCTGCCTTTGCCTTCCTTCACACATGCTGTAAGAATTATTAAAGGAACAAATGTCCAATCTTGCAGAGTGTTACTAGCAGGGTCTAATCTTACAGTCTTTGTCCTGAGAGAGGTGGCTTGTTTGGACTGCAATGGAGGTGTCTTTGAAACCCCATTCAAAGATGGATGAAGCAGGAAGAGAACCCTGTCCCGTCAAGATGAGAAACAATGTGGAGTTGCATGAAAGAAAAGAGAAGATTCTGGAGGAGAACAATGTGAGCTCAGACGCGCAGCGCCAATGCTTCAGGCAGTTCTCCTACCGGGAGGCGGAGGGTCCCCGAGAAGTTTGCACCCGACTCCAACATCTTTGCCATCAGTGGCTTCAGCCAGAAAGGCACACCAAGGCTCAGATCCTGGACCGGGTGATCCTGGAGCAGTTCCTGACCATCCTTCCCCCAGAGATGTCCAGCTGGGTGAGGGAATGTGGGGCAGAGACCACCTCCCAGGCGGTGGCCCTGGCTGAAGGCTTCCTCCTGAGCCAGGCCGAGGGAAGAAGCAGCAGGAGCAGGAGCAGGTGAGAGTGTATCCTCCCGGTGGCTTTGCAGCAAGGGTGGTGAAGCAATGACTTTCATTCCATAGGAACAAGCATAGGGCCCTTGTAAGCTCAGTGGGTTTGGGGGAGATTATGCCCCCATCTCCACAGGTTCTGCAGTCTTCCTCTGAGGTTGATGACAGGAGGGAGAATACAGTAGGTCCCCTGTATCCTCACGGATAAGAGCAAAAAGGAGTTGAGCCGCCTGGCCGTCACAAAACACAATTGCAAAAATAGGTTACAGGCAATACCTTGATAGGCCACTATTAAAAAAATAAAAAGGAACATTGCAAGCTTTCAAGTGCAGTCCATCACCCTTCTTCAAAGCAGGTCCCAGAAGTTCAGACATGGTGAAAGATGTTCTTAACCAGGAGGCTACTTTTAAAGTCCTTAGTTAGAGGATGTTCTTAAAGTCCATGGCTAGGTGATGTTTTCAGCCAGGAAAGGATTCTTGTTGGAGGCAAGAACGGCAGTTGTAAAAGGCTGCTTCTTAAGTCACACCCCCGTTCTTCAAACAAAGAGACATGGGTCATATACCACCCCCCCTCCCTTACCCAGCCCCATTTGGCACTACGAGACATACAAATCCCTTTTGGCCTGGGCAGAGGGGAGAGAAAAGGGTTGATACAAAGGACCCATGTGCGAACACTTTTATCCGAGGGTGACAGCGGTGGCAGGGGTGCTGGGGGCAAAAAGTGGTGGTGTTGCGCTGCCCCGGCTGGCCTCTTCTTCTTCCTTCTCAGCAGGCATCAGAGGAAGAACGGCAGTCCCCAGGCCACCCTCCGCCCAGCAGGGGAGCTCTGCCTTCCCACCCACCCCCAGCGCCAGCACTTAGGTGGCAGAGGCGCCCCAACGACACCCACCCACCCCAGCGAACCCTGCCAGGGCACCACATCCTTTTGCTGTCACCCAGGGCTGCCTGGCCCCTCATATCTCTGTTTGCCGCTGTATTCCAGAACTCTTTATCCCAGTGGTTCCCAACCTGGGGGTCAGGACCCCTTTGGGGGGTGTGTCGAACGATCATTTCACAGGGGTTGGCATGAACCAGTGAAGAAAAAGACACCAACGGCTTCAGTCTGGAGGAAGATAGGGAGGAAGGGGGGGGTAGAGTAGGTTACAGTTTGATAGGCTGGAGGGGATGTCAGTCAAGGGCACCAGAGGCTGCGATTGGCTGAGAGGGTGCCTGTAGATGAGGGAAGTTCTCTATGGCACCTGGGGCAAGTGGCCGGCCAAAGGGGGCTTGTGGCCTCTTCCAAGCAGGGCAAGTGGCCACCACCACAGGAAGAACTGTATTAAAGGGCCGCGGCATTAGGAAGGTTGAGAACCACTGATCTAGCCCCTCGTGTCTGAATTTAATCAACTCTGTTTCTTCCACTCTTTTTTCCACCCTATTCCTTTCCCCAAATTCACGACCTCGACCATCAACTGCTGTAGCAGATCAAAAACCTCACGGGGGATCTACGGCGTGATCTCTTTGCAGCAGAGAATATTCCATCGGATAGCAGACTGAGTACATACCCAAAAGAAAACAAAGGTAATGGAGGTTCCCCCTTGAAGGGTAAGGATTTTTGTGTTGAAACTTTGTCTGGTCCTCCGAAGCATGCAAAAGATCCTTCATTTTGCTGCAGGGAGGGAAGTTTCTTGTCACCAGTTTCTTGTAGTTCAGAAATTGCTGTAGTTGTCAGTCCTTAAAAGATGTTACATCTTATGGTGTTTGAATAGCTTCCTGAGACCTTATAGACCAGGCATGTCCAAACTTCGGCCCTCCAGATGTTTTGGACCACCACTCCCACAGTCCTTTGCCATTTGAAATACAGGCTTAGCCTTCTGGGAGTGGTGGTCCAAAAACCACCAGGAGGGCCGAAGTTTGGACATGCCTGTTATAGACCTTTATACGTTGCTAAGGAAACATCAGACACCTGTTTATCCATGAATGAGTTATATAGTAAACCCCGTTGCAGTTCAACTGTGGGAAACATCAGACACCTGTTTATCCATGAAAGAGTTATAAAAGCCTGGGTTTTTAGTAAATCTCCCTCTGCCATTGTGCAGTTCATCTCCATTGAAATGTGGTCTTCGAGCATTTCTCCATTGAAATGCATTGAGCCAATGCATTTTAGTGGATTTTTAAAAATCTTCTAGCAGCCACCGTCCCCCAACCTGCATCCGCATATCGCAGATTTTCAGTCATCTGCGGGTCAGGTGGGTCCCTAACCCCCGCGATAGGTGGGGGGTTACTGTATTCCCCTTCAACAGCCAGCAAATGAGATTTGTCAGTGTAGCAAATGGCCATTCCCCCCCCCCCATAATTTTTCTTAAAGTTTTTTATGGGACGACACCTTGTTTTTGGTCAGGTAACAAACTCATAAGGACGCAAACCCCTTGTTTATATTTGAACTTTCCCGCGTGCCTGTGACGTCAGTGGGACAGTAAACCATTAGTCACTGAGTTTGGTCAGGGACCAATTCCCTATACAGTGGTACCTCAGATAATGATGGTAATTCGTTCTCCGAGGTTAGTTGTTCTCCGAAACACGTCGTTATCCAAAACGCGGTTTCCCATAGGAATGAATGGGAAACCGTTTAATCCGTTCCGGAGCCTAGGAAAAAGGCACAGACACCTGGTTTTTTGCTCAAAACTCTTTATAAAGTGCACTTTAAAGGTACAGATGCAATGCCACCAGGGATAACTCTTTTTTACTGATGCATGCTGCAAATTCGTTATCCAAGGCAGTCCATAGGGAAAATTCGTTATCCGAGGCAGCCCATAGAAAAATTCCTTATCCAAGGCAGCCCATAGAGAAAATTTGTTATCCGAGGCAGACCTATACCTAGAAATTGCGATTCGTTATCCGAGGCAGCCCATAGGGAAAATTCGTTATCAGAGGCAGTCCTATACCCAGAAATTTGCAGTCGTTATCCGAAAAATTCGTTACCTGGGGCAGTCGTTATCCGAGGTACCACTGTACTTGGAGTTTAGAACTTTCTGACTTCCAAACTCTATGAAAAATTTCCCCCCTCCTGATGTTTGATCGTTTTTCACCGGCAATGGCCATGCTCAAGGGTCAGCTCACTATGAAAGAAATTCCATTCTGAGGCAATGTTATTTTATTGACCCTGCTTCCTACTTTTGCTGGAGCCCTGGCTCAATATTTCTTGATGACTCATGTTTCAAACTACAGATGAAAGCCCAACATCCAGAAGTGAATTGACTGCCCTTCAATGCTTTCACCTATGTATTTATTTATAAATGACATTTATATACTGTACTACAGTTCCCCCGATAATTGAAGTTTATAAAATCATACGCAGTGTGGACAAAGTAGATAAGGAAAAACTGTTTTCCCTACCGCACAACACTAGAACTAGGAGGGCACTCCATGACACTTTGGGGTGCTAGATCTCAAACAAATAGAAGAAAGTACTTTTTCACCCAGAGGATCATGGGTCTGTGGGACTCCTTGACAGAAGAAGTGGTGACAGCTGTCAGCCTTGACAGCTTTAAGAAAGGTTTGGACAAGTTCATGGAGAACAAGGGTATCAATGGCTGTAATTATGGATGCCTAAGGACAACCTCCAGGTTGAAGAGAGAGAGGCAGGATATCTCTCAATGCCATTTGCGGGGAATTTTAAGCAGGTGAAGACATCTGCTTGGGAATACCCTGAAGCAAAGGGTGAGCCACTGTGTGAGACAGAAGGCTGGACTGGAATGGGCTGTGGCCTGGTTCCAGCAAAACTGTTCTTATGTTCTTAACAGGCTGAAGATCTCACGTCTTTCTTCCTAAGCTCGTTATCGTCACAACAATAAGCCAGCGAGGCATCTCAGTCTGAGGATTTGCACAAAGTTACTGAGCCCGTTTCCACGGCTCATTTGAAACGAGGACATGGGTCTCCTGAATGGGAACCCGACACTCTAACCACTACTCCGTACAGTCTTAACCCTATCATGTCGACAGCAGTTTCTAATTGCTGTTCTCAGGACTGTGATTTTTAACTTCCAAGACTAGTTAATGGGATTGGGTTTTTGTTTTTGTTTTCTCTCCTGCAGGGGATGGAATAACAACTACCGGAACAAGCCATTCTTGGCCTCGTGTTTGTGATGAGGAAGAACCAGATCAGGTAAGGAGCAGGGGGGGGGTGTTGGGAAGATGAGTCTTTTTCTGATTTCTTCCAGGACAATAAAGGACAACGGGAAGGGGCATACGAGAGCAGCCCAGCAGCCAGATTAGCCCTTCAACCAACCGATTCCCAAGAAATGTCCATCAAAGTCCGTCAAAGTCCATCACAGGTTACAAACCATGATGGAGAAACCAGGGTACTTTAAGGACCAAAGGCAGGTGGAGTGGGTATCAGGAGACAGATATCTAGTCTCATGCGCTCCCAAACGCATCTGGTGGGGCCACTGTGAGATCCAGGAAGCTGGACTAGATGGGCCTTTGGCCTGATCCAGCAGGGCTCTTCTTAGGTTCTTATGTTCTTAAATGTTCCCTCAGAATCTATAGAGCAGCAAAGGAAGACAAGCAGGTCCCTTCCCCTTCTTTTCCTTCTGTAGGGCACTATTATCTCTAATCTCCCCAGAGATAGTGACTTAGGAGAAGCCTAAAAATTGAAGATGAAGGGAATAGTTCACCCTTTATTACTGTTATTCCCAAGGAAGTGGGATTCAGTGGCATGCAGACGGGAGTCCTGGAGGGAGCATTTGGATGAATGCAGTGAATTCCACCCAAGAAAGTTGAAATTTCGCCTCCCAGTCATTTCATCTTAATGATCCTTGTGATGACATATTATTTTACACTGCATGGGCAAGAAGCAGGGGAGAGGGAAGACTGAGAGGGGACATGATAGCTATGTTTAAATCAGGGGCGCCCAAACTTTTTGTACGGAGGGCCAGATTTGGTGGCTGAGAATGTGTCAGGGGCCGGTTGCTCCCCGCGGCCCGCCCGATCACTGCCCCGTGCGTGCGCCCAACCTCAGAATCTTCCCGGCTATGCTGGTGGTGGCAGCCCACGCCTAGCTTCACAAGGTTCCCGGTGATGTCGGTGGCGGCGGCCTGCCTATGCGCTATCCCGCGTGCGCCCCCAGCCCCACAAGCTTCTGCTCACCAGCTGGCCGGCCAGCCCAGCCCCTCAAGCTTCCTGGCAGTGTCAATGTTGGCGGAAGATTTTTTTTTAAAAAATGGGGTGAAGGAGGGGGAGGGAGGGTGGGCCAGCCAGCAGCGGGCCACTCAGAATGGCCTGACGGGCTGAATTTGGCCCCCGGGCCGGACTTTGAGCAAGCCTGGTTTAAATATTTGAAAGGATGTCATATTGAAGAAAGGGCTGGTTTGTTTCCCATGGCTTCAGAGACTAGGACTCGGGGCAATGGTTTCAAACTACAGGAAAAGAGATTCCATTTGAACATCAGGAAGAACTTCATGACAGTTAGAGCTGTTCAGCAGTGGAAGATGCTGCCACAAAAGGGTGGTGGAGTCTCCTTCTTTGGAGGTTTTTAAGCAGAGGCTGGATGGCCATCTGTCGGAAATACTGTGATGGGGATTCCTGCATGGCAGGGGGTTGGACTGGATGGTCCTTGAGGCCTCTTCCAGCTCTATGATTCTATGATATTAAGATTTTTCTTGTTCTTTTTTTTTTCAGAGTCAGGTATGTTTTGAGAAGGTGCCTGTGGATTTCAGCCAGGAGGGACGGGCGCTACTGGAGCCAGACCAGGGAGTCCTACACAGAGAAGTCATGGCAAAGAATTGTTGGATTGTGAGCTCTCTTGGTAAGACACACACACACACACACACACAGAGGGCGCTTTTACACAACCCCTAAGATCCACTGGCAACTTAAACGGACCAGAGATCTTCAGGGTTTGCTCCTCTTGCTGTGTTCCCACCCCTCCGCACTCCCTTGCTCCTGTCTGCGTGAGGGGAGGGAGAAAAAAAGGGAGAAAAGAATGCAGGCTCACCTCCGCTCTGCCCTCGGGAGCTGCCCCGGGAAGCATTCCAGTCTCTTAAAGGGGCGGGGGGGGCAAAAAAACAAACAGAAGGCGAGGACAGCCTGGCACTCACTGCTTTACAATCCACATCAGAAATTTTTTTAACCTCCAGAGACCAGGTACTTGGAAAATGCGCTGGGAGGCGCTTAGGTGGGCGTGGTCGTACTTTTTTTTTAAAAGTCCGGAGGTGGTGGGAAACCAATTTTAAGCTCCGCATCTGGGAGCCCTTTGCCTCGGATTTTAGGGGTCATGTAAAAGCGCCCAGAGAGAGAGAGAGAGAAAAAAAGAGAGGTTTACACAGTAGCTCTGTTGTCCGGAAGTTGAGTAATGGCAACTGGATTTCTCTTGTGAGATTCACACCACCACCAGGAAGGCCAAGGCTAACGGCCTATGATTAATGGGTGTGGGAAAGGGTTGAATAGGTGGGGCTTTCAAACACCCCAGGGCATTGTACATCTAACGAGCCTATTCAGACCAGGGTGGCGTGAAAGCAAACAATAAATTGGAGGCCTCGCTACCAACCTCTGAGACTGAAGAAGCTGCTTGGATGAGCAGTGAAATGTTTCGGTCTCACAAGAAAAGAAGTCCAGTTGCCATGACTCAACTTCCGGAAAACCTCACCTGGATGACTGAGAATCTTCACAGATATAGTAGTAGCTTTGTTGGCACCTCCCAGCCTGGGGATCTCACTCTTTGGCACCATGTCTGTTGCATTTTTTTAGCAAAGAGTATTGGAGGAGGTCCCCAGGTCTTTCTCCAGGCCAGAGCCATGTGGGCCATCCTGCGTACAGTCCCTGCTGTTCACCCTTCCACCGTGGCGAGCTATGGATGGACCTTGAGGTGGGGGGCGTGCACAAGCATTTCCAACCGGAGCCTTTAATCAGGAAGGATTTGCTGCCGCCGCCACGGCCATTATCCCGTTCCACGCACTGAAACGTGCCACAGAATTTCTGCCCTTGTCTTTGTAGATCCTCACACAAGAAGCTTTTTGAGCAGTGTGTCTAATGTGGAAAAAAAAATCCAAATCATGAAACAGAGAATGGAGATTCCGCTTTACGAAAGTAAGAGGGTCAGCAGCAAAGAATAAAAGCAGTGCCATGTGTGCAGAAGAGAGCGACTAAAATGATTTGTGGGCTGGGGCACCTCCCTTATGAGGAAAGGCTAAAACATTCGCACCTCTTTAGTTTGCAAAAAAAGGTGCCTGAGGGGGGATAGGATCGAGACGTACAAAATAATGCAGGGCATGAGTAAAGTGGATAGAGGGATGTTCTTCTCCCTCTCACAAAATACCAGAACTAGGGGACGTCCACTCAAACTGAGGTTTGGGAGAGTAAAAACAGACAAAAGAAAATACTCCTTTACCCAGTGCATTGTTAGTCTGTGGAACTCCCTGCCACAGGATGTGGTGATGGCATCTGGCCTGGATGCTTTCAAAGGGGGATTGGACAGATTCCTGGAGGAAAAGTCCATCACAGGTTACAACACCATGAGGCAGATGGGTCATCTCCAGCATCTTGCTGAGAGTTTTGCCCCTCTTTTTGTTTACATTGTTGTTTTTAACTTGCTGTGAACCGCCCAGAGCTCCATTTGGAAGATGGGTGGTATACAAATGAAACAAACAAACAAACAAACAAACAATAATAATAACAAACAACAACAACAACAACAATAATAATAATAATAATAATAATAATAATAATAATAATAATAATAATAATAATAATAATAATAATAATAATAATAATAATAAATGATTAAAACTGGGGTACTTCAAGGGCCAGATGCAGGGGAGTGGTATCAGGAGACAAATATCAAGTTTCATGGGCTCCCAGAGGCATCTGGTGGGGCCACTGTGAGATCCAGGAAGCTGGACTAGATGGGCCTTTGGCCTGATCCAGCAGGGCTCCTCCTATGTTATGTGTGAATCCAAAATGAACTCTAGCACCTTCCCCCCCCTAATTATAAGATCATTGGAAGGATTCCTAAGATTTATATTAGAGCAAAAAGACCTTCCTCTGCCTCTCCAAAGATGTAGTTGCCCTGAAGAAGAAAAGTGACACTATTTCCTATTTTTTTCCCTTTAAATTGTTTCCTTTCGGGCTCTTTTATGTTCCATTCAATCCTTTCATCCTCCCAGAGGATTCTAACAAAAGTTTACTCTTTCCTCTGCTTCTTGTTCTCCCAGGAGATCAGGACAGTCGTGCCCAGGGAGAGACCTACGAAGGCACTGTGTGCGGGAAAGGTTTTGCTGAAAGCACAGCGCTTAGACTTCACGAGAGGGTCCACGCTGCAAAGATAGGTTTCAAAAACGAACCCTCTGGGAAAGAGAAGGATAGCAAGCCACAGCTTCTGAGCCCACAGAGAATCAACAGAGAGGGCGAGAAAAAATACCAGTGCCAGGAATGTGGGAAATGTTTTTCCCGGAATTTCTTCCTTCAAGTCCACCAGCGTGTCCACACAGGAGAGAAACCGTACAAATGCCAGGAATGTGGGAAGGGTTTTGCTTACACTTCCACCCTTCTCGCACACCAGAGTGTCCACACGGGAGAAAAACCGTACAAATGCCAGGAGTGTGGGAAATCTTTTAATCGCAGTTCGCACCTGCTAACGCACCAGAGAGTCCACACGGGAGAGAAACCGTACAAATGCCTGGAATGTGGGAAATCTTTTAATCGCAATTCAAACCTTCTGACACACCAGAGAGTCCACACGGGAGAGAAACCCTACAAGTGCCAGGAGTGTGGGAAATGTTTCACGTACACTTCGACCCTACTGGTCCATCAGAGTGTCCACATAGAAGAGAAACCACACAAATGCCAGGAGTGTGGGAAATGTTTTACTCATAATTCAAGTTTTCTGGCACACCAGAGGATCCACACGTGGCCCAAAACGTTCAAATGCCAAGAGTGTGGGAAATGTTTTGCTCAGAGTGCAGGCCATCGGACCCCTCAAAGACTCAGCACTGGAGAAAAATCATACAAATGCCAAGATTGTGGGAAAGGTTTAGGCGGGAATTCGCCCCTAAGAACCCACTCTGAAGAGAAGCCGTACAAATGCCAGGAATGTGGGAAAAGTTTTTCTCAGAATTCAGGCCTTTTTAAACATCAGAGAGTCCACACGGGAGAAAAGCCATACAAATGCAAAGAATGTGGGAAATGCTTTGCTCAGAGCTCACATCTCCTCGGGCACCAAAGAGTCCACACGGGAGAGAAACCCTACAAATGCCAGGAGTGCGGGAAATGCTTTGCCCACAATGCAAACCTTCTGACACACCAAAGAGTCCACACGGGAGAGAAACCGTACATGTGTCAGGAGTGCGGGAAATGTTTTGCTCAGAGCTCACACCTCATCGGGCACCACAGAGTCCACGTTGGAGATAAATTATACAGATGCCAGGAGCGGGGAAAATGTTTTGCTTAGAATTTACACCTTCAGGGGCACAAGAGAGAGATCGTATAAATGCAAGACTTTGGTGGTGGTGGTGGGATATTTTATAATTTTATTCCCGTGGCATGACAGAATCCACGTGGGAAAGAAACCACATGAATGCCAAGAACAAGGACAGTGTTTCACTCACAATTCACATCACAGCATGTAGCCCAATCCCCTGCTCAAGGCAGGAATACAACTCAGAGGATATCTAGCTACCATCTGGTTGTCCAAATTTCTCTTGAGTGACTCTTATCCCTCTCACAAAATACCAGAACTAGGGGACATCCACTCAAACTAAGGGTTGGGAGAGTGAGAACAGACAAAATATTTTTTTTTCACCCAGCATGTTGTTAGTCTGTGGAACTCCCAGCCACAGGAGGTGGTGATGGCATCTGGCCTGGATGCCTTCAAAAGGGGATTGGACAGATTCCTGGAGGAAAAGTCTGTCACAGGTTCCAAACCATGATGGAGATGTGTAACCTCCAGGCTTAAAACCAGGGTACTTCAAGGGTCGGATGCAGGGGAGTGGTACCGGGAGACAGAGATCTAGTCTTGTGCGCTCCCAGAGGCATCTGGTGGGGCCACTGTGAGATACAGGAAGCTGGACTAGATGAGCCCTTGACCTGATCAAACATGGCTCTTCTTATGTTCTTATGACTCTAGTATTAGAGCACCTCTCTGTGAGTTATTGAAGGCTCACAGCTATTCAATTTTATTTCAGTTTT